>PVIA01002326.1:34137-216583 GCA_004024845.1 Tonatia bakeri | reverse complement strand
TCCACAGTGGTTGTACCAGTCTGCAGTCCCACCAACAGTGCACTAGTGTCCCCTTTTCTCCACAACCTCTCCAACACTTGTTGTTTGTTGTTTTGCTTATGATGGCCATTCTGACTGGTGTGAAGTGGTACCTCATTGTGGTTTTAATCTGCATCTCTCTGAAAAAATCCATAGGAATCTTGTGTCTTATTTTGGGGTTAGTTCTCTGAAAGTTTTCCAATATTTTTCCCACTCAGGTTTCTGCCACTTCCTGATTTTGCTCTGATGATTTAAAATTTCCAAGAAATGTCCTATTCACCAGTTTTAAACACATTAACACAGAATTGTGCATAGCAGTCTTTCCTCCACAGTATCATTATGTCTCCTGTCATTTGTAATGTTACAGATTCATGCTGTCTTCCCACTGCATGCTGTTGCCAGAGATTTGTCTTTCTTGCTGGACTTTTAAAAACGAAAATCTTGATTTTACTTATTAATTCTACTTTTGTTTGTTTTCTAATTCACTACTTTTTGCTCTTATCGCTACTAATCCTTTTTATCTATTCTTTTTAGTTTATTTTTTCCTTATTTTTGAGTGAAAATTAGTTTATTTAGTTTAGTTCTTTGGTTTTCAATTGCTTTGTTTGGATGTTTCTTTAAACTTAAATATGAATATGAAGATAGAGGTTTTCTCAAAAGCACTAAAAACATTTCCAAATTTCAACTATGGTACCATATTAATTATATTATCTTATTTGAGGAATCAATATGAGAGAGTTCACATGAAAATATGAAGTTAGATTTACAAGAAAGAAGACAAGATTTTAGTTAGTTTGGTAAATTGAAAAATGTCTTTCTAGGAAAACATTAAGAAATGTGAACGACCATGTTTCTATTCTGTTATTCCTGCTTAAGCCTAGGATTATATCCAAGTTCTCATTTCCTAAAACTGCAAATTCAATAAGGGTATGTTTCCCTAAGGAACATTTTTCCTTTAAAAACCCCAACCCACTTAACCAACATTTTTATTATTAATATTATTTGACAGCTCTCATTCGTTTTGGACCGACCAGTTCTGCAGTTCAACGAACTTTGTTCAGAAACATTTAAAACTTTTTATAATGGGGAAAAGTGTTTTACTTTAATTGAAGAGAGCTTGTTCCAAATTTCCAAAAGGAAATTTGAACTTACACAAAGAAAGCTTCAGAAAGAAAGGCTAATTTTTCATAAACTGCTGAAAACAGGATGCAGAATGGATGTCTGTCTGTGACCTTAGCGTCTTTGGTGCCTGCCACAGAACTGAACTGCCATTCTTCATTGTTCTGGGACTTAACCCTCAACTATGAGTACTTATGTAAAAGAGAGGCACACAGTGAGGCAATTCTTCATGAGTTTAAATTGTTTACAGTTTCTTTTGTAGCTGTAACTCACAATTTAAGCATTCCTCTAAGTGCATTTGTTTGTATGTTACACAAGCTTAACACTAGGACTTTTGAGAAATTCCTATGTGCTATTAAGCTATGAAATGTCTACTTAGCAGAGAAAAGAAGACAGTGAGTGGATGGAGACTATGACCTTATGCACCAAGAACATGTTCAAAGAACCCAAGATGTACTGTGGGAGTCTTGAGAAATAAATGATCCTTTCAAAATTGGAGGCAGAGTTTGAAAGAGGTGCTCCAGTATTGTGGAGGATGCAAAGGAGGAAAGAGCCTGGGCTTAGGATTGGACAGAGGTGTGAGGTGATTCCTGAATGATGAAGAAGAATTGGGTTAGTGGAGAAACATGGTGACTGTATGCCAGGTGGGAAAAACACTGTGAGCAAAGTTAGGTGTGAAATGGCTGATGTGTGAAGAGGGGCTTCGTGCATGGCTGAAACAAGTGTGGGTAGGATGTGAGGCAGGTGATGAGCCTCTGGTCAGGGAGGACCTTGTATGCTACACTGAGGAAAGCATTAGGGTACCCCTGAAAGGCATCGTAGTCACAATGGAATTAGAGGAAGGGCATCCAAATTCAGGATGGTGAATGGGTGGGAAAGGGCAGGGTGCATAGAGGATATCAGTTAGGAGGGCCTGGCAGTTTTCTAGCAAACAGTGGTGGTTGGTAACTGGCATTAAGGGAATAGTTGGAAACATATAAAGTGAACAGATTCTGTCACGTTAGAGGCAAAATTCTGTTACTCTCTGTCACTGGTAGGATATGGTGCTTGTAAGAATAGAATGCTTGTTGATATCTGACTTCACCAAGTGGGTAGATGCCATTCACTGAGATGCAGCACATATATAGAGACTGTATGATAAATCTGAGCAGAGTGGTAATGCACACTGGAAGGTGCAAGAAATGTGCAGAAGGCCTGAGACAGCCTCATGGAAAATGAGTGAGAGAACTGACCAAAAACTTGTTAGGCAGTGTTTGGGTTCAGTTGATGGTGGGGACCATGAATGGCAGTCTGCACAGTTGTATGATTCCCCCCACGCCCCCTTTCCCAATCTTGTGGGAGAGGCAGATGCTGACTACTGCCTGGGCCTGGTCAGATGTCCCTTAGACCAGAGCACAGTGCACATAGATGCAGAAGTGTCCCATTCAACAACAGCCAAGAGATGGAAGTAACTCAGCTGTCCATCACCAGATGAATAGATAAACAAAAAGTTACTTGCCATGGATTATTATTCAGCCTTATAAAGGAAGGACATCCTGTCACATGCTATAATATAGGTGAACCATGAGGACATGATACAAAGTGAAATAAGTCAGACACAGAAGGATAAATATGGCTTGACTCTACTCATATGAGATATCTAAAGGGGTCAAATGACTAGAAACAACAAGTTGAATGGCGGTTGCCAGGGGCTGGGAGGAGGGTAAATGGGAAGTTGTTGTTTAATTCCAGCATGGGAAGATGAAAAAGTTCTGGAGATCTATTACAAAACAACATGAATATATGCAATAGTACTGATCAGAACATTAAAAATAGTTGAGATAGTAAATTTTGTGTCATGTATTTTTTTAAACCACAATTTTTTAAAAAAGATATACTATAAGCAATAGAGATGCTTAGCTTGATTTATAGTTTAGCAAAAAATGTCCCATCTGATGTAGCCGAGCAGGTCCTCCCATACTTTCTCCTTGCCTTGTTCACCTTGGCTGGTCCTGGGGCTGGCTTAGCCTGGTCCTGCTCTCCTGACACCCGGGAACTGACTTTGGCCATGATGTGAGGATTTACACTGGCCTCTGGCAGTGGATTTACTTTTTCCTTTTGCCTCCCCAGAATGGACTCAGGGAAAGCATCAGGTTTTGCTCTTCATGGTTGGCAAATGACACAGCACTGATTCCTCTCGTTACCCATAGAACTCTGTCATGTAATATTAAGCAAATTCCACCTGTATGATTTATTTATCACCACATTTTATTAAGTATTGAGAAAAGTTTAGCAGAGCATTTAGCCCTGTATAACTACTTTTTAAGTTGAGCAAATCAGTGCAAGAAGAAAATAAGGAGAAAAACATAAGAAAGTTTGTTTCCCTGGAATGTATCTTACAAGATCTGTTGCAAGTAGAAGTGAGACTTGCTTCTGACTCTGAAAGTACCGGGGATCATAGCTATGAGAAAACACTCATGGTTCCCAAGTCTGTCATGCTCTTAAGACTCATTCAATAAACACTTGGCATATATTATATTCGAGGCACTATTTGGCTTTGAGAACAAAACACTGGTCAAGGCAGGAAGGGCTTCTTTTCCCATGGGATCACATTTTAGGTGGAAGCAGAAAAAGCAGGGAGTGTATCAGCTAGCAATAAGGGTTCTGAGAAGATTAAGAAAAGTAAACGTGCTGGAAGGTAGAGGTGACACTGGATTGGGAGGTTAAGGCTGCTGAGCTCTAGGTAACAATAAAAAGCCTGATCTTGACCACCCCTGGGGGAGCCTCAGGGGAGGGGGCAGCTGGTGCAAAGGAATGAATGGCTGATTTGACAAGAGAAAGAGGCTCCTGCATTTGGAACATGGGAGGGGAGGGTGAGCATGGTCTGAGCTCAGGTCAGGGGTCAGCATTGATCATGAAGGGCTTTAAAAACCGAGGTTCCAGTGAAAGGGCAAAGGGGACCAGAGGGCACTGAGCAGGCGGGTATCAGGATGTGATTTATGTTTCTAAAAGGTTGTCCTGGCTGCTATGTGGTAATTGCATTGTAAATGGGCCTGTGTGGAAAGAGGGAGGCCAGTTTGGGGGCATTTGCCTAGGAGAGGGATGACTGCAGCTAGGATTAGGTTGACGGGACTGTGTAAGGTCCCTCAGGGAGAATAGGAGGGAGTGTAGAAGCCCTCCAACAAGCGAAGTAGCTGTTAGGAAACCATAGCTTTTCTAGGTCTGAGACCCAAGAAAAACTTCTCAGGGGGGTTTTATAAAGGGACAGTCATGTACCCCAGAATACTTCTCAAAAGCCTCATTGCATTCTCCCTTCCCCTCCACTGCTGCCTCCTTTTGCCCTTCTTTCCAGCTTGTGTGCTGGCTGCAGACCTGGTGCCTGCTTTGTGACTCAGCACCTGAGAGGGTCTCCAGCACCCGCCACGTCTGACACAAAACCCAAGGGACAATGAGAAAATTCATTTGAAGGAGGCTGGGCAGGTTGTTCTATTGAAGATTAAAAGAAATCCAGCACTCCTGAATGAATAAAAACCTCACGTGAATGACAGGGTTTGTCACTGAGGCAGATCAAATTCCAATTTGATGGGCAGATAATCAGCCACATAAAGGCACCTGCACAATTGGAAATGAAGGACAAGAATACAAATGCGCTACTTCACTCCACAACTCACAGACAAAACCCATTCTCCGTTAGAAAAGTACAACTTGATTACACAACATCTGGCCTTGTATACAGTTTTCTCCACTCTGTCATTTCCTCCTCTCCCTTTCCTTTGTTGTACATGAAGGAACTGGCATATGTCACCAGTTCTATTGTACTAGTGTTATTTTTTACTAAATGGTCATTGATATATTCAATGGCCATCAAAACAAAATGGAGAAAAGATGATTTCTATAAAAAAGACCCATTAGTGGTGAACTCTTTGACTTTTATTTTTACGTGTCATTAAATTGTTTTGCTTTCATTGTGAGATGAACAATAGCAGCAAAATCCATTGCCCATTTTATTTGATTGGAGAATTTGAATCTATTTTATTTATTATTATAAAACCAAGGGCAGTTTTATAATTTTAACTTTTTGTACATAATCATTACATGTAGGCAATCTGTTTATAAGTTGGAATAAATTTTTCTAAAGGAAATGAATCCCAAGTACCTTTCCTTTCAAGTCAAGTGCCCTGTTATCTAAATGAACTTCTTGTTTAAAATTACAATATGAAAATCCACTGCAGCTACCACAGAACAGCGAGACTATTTCTTATAACATGTCGCTCTGGGTTAGGCTACAGTATCAACTCAAAGAGTAATCGCAGTTCTGTGAGATATGAGAGGCCAACACAGTGTGTTCTAGATGCACGGCTCGCTGGAGGGCTGTTTTGATCAGGACAAACGTTAGCACAGGCTGATGAGGTGCACATCTCTGGGGTAACCCAAAATGACTCTTCATTGCCACCTCCATGCTGCGGTCACCTTGACTTGCTGGGTTGGAAGCATTGCTACCCAGCCTATATAGCCCAGGGATGCTATAGGTGGTTATTTTCCTCGAACAGTCACGGCCAACCAGGGGCTTCCTGGGGAGCCCTGCAGCCCTGGGACTGTTGGAGACCAGGCTGGCTCAGGCCCTGCCAATATGAGGGATTTCCTGGTGAGAGTGTTCAGCAACTTTGCAAAAAATCTCTTAGGTGCCCCAACTCTGCTCTCTTCTAGGAGAAATCCTGGTAGAAGCTAAAAATGGAGAATTTTATGTTCCCTTCATTGGGTTTTTGGTAAAACACTTTCTCCTTTGGCCCCAGCTGGTGTGGCTCTGTTGGTTGTCATCCAAAAACCTAAGTCACCAGTCCAATTCCCTGTCAGGGCACATGCCTGAGTTGTAGCTTTGGTCCCCGGTTAGGGGGGGTGTAGGGAAGACAACCAATCAATGTATGTCATTCACATTGATGTTTCTCTTCCTCTCTTTCTCCCTCCCTTCCCCTTTCTCTAAAATAAAAATAAAATAAAATAAAATAAAACGAAAAGACTCTCACCTATACAGTTTGAAAGAAGTAATGGCTCTGAGTAGTCTTTCTGATTTTTTAATTACTTTGTATCTTAAAATAAGGTTGGCCATCTAGGAGCTTATATTTCTCTCCTTTAGTTCTTGGAATCTAAATATAATATTCAGAGCTGTGTTGAGAAGAGCATGAGTACTTATTTTTTCTGTGTTTATTTGAACTTGGTATCTGATTTGTAATACATGTCACTGATTTTACTAAGGCAACATCACACAAGGAGCTGGAGCTGCCCCACATGTTCACCCCGACCCCATGACCTGTGCTTGTCTGATCGTTCACCCAGCAATGCACACTCCACTCATGCTACTATGTGAAAACACTGACATGTTAGTGTAGTCAGTCAGTCAGTCCTGACAGGGAATTTTTAGATTTGTTTTGAGTGTTCGTTTTGTTTTTGATTTCTGAACTGTAGTAATTATTTATCAAACAGGTGTATGATGCAGGCTGTGTACCACTGCCTGTTCTAAATATTTCACAAGTTCTAATTTGTAATTTTAAACTATGTAACAAGCTCACAACACAGCTATTGTTAAGACATGCATTTGACTGATGAGGAAATCGAGTCTTTCAGAGTAAAATAACTCAAGATCACACAGCTAAGAGGCAGAGAGATTGAAATCTAGGTTCTACTACTGACACTAACCTCTTATAGGAAAGATTGAAGTTTTGTTGTTTTTAAAATTTTTTATTTGTAAGCAATTCCAAACTAATAGAAAAGTTGTGACAATGAAAGTAGCACGTTTTGCTGAGATTCCCTTGTTAACATGCACAAATTCTTTGTCTGAAACACACGTGCCTGCACGGTGCCTCTTCGCCTGGAGTACTTCAGTGCGTGTTTGCTAGAATTGGAATATTCTCTTACAGAACCAGACTGCTCATGAATGTAGCTTCGATTAGATACTTCTATTTAATTTACTGTGTGTGTTTCAGTGTTGACGATTGACCTAGTAATAATGTCCTTCGTTTTTCCCTCCAGGATGGGGCCCAGGGTAGGGGAAGGTCGTCTGTCTGGCTGTCAGCTTTCTCTTGCCTCCTTTAACCTAAAAAGATAGCACAGCCTTCCTTTGTCTTGTACCACATTGACAGAATGTGATTCCCCCCACCATTAAAAATGGAACAAGCAGTCTTTATTTTGCGTTTGTTTGATTTTCATCACGACTACATAAGGGAATTCAATGTTATATGGATGATGCTGTGACCATGTGACCCCTAGAGGCACATGATGCCCCCTGCCCCTCACTGACGGTGTTGATTTTGATCACTCCACTCCATCAAGGGGTTGTCTGACTTCACCACCATGTAATTACTGTTTTTCCCTTGCAACTCATAGTCTGCATGGAGACTGAAGAATGTTTGTCTGACATTTGGAAGCACCAGTCACAAGAAGTGTGTATATATGAGGGTGCAAGGAAGTTCTTTCCTGCCATGGAAATGGGAGGAGACTGTGATACATAAGGTCTGTCAAGAAAAAGTTCAGCCATTGTTAATATAACGAGAACTGTTTGTACCACATCATTGTAATCTGGTAGCCAAGGAGAGCAGGCTGGAATGTGCATGAATGAACAATGATGACTTCACTGCACTAGTCAGTGAGGGCAGTAGACACTGCTGAGTGAGTATGTGTGTTGTGTGGTTGCTGCATTCAAAATGACCGAGAGAGTAGATCAATGAATCTGTATCAAATTTTGCATTAAGCTTGAACATTCTTCTGCAAACACTATTCAGATCATTCAGAAGGCTTTCGGGGACGATGTAATAAGTGCAGTGCAAATAAAAGTGTGACACAAACACTTCAAAGGTGAATCTGTTGAAAATGATCCATGTTCTGGAAGGCTTACAACAAACAGAACACCTGAGAATGTTGAACATGCATGGCCTGCAATCAACATAGATCAGCGACTGACAGTATGAGGACTAGAAGCTGATCTAGGGATTCCAAAAACTACTGTGTCCAAGATTTTGATGCAGGATCTTGGCATGGAACGTATGGCAGCAAAGTTCATTCTGTGGCTTCAGCTACCAGAGCAGAACAAACGCTGTACTGCAGTTGCTAATGACTTCATTCAAACCACTACCAATGACCCAGATTTCCTCAAAAAGGCCATAAACAGAGATGAATCGTGGGTCTATGGCTATGATCCGGAAACAAAGGTCAGTCGTCCCAGTGGCAGTTGCCTGGTTCTTCACTCCCAAAGAAGGCACAGCAAAGTCGCAGCCAGACCAAGACCTGTATTTTTTTTATTGGGAAGATGTTGTCTGTCATGAGTATGTCCCTCCAGGCCAAACAATTAATAAGGATACTATCTCAATGTTCTTCATCAGTTGAGAGGCTCAATACAATGAAAACAGCTGCAGCTATGGGCAACTGGTGATTGGCAGCATCACGATGTGCCTGCTCATGCATCACATTTCATGCAGAGATTTTGGCAAAACATCAAATCACCCAGGTGACTCAGCCCCACTACAGCCCAGATTTCTTGCCCTGCAACTTCAGGCTTTTCCCAAAACTAAAATCACCTTTGAAAGGGAAGAGATTTCACACCATCAGTGAGATTCAGGAAAATACAATGACAGGGCAGCTGACTGGGATTCCAACAAAGGATTTTGCAGAGTGTTTTGAACAGTGGAAGAGACACTAGGAGGACTGTGTGAGGTCCCAAGGTGCCTACTTTGAAGGAAACTGAGGTGTCATTACCCTATGTACAATGTTTCTTATATTTTGTATCTTCTTCAATAAATGTCTCTATTTTTCATGTTGCATGGCTGGATTCCTTCTGGACTGACCTTGTACTCTCCGTCTACCTGCAACTAGAAAGTCTGCACATCTTTTAGTTACAAAGTTTACAGGTGTCAAAAGACATTTGTTATGGCTTAGACATTGTTCTCAGATAGAGCATTTGGGTCTTGGCTGTTTCCAGGCACTGATGAGTCAAATTTGCATCTATGAAATTATAAAGTGGCCAAGATGCCTTCGAAGGAAAAAGGAATGGGCTACTAACCCTTAATGCTGTCTTTGAGGGTCTCATAGGTTAAAGCTTGTCCAAGGCTGGATTTCAGTTCTCTGAAGGGAGACTGACAGTAGTAGCAGAAATCTGGACTGTTCCTCACTCAAGTCTGGGAAAAGTTGCAAGGAAAGATTGATTTGGGGTGTGAGAAGTAGCCAGCAGAAGAACGTGTCTTGCCCCAGCACCCTAGCCATGGGCCTATGCCATGGAAGAGAATAGTTATGGGACTGACTGGATTGGCCCAGCCCATGTAACCAGGGACATTTGATTGGGCAGGACGACAGGCAGAGCCCATGCTTCTGTTACAGAACAGACCCGGGGGGGTGGGGGTGGAGAGGGTGGTGAACGATATATTATTACCAACCCCCCCCACTTTTTTCCTCCAGGGGTTCCCCCCACATACTAGGTTTGCTTTGCCAGAGGAAAGACATCTCTCAATGCCAGAGACTGGTGAAAAGGAAAGGAATTATTTATTTAAAAGTTATACAGACTTAGAGTAGTGACTTAATGTCTTCATTAAAATACTAAAGCTCTTTAGAATACCCACAAATGCACACAATCCTTCCTTCTCCCCTTTGCCCAGTCCAGGATACCATGTTTTAGGAAAAGAAGTAGAAGTCCGTGACTCAGGCTCCTGGCACCATCATCTGTGTCGCTGCCACAATCTCCAGTTAATCCTAAGCCACGTGGCACCTTCTTATGGCCCACCAGCAAGAGTCCTTTCACCCCTCCTCTTCCAGGTGAAGTCTCTCCTGCTGCCTAAGCCACGTGGCCAAAGGGAGCTCCACAGAGCTGCATGGTTCTAATTCTCGCCCAAGCCAAGTGGTCGCAACCTACTCCACCAAAGCCACATGGTCCTCTCCTGCTATGGCTGCCACGTGTGGGTTTAAATCCCCGTGCAGATCTTCCTCTGCAGCCCATTTCTGACTCCTCCCATAATCAGTTACACCTGCCAGCATACTTGTACTCTTCCAGCTTTACTGGGCTGCCATAGTAAGTCTGGGCAGGCATGGCCCCATGGCGTGGAGCCAATCATCTTCAAACTCTCACTCAGGTGCTGTAACCAGGGGGAGTTGCTTCCCAATTATATCCTGGGTTGAAGTTACTCCGATTCCCCTGGCTCAAAGCGTGGCCACAGCTGTTGGGAACCACCCTGCCTGATTTCAGAAGCTGTAACCCCTCATGGCTAAGGCTGAGTGAGAGACCTTGGAACCATAAGCCACTAAGGAGACAAAACTTATCTTCCTGGCAGGGGCACTGCCTCTGCCTCTTTTACTTCACCCCACTTGGCCCCAAGCGGGTGGCTGGTTAGCCAATGACAGGTAAGATTTTTAAGGGAGGGATGACCTAAGTCAGGCATGGTCATAAAGGGGCACCCAGGGAAGGACTTGACAGACTATAGCAAGAGGGGGTGATGGACCCTCACCCCTTGGCTTTGACAAAGCCTGAGTCCTCATTGTCTGCAAAAAGTCTCCTAATCTCTTGGCTGCCTTACTTCTCCTGCCTGACTTAAGCTTGAAACAATGACAGAGGAAGGTGCAGCCCTGTGCTAGAAAGGGCGGGTTCCCCAGGCAATCTGGCCTAAGAAAGAATGCATAAAATCCTGTGAAAACTGCTTTGCTAAGAATGCTCTCAATTTTCTTATAAGGGTCCGAGCAGGAAATTAATTTGTTTCCCAAAGTTTTATAGCCCTTTGGCTATCTGACCCTGACTCAGAATAAGCCCTCATAGTTCTTTGTATGCTATCTATTGTTTGATCCTTACTGCCTGACAATGATTGCTGAACTTTACCTGTATTCCTGTGCAACTGAACCCAGTAAAATCCCATTGGGAAAAGGTTCCTGGTCCTTCTCCTTTGAGAGATCAGCCACCTTTCCTCCCCAAGCAGATCATGTCTTGGTAGACTGATACTCATCTGCAGTAGACGGGGAGCTCTTTGGGCAAAGCTCCCCCACATACAGCTGTTTAACATGTCTATGGAACCAATTACTGTAAAGGCTACAGATATGTTAAATGACCACGCCAGAGGTGAGCTGCAAAGCTGTTGCTATGCAAAACAGCTCTCAATGGCCCTGTTCCATGTGTCCCATCTCCCAGCTCAGATTGGTGGGGGTAAGGACATCATATATATATATTTTCTCTAATATTTCCTGGACACCCTGAGTTCTAGACCCCATTACAAATCCCCATTTGGGTCCCTTCTTGGCTGCACCCTGTTACACTTCTTCACACATCCCATGAAGATCTCTTATGAGCTCAAAATCTTTCACGTGAACATATGATATTAAAGAGCCTACTTGTAAAAGGGAGAACAGGGAGTACTTTAGGTGGAAAAGATTAGATAAAGAGGAAAGTTAAAAGCTAGATATTCAAGCTAATTGGTATAAACTAGTTACTGATACTTGATATCAAATCTGTCCCTCATCTTCTTGGTAGTAAAGGGCAAAAGGGAAAACATGATCGGTTAGTTACAAAAATCTCACTTCCATGACAAAAAGCTTTTCAAGTACTCAAGAGAAACCATGTATTTTGATGCTTGAATATGAATACGTTTGCCTATTATATGTTTACTGGTTAAGATTTCTTTTTCATTAAGCCTTTTGTCAATTTTCTTGATAAATGTTGTTTTACTAGTAGGCACCGTGGTTGAAAGTTTGTAAATGCTGTAATGTGCTAACAATTCGAGTGTCAAGATAGGGAAGTAACGAAAATGCTGAGTCGTGTGGAGAGAGCGCAGGGGATGCCGTACCATCACCATTATCCAAAACCATGGAGTCTTGATCCAGAGATGAGTGTCCGGTCTAGTGACACCAGCGTCGCGAGAGAATGTGCTGGAGCTGAGTCTGTGGGGAGCTATGAAGCCTGGAATCCAACCTCAGGAACTTGCAGACAGAGAAATCACAGTCATCAACAACAACAAAAAAGAGCACTATAAGGTAAAGGGTGGAAAATTGCCTGTAGATGTGAACAATACAACAGAAACTTATGGACAGTATAATCCTGTCCTTTGAAGGGTTTTCAGGTTTTATTTGTTATCTTTATGGATACTGCAAAGTCCTTTAGTTTTAAAGAGCTCCTACAATGCGGGATGTTCAGGAGTTAATTGGGGGTGGTTTCATTCATGTGTTGATTGATCAGTTATCCAGCCAACAAATTGTGCTCCTTGAGTGAGCTAGGCTTGGGAGATGGAGAAGGCAGACTCAAAATGGTCTAGATCTGAAACACACAACAGAATAAGGAGATGTGCAAAGAAATAATACTACTGCTACATGTTTGTAGAGCACTTGAGACTTATTTTAAAAGCTTGTGGTCACAATGTTGAACAAGGTCTACATTAATGTCTTCATTTCAGTCAGGTTGGTGGCAGAATCCCTCACGAAAACCAAATTGTCCTCCTGGGTCTTTTGTTTCCCTACCAGACCACAAGGGGGTGCTGTGTGTGGCTCCCCTGAGGGCTCCTACGTAAACTCTGCTGTAAATCAGCAAAATTCAGAGCCCTAAAAAAAAAGCTTTGAAATCACCCTAGGTTCCTTCCAGATAAAGACATTGTCACCTGGAGCAAATGGGTGCTGGCCATTTCCACTGGCAGGTAAACAAAGGGCTCTCAGGGGTCCCCTTCCAACAAGGATAGCCACCTGGGAATTGTACACTCATGCAAGTCCGCTTTCCTTTGTGAGCAACAGGGCATGATTACTTCTTTTTCTAGGAAGCCTTTCTCCACAGGACAGGCCCCTACAAGCCCTCTTCCTGTTTCTTGGAGACCTTTTGTTTTCTTGCTTGTTGATTTTCCTAATGCAAACAGGATTGAGGGACCCATTGTTCAACTGAAACCTTCTTTTGTCAAATCTTAGACCCTTTCTAGTACTGAGTGGATGTCTAGACAGATAGGTGGAAACAATTGCTCAAGGGAAAGGACAACATTAAGTAAATTGACCATTTGCAATTGGACATCCTCATGAAAATGCACCACACCAGTCCCTTTTCTTGTGTTTCAGCATCGTGCAACACTCCGTAGTCTTCGATGCTCCTCCTACCGATGTTTAGATGCCCCACTCACAGCACTGTTCCTAGAGGATTTAAGTCACGAAGGGCTCTGGCAGTTCTGAAAAGCCCACATGCTCCCTGGATCATAAAGGAGACTAGAAACCACTTCGGGTTTTGAGTGCTGGAGGAGGGATAGATGGTGTCTGGTGTCTGATGGTATCCTAACTGCCAGGCAGACCGGAGAAAATTAGGGGTATGTTTTCATTTAGCATCATTCCTTGCTGACTCTTGTCTCCCTGGAAAATTATCCATGAGGAGACAGAATAAGATGCTCTTTCTGTTAACTCAGTTTTCTTAATTATAGTTGTTGGGAGATGGCTTAAATTATGTTGTGAGGTATGGGTTTTCTCTTTCCCCGCCACCTCCACCCTGCCAGGCTACAGAGGAATTTGTTTTACAGACTGGTGATAGTAAACACTGAGATAAAAATCAGTATGTTAAAAATTTTTTGTTGCCCTTTTTGAGGTTTCTCCCCTTATGCTGGTCTCTATTCATTAAAATCCTTTCAAGGTTGTTTTTCTTTTCTCTTCTCTTCTCTTCTTTCTTTTTTTCAACACAGAATAAGCATGTACCTGCATGTTCAGGACCTGGGAGGAGGTCAGGTGGGCCTCACACAGCCATTTCCTCATACAGTCTGGGTCTCTGGGCCAGTGCCGCTTGTTCTTGGCCGAGCCTGATGGTCAGTGCCAGGAAGGACAGAAATGTGGACTTCACCGGCCAGTTTCATGGAGATGTTGAGGCCTCTGGTGCTTCCCAGCGCGGAATGGATCCGCAGGCATCCAGATGCCTCAAGCTACCTCCCTCTTCAGGCGCCAGGTCCAATTCCTCACAGTTCTGTTGATTTTCCCTCCCACATTCCTGGACTCTATCCGCTGCTTCTTTCTAATCCAGGATACCTCTGCCTTTTATCCTAGAACTCATAAAAGAGCTTCCAAATTGAGCTTTGAGGACTCGCTTGGGCCCCTCCTTGCACCTTCCGCACTGCAGAGAGCTATTTTCAGAACGATGTGTGTATTTTGTATCATTACTGCCACTGTTTCAAGAGACATTTCCACTTCCTCTGGGATGAAATCCTGGATAGGCCAGTCTGTCTTTGCCTATATTTCTCTTCCCATCTCTATGTATTTTATTTTTCTTCCATTTTCTTGATTTTCATGTGAAAAGTACTTTTATTTTAAAACTCCTCATATAAGGTTAACCTTCCCAAAGCATTTCTTAAGAGGAAAAAACCCTCCTTCAAAGGAATTGATTCTTTAGGAAAGTTCATCCAAATTAATCATCAGTCTGCTTTCTTTCTTTTACTTTTTATGTTGTCCCATAAGTTGCTTTTATTTATTTTTAAAGTATATTTTATTGATTATGCTATTAGAGTTGACTCAATTTTTTCTCCCCTTTATCCTTCTCCTCCCTGTACCTCCCCCTCTCCAGCATTCCCCCACCTTAGTTCATGTCCATGGGTCATACATAAAAGTTCTTTAGCTTCTACATTTCCCATACTATTCTTACCCTCTCCCTGTCTATTTTCTACCTACCATCTATGCTACTTATTCTCTGTACCTTTTACTGTCTCTCCTCCTCCATTGCCCTGCTGATAACCCTCCATGTGATCTCCATTTCTGTGATTCTATTCTTGTTCTAGTTGTTTGCTTAGTTTTTTCTTGTTTTTAGGTTCTGTTGTTGATAGTTATGAGTTTGTTGTTATTTTACTGTTCATATTTTTTATCTTCTTTTTCTTAGATAAGTCCCTTTAACATTTCATAAAATAAGGGCTTGGTGATGATGAACGCCTTGAACTTGACCTTATCTGAGAAACACTTTATCTGTCTTTCCATTCTAAATGATAGCTTTTCTGGGTAGAGTCATCTTGGATGCAGGTCCTTGCCTTTTGTGCCTTTGAATACCTCTTTCCAGCCCCTTCTTGCCTGTAAGGTTTCTTTTGAGAAATCAGCTGATAGCCTTATGGGAACTCCTTTGTAGGTAACTGTCTCCTTTTCTCTTGCTGCTTTTAAGATTCTCTCCTTATCTTTCATCTTGGGTAGTGTAATTATGATGTGCCTTGGTGTGTGCTTCCTTGGGTCCAATTTCTTTGGGACTCTGGGCTTCCTAGACTTCCTGGAAGTCTATTTCCTTTGCCAGACTGGGGAAGTTCTCCTTCATTATTTGTTCAAATAAGTTTTCAATATTTTGCTCTTCTTTTTCTCCCTCTGGTGCACCCATGACTTGGATATTGGAATGTTTAAAGTTATCCCAGAGGTTCCTCACTTTTTTGCACTCTTGTTTCTTCATTCGGTTCCCTTTGGATGCTTAATTTTCCCTTTTGTTCCAAATCATTGATCTGAGTCCTGGTTTCCTTCCCTTCACTGTTGATTCCCTGTATATTTTCTTTTATTTTACTTTGGGTAGCCTTCATTTCTTCCTTCATTTTCCAACCAAACTCAATTCTGTGAGCATCCTGATTATTAGTGTTTTGAGCTGTTTATCTGATAGATCGGCTATCTCCTCATTGCTTAGTTATTTTTCTGGAGTTTTGATCCATTCTTTCATTTGGGCCATATTTCTTTGTCTCGGTGTACCTGTTATGTGTAAGGGGTGGAGCCTTAGGTGTTCTCCAGGTCGGGGCAACCGTTTGCTGCACTGTAGCACGGTATGTGGGGGAGGGGTCAGAGAAGGAACAGTGCCCCTTGCTCTGCTCTCTTCGCACTTTCTGCCACTTCCCACAAGCAGTTTGTGCCCTTTAGGTGCTGATTTGCAAGTGGGTGGGTTTTTGCACGTTTTAGGACCCTGTGAGTCTCTCCAATATACTCTCCTGTAAGGCTGGGAGGTTGTCCTGATGCCACAACCTCCACAGATCTTTTCCACATCCTGTGGTTTTGAGTCTTTAGTTTCCTGCGCTGAAACCCAGGGTTTCACGGTCAGTGTGTCTCACTCTCCTGCTTTTCCCCAGGTGTGTCTGAGTATGAATGTGGGATTGCCCATGCGGTCCTCCAGCCACCGCCTTGCGTGTCCTCTCCACCCCGCTGCCCATCTCTGCACCTCCTACCGTCTGGTTGAATGTTTCTTCAACCTCTTGGTTGTTGGACTTCTGTGCAAATGTTTTTGGCAGTCCTGATTGTTCTTTGTTTTTAAACTAGTTGTTTTCCTTGTTTTTAAACTAGTTGTTTTCCTTCTTTTGGTTGTGCGAGGAAGTAAAGCATTTGTCTATTCATATATCTTGGTCCCCCTCCCCCCACTTGCTTTCTTTATTTTTATTTTAGGATGTTCAGATGATGAGAAATGGATTGAGGAAACAATAAAGTATGTTTGTGTAGCTGCCTTGTTTAGATTCAGGAAGAGGATGTGTACCAAAGGTCAAAACAGGTGCTACTCCTTAATCTGTGGATTCTAAAGAGCTATTAAAGTAGAGGTATTGATTTTCATAATAGGGTGAGACCAGCCATGATTCTGTGAGCATTCTGAGACTCTGAGAAGAGTCTCATTAGCAGATCTCATTCTTTTGTTGGGGGAGGGAAACAAAGACAAACTATCTGAACATCTTAGGGCACGTTTTCACATGTGTTAAGAGAGAAAACAGACCGTAGGATCAAAAAAGTTTTGGGAAACAGTGGACAAGACAAGTTTCTTTATTGCAAGAGTCCCTAGAGCCTTCAG
This sequence comes from Tonatia bakeri, assembly GCA_004024845.1. NCBI lineage: Eukaryota > Metazoa > Chordata > Mammalia > Chiroptera > Phyllostomidae > Tonatia > Tonatia bakeri. Next base: position 199,719 of record PVIA01002326.1, on the reverse strand, counting down.
TGTGCTCACTAGCCCTATGTCATTCCAAATGAGCCATGTGCCATGGTGGCTGTCTCCAAAATGACAACAACATAGTATCTACCATCAATGTGTGTCTAGGAATATCTTGAGAATCTAGATTGTCAAAGAAGATAAAATATTGCTTTAGAATCTGTATTTCATTGTTATTTGTTTCACTGACTTGCTTCTGATTACTCTGTCAGGTGTCTTCCTGCTGTGTCTTCTCTCCTTCTCTGTTCTTCCCCTCTTTCCCCTCCCCTCTTTAAAAAAATTTTTTGTTGATTATGCTATTACAATTGTCCTGATTTTTCTCTTTGCTACCCTCCACCTAGTACCACCCCCCCACTCCCTCAGGCAATCGCTGCATCATTGTTCATGTTCATGAGTTGTATATATAGGCTCTTTGACTACTCCATTTCCTACACTGTACTTTACATCCCCATGGCTATTCTGTAACTACACATTTGTACTTCTTAATCACCTCACCTCTTCACCATTCTTCACCTGCGCCCCATCTGTCAACCATCTGGTAACTAACTTTTTTTCTCTTGCTGCTTTTAAGAATCTCTTTTTATCTTTAACCTTTGGCCTTTTCATTATGATGTGTCTTAGAGTGGGCCTCTTTGTATCCATTGTAATTGGGACTCTCTGTGCTTCCTGGACCTGCATGTCTATTTCCTTCACCAAATTAGAGAATTTTCTTTCACTTTTTTTTTTTAGATAGATTTTCAATTTCTTGCTCTTTCCCTTCTACTTCTGGCACCCCTATAATATAAATGTTGGACCTCTTGAAGTTGTCCTAGAGGCTATTTATACAATCCTCACTCTTTGGATTCTTTTTTCTTCTTGCTGTTCTGATTGGTTGTTTTTTGCTGCCTTATGTTCCAAATTATTGATTTGATTCTTGGCTTCATTCACTCTATTGCTGTTTTTCTGTAAATTGTTCTTTATGTCAGTTATATATCCTTTGTTTCTGACTGGACCTTTTTGATGCTGTTGAGGTCCTCACTAAGTTCCTTGAGCATGTTTCTAACCAGTGTTTTGAACTCTGCCTCTGACAGGTTCCTTATCTCCATTTTGTTGAACTTTTTCTAGAGTTTTGATCTGTTTTTTCATTTGGACCATGTTTCTTTGTCTCCTCATTTTGGCAGCCTCCCTGTGTTTGTTTCTATGTATTAGGTAGAGCTGCTTTGACTCTGTGTCTTCGTAGTATAGCCTAATGTAGGAGGTGTCCTATAGGGTCCAGTGGCATAGCCTCCCCTATCACCCAAGCTGGGTCCTTGAGGTGTGTCCTTTGTGTGGGCTGAGTATACCCTCCTCTTGTAGTTGAGCCGTGACTGCTATTGGCAGGTCAATGAGAAGGATTTACCCAGGCCAGTCAGTTGAAAAGACTGGCTGTGACTACTGACCACCAATTGCTGCCCTCCATTGAAGATCAGCTGTGCAGTGGTAGGGTGGTGGTGCTCTGGCATAGTCTGTAGCTGTCTACTGGGTGTGCTGGCCCTAGGGTTTACCTAGTGGTGTGGGCCAAAGTCAGCCCCTACCTGTGTTTTGCCCAGGGCACCATGCCTGAGTTGTAAAGCAATCTGAAATTGCTGCTACTTGTGCCAGGCTTGGACATTTCCAGGCAAAGTCAAGCTGTGAATCTAATCTGGCTGCTGCTAGGACTCACTGAAGCCAGTTGCCTATTGCTTGTTTGATGGGATTTTGGAAGAAAGACCAGCTATTCTTATGGAAAACCAGCTTGTATCGGCCCTTAATTTGGGTGGGGGAGAGCCTCTGGGGATTTCTAAGCCTGGTCAAACTGTGTTAGCCAGGTTGATGGAGTCTCAGATATGCTGCCAGCCTGCTGGTTCCATGGGGGGAGCGTTTAGCAAAGGTACAATGTCCTTTGCTCACCTTGATGCCGGACACTTCAGTCTCTGCCTGTATACCACTGGTGCCTTTCAAGCTGCTCTCCCAGTGCTGGAGCTCAGAGGGAGTGTGTCTGAGTAAGTGAGTCCATGTGTGGGTTCTTTACGAGGAACTGCTTGGGGCTCCAGCAGTTTCTTCCACCATCTCATTCCCTTCTGGTTTTTGCAGCCAGAAGTTGTGGGTACTTATCTTCCTGGCACTGGCACCGCACTGGAACCCTGGGCTGGGAGGCCTGGTGTGGGTCTGGGACTCCTCACTTCCGAGATATCTCTCCAGAATTGTTATCCATGTGGGTGTGGGACCAGCCTGTTCCACATCTGGAACCCTTCTACCATCTGGGTGGATGTAGTTTCTTTAGTTCTGTAGTTGTCAGACTTCCATTCACCTGGATTTCTGATGTTCCTGAGTGATGGTGATTCTACATTTTAGTTGTAATTTTGATGTGGTTGTGTCAAGAGACGAGCCATATCTGCTTATGCTGCCATCTTGATTGAAATTCTTCCCTCCCCTCTTGTTGGCCCTTTTTCCCCTTCCGCTCTCCTTCTTCTCTTTTTATCCTTTTATGGTTTTCATTGTCTTTCTTATCTCTTTGGTTTCATTTTGCCCCCATAGGCCTGTTCTTTCTCCTTTCTGTCATTTGAAAGAATATGGTGTCTTGTCTAAGGCTCAGTTTCATCAAGCCAACAAATATTTGGTATGCGACATATTATAGCAAGTGCTCCATCATTCCCACTTTCCCCTTGCTGTGCTTGTTCCTGACTGCCCACCTCTGCCAGGCTCTGCCCTCTGTCTATCCTATTAGCTCTTCTTTTGCCATCAGTCTCTTTAACCTCAATTTTCTAACCATCCTAGATCACTTTGCTTTTGGACTCTCTGAACAACTGAAGCGTTTGCCTGAGCTTTCAGTTGGGCATTTGTCTGTGATCTGCTTTAAATGGTTTAAAAGCCATATTTACTTTTGGTCTCGAACACAGACAAGCAGAGAGCAGGTTTTCTCCCTTTCCTGTCCCTTTACTGCTTGGCACTGAGTGAGCGGAGACACTGGCTGGGAGGCTCCTCAGGCTGGGACAGTGGTTGCCTTACTGATGGGAAGGGCAGGTGTGCCTGCTCTGGCTGGCCAGGCAGGAAATATTCAATGAGTAATGGAATCTTTATTTTTTATGCCCTCTGGTGAATGACATTTCTTTTGTCAGAATTCTTCAAAAACTTTGAAGAGGGTAAATGTGGTTTATGGGGAAACATCTAAAGCCCAGATGCACATTTACTGACTAGGGGAGTAGGAAACGACATGTGTCTTCCTGGTTGGTCTTGAACAAGCTCAGGATTAACTTTTTTAAAGCTGGAGTTCAGATTTGACCTTTTCTGTGGGCCTTCCAGTGTTTCCGTGGATTGATGATGCTATTGATTTGAAAAAAATGAAACAGGTTTAATTGGGAAAATGCTTTACCTCTTTTTAAAATCAGCTTAATTGATCTCTGGCTAGTGTGGCCCAGTTGATTAGGCATCGTCCCTCAAAGCTAAAGGTTGCCAGTGTGATTCCCAGTGAGGGCACAGGCGCAGGTTGCGGGCCCAGTGTCTGCATGCAAGAGGCAACCTATCGATGTTTCTCTCGCATGTCAATGTTTCTCCCCCTCTCTTTCTCCTTTCATTCTCCTCTCTCAAAAAAAATAAATAAATCTTAAAAAAAATAAAATCAACATAATTGAGATATGACTTACATAGTAAAATTCATGCACTTGAGGTGTATATTATGATAATTTTGACAAAAATATGTATTTGCATAATTACCCTAAGAATCAAGATATAAAGTACTGTCCAAAACAGTGGCCACTAATCACATTGTGGCTATTTAAATTAAAATTAACTAAAATTAAAAAGATTTCTTCAGTGTACTAGTCACATTTCAAGTGCTTAATTGCTGCATGTGACTTGTTTACTGTCTCAGACAATGCAAATTATGAAACATTTCCATCACATACAGCACTGATATAAAACATGCCTAGCCCTGAAATAAAACGTACCCATCACACCAAAAACTCCCTTCGTGCTCGTTTCTAGATATTTCCCAACTCATACCCTTGACTTCAGGAAATCCCTGATTTGGTTTCTGATACTGCAAACTAGATTTGTGTTTTCTAGAGCTTCATATACATGTACTCTTTATTTGCCTGGCTTTTCCTCAGCATAGCATGTCTAAGGTTGATCCATTCGTGCCTTACCTGTAAAGTTAGTCCACTCCTTTTTATTGCTTGATAGTATTCCATTGTATAAATAGACCACAATTTATTTAGCCACCCACCTGTTGATGCCATTCGAGTTGTTTTGAGATGATGAATGAAGCAGTTGGTTTTTTTAGACATATATTTTTATTTCTCTTGGGTAAATACCTATGATTGGAATTGCTTGTTTATATGGTAAATGTATGTTTAACTTTATAAGAGATTGCCAAACTATTTTCCAGAATGGTTGTACCATTTTATATTCCTATCAACAGTGCAGGGAGTTCCTGTTGCTCCATCCTTTCCAGTTATTACTGATTTTCTGTTTACTTTTCTATTAACTACTGAGAGAGAAATATCTAAATCTCCACCACCTATGGTTACAGACTTTCTATTTCTCCTTTAAGTTATATTAGTTTTTGCTTCACATATTTTTACATTTTGTGATAATGTGCATACACATTTAGGAATTTTATTTTCTTTATGAGTTCATTTTTATCATGAAATACTCTTCTTTGCCACTGTTCTGAATTCTAGTTTGTCTGCTAATATAGCCAGTCCAGGTTTTTGTGTCTTTAATTAGAACATGTGTGGTACATTTCTTTCTATCACCTTGCTTTTAACTTACCTGTGCATTTTTATTTAAAGTGGGTGTCTTTTAAAAAGCATATAATTTAGTCTTGCTTTAAAAAAAAAATCCAGCCTGAGAATCTCTGATTTTTAATCAGAGTGTTTTAGACCACTTCCTGCAACAATAATAATGGACAAAGAATAAACTGTATATTTTTTTAAAAATTTGGTTATTTCCGACATGCATATTCCTGTGAAGCCATGAACACACCGTTCCCCAAAGCCCCTTAGTGGTCCATCCCTCCCACCAGTGCTCTTGCCCGGCAATCATTCCTCTACTTTCCGTCACTGTGATTTCCATTTCCTAGAATTTTGCATGAATAAAGATGTACCATATGTACTCTTTTTTGGTCTGTCTCCTTTTATACATCCCAAGTTTGAGATTCATTCATGTTGTTTTCTGTTTCATTTTTCTGGTTCCCTTTTATTTCTGTGTAGCACTCCCTTGTGTAGCTTTATCACACAGATGGCCATTTGTGTTGTCTCTAGCTTCTGGCTATTACAAATAGAGCTGCTATAGGGAGTCTTACACAAGTCTTTGTATGGACATGTGCTTTGATATCTTCAGGGCACACACCTAAGAGAGGAACTGCTAGGTCATATCATGTGGTAGGCATTGATTTAATTTTTAAAGAAACTACCAATCAATTTTCCAAAGTGTTCGTACCCTTTTACATGCTCACCAGTAGTGTATGGGAACTCCATTTACTCCCCTTTCTTGTCAAGAGTTGGTATGGCTTGTCTTTTTAATTTTGGTGATTCTATTCGGTACGCTTATATTTCATTTATTTATTGTTCATACATGTCTTCTTTTGTAAAGTTTCTGTTCAGAATTTTTTGCTAAGTTAAAAAAAATTGATAGTCTTTTTCTGATGCATACCCTTTGGCTAATGGATGTGGTGTAAATATTTTCTTCTTGTCTGTGCCTTTTTGCTTTCTTAATGATCTCCTTAAAAGAGTAAAAGCTTTTCATTTTGATGAATTTTAAATTATCAATTTTTCTTTTATGATTTATGCACTTTGTGTTCTAAGGAAACTTTGTCTACCTGCACAAAATTTGTCTCCTTTGTTTACTTCTAGAAGTATGAGAGTGCTAAGCTTTACATTTGGGCCTATGATCTATCTGAGTTAATTTCTGTGTAGAGTATAATGTAATAATTCATTTTTCTCCCATGAAGAGATCTAGTCATTCCAGCATCATTTTTTTCAAAAGACCTTCCATTCCCCATTGCAATGCCTTGACACTTATGTTGAAAATCAATTAATGTTTATATATGTGGGCAAGTGATATAAAGTATATTCAAATACTTTAAAAATCCTGGTAGGATAGAACTGAGAATGGTCTAAGCATTAAAAATAATTTAGGTAGTTATGAATCCCTTTATTCATCAAATATAGTTTTAATTTTTCTTTATGTCTATTCCAGAATTAATGGGACAGTTTCCTTTAGTCTAAAAGCACATGAATGGCAGTGTCCATATGATAGTAGAACTATGCTACCGATTACTAAAAGTTACAGGCTTTCCGGTGAAGAGAAGCCCTGTTCCAGATATTTGGGTTTGGTAATGTTCACAGATTCCAGCATGAAAATACACTCTGAAGTGACACAAAATCAAAAAATACACAACTGAATTTTCCTAAAAAATCCAGATCTATAATATTGATAAATTGACTTTCTGTATTAGGAGTGCCAAAATAAGCCTATGTTTAATTCTGTGATAAGGAAAGACATGTGGAAAAGAATATCCAGTGGCTACAAAAACAGATCTAAAAAATTTAATGATTTAAAATAGCCTCTACATACAAGATAACAAAAAGAATACAGATTGAACATTTTGGTTTTAAAACTGTGAAATGTCACCACTTAGAACAAGTCTGTCATCTCCTAAGAAACACACATTTATAATGAAATCTACAAGGACACACTTTTAAGCTTTCTCAAGTGCTGTCGATTTTCAGTAATCTCCTTCCTTCCCACACATTTACTTGTCATATAACAATACAACCTTGAATCTTCTTTTAGCAGAACTTTGAAAACTGTAATAGCAGTTGTTTTGAAAAGCACCTTCTATGGTAAGTTTCACTGGTGTTTTACCATACTGAGATCATGCATTCTGCTCTTTAAATCTTACTGTGTTCCAACGACTTGGATGTTTAAAATGCAAGCTTAATTCGGTCAAAGCATATATTGCAAATAAAAATGTTTTCAAACAAGCTGGAATAAAACCATTAAGTAAGAAGCGGGCTAAAAGACCATAGAAAGCGTGCTTCTTGACTTGGTAGTATGTGAATACATTTTCTCACCAGGCAGGAAGTATTTTATTTGCCACGTGATCAGTCAGGTGGCTTGTGGTGTTTCTGTGCTGTGCAACACTAGCAGGTGTAAGGGGACAGAGTATGGAAGGGATGCTGCACTGAGCAGTGAGATGCTGGTGGGCTGTGTACACAAGATTGTTAGTAAAGACTAGATGGGCTCAAATATCTGCTCTAAGTGTCAAGTGTGCCTATGCATGTTTAAAGATGGTGCAAGCTCAGGCCATGAATCTCTTCGAGTAAGATGTGGACTCATGGCTCTAAAGTTCAGGTGATGAAGGAACTGGCCAGTTTCTCTCAGGTAATGGAGGGACAGTAGCACCTAAGTGAATGCCGAAAGTCAGAAAGTCCTGTACTTACACCTGGCAGATGAAATCATCCTTCTTTTTGTGGATGATCATAATCTGATTTGCCTTCATAAATTCCTGATGCATATAATATGGTTTTCACAAATCTGAAAACATCATTTGGAAAATCTCATGGCCAAATCATTAAAAAATACAGACCATTAAATAGCCCCACGGAAGCACATGCTCGCTCTCCTTCCATTGTGATGTCCTGTTGGTGTTCAAACAAATCAGTCTTAAATGGGGACTTGGCTGCTTAACACACGTGTCTCTTCTCTCTCCAGCACCTAAAATATAGGAGCTTGGGTCAACGCAGACTTTCTGAAACTTTTTCTGTAAGATGGCTTTTTCAACCAGAAGTGAGACATTTTGTAATATGTACCTAAGATAGCCAATTTTAGAAGGAGTTTCAAAACAAGGACAGTTATATACCATGCCTTGTTATTTGGAAGGTGAACACTTGAAATAATTTGCTTCCCAGACGTGGAAGTGACAGGCTCAGAATAAGTTGCTAATATATGTAGAGCAATATTACAACAAACTGGTATGTTTTCTTAAAAACAAATGCAGCATTAAAATGTGTTTATTAAGGTGCTTCTTAATTCATGTTTTTAATGGAATGTATCAAACACCTATAAACAAACACAAATACACAAGCACACACACTCAAGTGGCCAAAGTTTCTGTACAGTTTCTATCTTAGATGCTTATGTGTGTACACAACAATGCAGAGAAAAAAAAGTTCTCCCTCTAACTCCCTGAATGTCTAAATGTTGTCTAGACCATACAATGTTAAAATATTTCAATTTCATATAAAATATCTACAAAATAGATAATATTTACAAAAACCAGATAGTATTTCCAGTTTTCCTTAGTAACCCACTCAGCACCCCCTTCCTCCTTCCCTCTCAGAACGTGGCCATCTCCAGCAAAGAGCGCTTGAAGAGCTGCGCGTTCCTGGACAAGTCCGTCACTTGGTGCACCATTTCTTGCAACGCGGTGGTGCTGGGGTAATGGAGGGCGGCCATCTTCGTTGCCATAACTATAGTCTTGAGCTGTTCGCAGAGCTGGTTGCTGGAGTTCATCACTTTGTTGCGAATGTCCTGGGCGGCAACCTGCCTTGTCAGCGTGTCTCCAATGAAAACCAGTTTGTGTGCACTTAGAATGACAAACTTGCTGTGTGCCACGAAGATCCGTGGGGGCTGGGCTGAGCTCACGCAACTGAAGAGAGCATCAATGGCGTTGAGAAGGGAAATGTAATGGGTCTCACACTGGTCATAGTAGAAGCAAAGCAACTGCCTGTCCTGAGCACCCACGCAGCTGTTTGTTGTCGGGAGGCTTTGAGAGGGCTTCCACTTTGAAATGTCATTTTCCACGGGCTTTGTAATTTCTTGTTCCAACAACTGGAACTGACTTAGCTGCAAGGAAGAAAAACAAAAGATTTCATTAAGGGTAAGGTAGTGTGCTGTAATGAAAATGAACCAGGGCTTAGATTTAAAAGACCAAGATTTTAATGCCAGGTGCTTATTAGATATGAGGGCTTGGTCATGCCTTGCTTTCCTAAATTGTAAACTCTAGAAGTTGAGAAAGGTGATCCCTAAGAAGTCCTCCAGCTCTGACTTTCTATCATTAAATGATTGGCTGATTGGCTGCCTCTGCCCTTAGAATGGAAGGCAGCATAGGGTTTAAACTCAGCTGTATTACCTACACCTTTATGAAAGTTAAATGAGTAAATATTTATAAAGTGCTTAGAATGGTGTTTGGAATATTGTAGGCTCTATGTAAATGTTTATTAAATGTTGAGTGGTACAAGGGAAAAATCAAATGTAGGGCTCTCCTTTTCAAGTAAATCAATGATAGTTTGCCTCTGGAGGAAAGTCTTGACTCTGTTCTTCAAGATGCTTAGACAAATGGCAATCCATGTCCTATTTTGGTATTAATGACAATCCATGACCCAGTGCTTAGTATCAATGACAATCATAACCTACACTTTCTATCCAGATTTATAAATGTTATTATTCAGTACTATAGGGAAAACTAATGCATATTATATGTGCACTATGAAAAAGAATATCTCTAAGGAAATTTGAATGCTAACTCTGCATCGTAGCAGCTCCATAGAGTTGAAAGCAAAGGACATCGCACGGTGTCAGACTCAGTGAGTGTTAGCTTTATTTTCCTCTCAATGCTTCATCCAGACTGTGTATTCTTTACATTGCAATGATAACAACTTCCAGCTCTAGCAACAAATCTCGAGAGAGACTTTTGCAGTAAGGACTACCTGTAAACTCAGCTTAGAACTCAGTCAATGTTTCACCCTGGGCTAGGGCTGAGTCAGAGCAGGGATAACCTCACCCAGCTCCTTCCCCAAGAAATGCACAGTGAGTTTTACTTTTCTACAGAATCTGTTTTCTTCTTAGGAATTACTATGGCTTCAATGGTTGTCTAAAGCTTTGCCGTCTTACCTTGCCAAATGTTAAGGTAAACATAAACAGAGACAAGGTGATGCTTCAAGATACTGAGTTTATCCTTTCACAAATATGTTCATAAAAATATCATTTGGTTAGATAGAGGGGTGAGAGGTTTTCCCATTTTATAGAGAAGTAACTTAAGTCCAAGGAGGTTAAATGACTTATGTAAGGGCACATCATTGGGTAGTCAGAAAATAACAATGAGAACTGTGGTTTCCTGAGTGTGACATTTCATGTCTCTACATGCCATTTTATTTCAACTAAAAAAAGGCCTATAACTCCTCAATTCATTTCTCTTTATTTTTATGCCCCTGCCTAGTAATACCCATCAATATGTGCCCCCTTGAAGCTCAACTTTTGAATGAATCTGCCCTGTCCAAAGGCCTTAGTAAGTGGACTTGGATATATTTTGAAAATATTGGATCCTGCCTTCCCACCCTTGGATTTGACCGAGAACAGCCAAGCCACAGGCTTATGTTGTAGGGAAGACATAGGTAGGTAGATGGATATATAGATAGATAGAGATGACCAAATCAGAATGTTTTTTAGGAATTTAATGAGCCACTGAAGGAGTTGACTATCAGATGAGGAAGCTGAGATGAAAAGCCATATATAGAAAGGGCTTTGAGTGACCATTTATGGGTTCTACAAAGTTATAGGGGAGCCAAGTGAGTAGGATAAACAGAGGAAATTATAAGAAAATAGAGCAGAATGGAGCAGATTTAGAGAGAAGCAAAGGGAAGTACAAGAAGGAGAATGAATACACACTCCTTGTTCTCATTGGACTTGGCTACATTTTCATTTTATGTTCCCGAATTTCCCTACTATGGTCTAACTCTAGAACCTGCTTGCTTGGGCTAGCTTGAGTAGGTCTTGCTCACTGAAAGTAACAGCCTTAACCAAAAGATGTTAGATGTTAGATGTACAGGCTCAGCCTGTAAAAACTGCTGTTTGGATGTAATCCAGGTACACCAGCTGGATTACTAAAATCATAAACCTTCTCTTAGTTCTTACCCGCTATTATGTGCCCCAGAGTTTATTTATACCAAAGTGTGCTGGAAGGATCACAATCATGATCTTTTGAAGTTATACCTTTCTTATTAAGCAGGAAATCTTTTCAATACCAAGTGGTTTTGTTCTGATTGAACCTACCTGATGATGTTCCAGCTGCAGCTTGTTCTGTTTGATGATATTTTCTTTTTCCAACAGCTCTTTCTGTTGCCTTTCAAACTCCTCTTTACCCTATTATTTTTCAACATAAAGAAAACATTACATCACCACTATGATTCACTTATGCTAACAATTCATTGACAAATGTGTAAATACTCTTTCATTTTCCACTGCCTTGGTAATTTCCCGCATATCCAGTTAGACTCTGTGAATCCCAGACAGGGATGACGTGCTTCTCGGCCAGACTTCCAGAGTCCCTGTGTGCGTTAGGGCTGCAAACTAAAACCCATTTCTATGCAGGGTGCCGCCCTCTCTGTTCCACTTTACCATTTTCGGAGAGCTGTCCATGACTCTCTGCAAGCCTCCTTACCCAGTACTATTTCTCAGGTTTCTTTTCTAATAGATTATATGTAAACCTATCAACCTCCTAACCCAGGCATAAATGTGGTCCATATTGCACTTCTAGTTTCTTTGAATCATCTACAACTCCATGCCATAATAATATTTCTCAAAAGGCAGAGTTGGGCAACCAGCCCTTTCCTTAGCACTAGGTGTGGCTCATTGCTGTTTTCCCTAGTTTCTTGTACTCAAGGGAATTGTAGTTAAATAGTTCTCAGGATAATCTTTGGTTCTTAGTCAAGTGAAAAGAATGGCAGAATAAAGAATTAAGCCAAATTCTAAATAATGGATCTTGGTAGAATGCTTTGATTCCCCCACAGTGAAAGGGCAAGTTGTCAGGATCCCAGGTCTACTTCGTAGAATTTTCACCTATAGGAGGCAGACTTTGACTGCTCAATTTCCCATATGCAGGTTAAGTTCTAGGTCAATTGGAAATGTCTCATGGTTTTCAAGTCTGAGATGATGGGACCTTAGAAATTCTCTAGTACAGAGGCTTTCAATTATTTTTTCTTAACAGTTAAACTCCCCCACTTAAAAAAAATAAATTATCATGTGGAACTATATCATAAAATGTCAATAGCAGTGGAACTGGTATGGTTACCTAAGGGCCCACTCTCCTACTTGGGGAAGCTCTTCCATCAGTGGGATCTAGTACAACCCTGGGCTTCATTCGTTTTCCAAATGAGGACATTAATGTCCAGGGAGTTTACATAAGTTGGTCACATAATTAGTGTCAGAAAAAGGTCTCAAGCCGAGGACTCTGGACATTCAGGTCAATGTTCTTCCTCCTGTGCATTGTCTCCAATTAGTGACCCACCAGGATTAACACTAATCGTGTTCTCTCTTCTGGTAGTCCCACCTACCAGCTTCACAGGCCCTAGTTCTGGGTTCCCTGAATGTGAATGTAGGTGCTTTAGGAACCTGGTTTCTTTACCTGTAGGTGGACATAGTCATAATCATCCATCCAGCTCCTTTCAGAGCCATCACTGCTGCTACAGTCACCTATGGGCTGGTCCTTGCCCAGGTTTGGGGGTATTGTCTTGTTGAGGGCCTGGGCCTTGTGGTCTCCAGAATGCAGCAGCTGTATCTGGGATCCAGCGTGGGGGTACTCAGTGGAGTTCATGATGCTCTCGGGCCCATTCTTCACATGCGAGCTGCCGGGGCCAGGTCTGAAGAGGGCCTCTGCATTGGTGTTGATGGTTGTGGTGAGCTGCTTGGCATCATCGGGCACCGTCTTTGCCACCATGACAAACCGGTCCAGATCATCACACTTGTTTTGGGGCTTGTTGATGGCCAGGACATTCAGGGACCAGCTGCACTCATTTAAGTCATGGCTGGTTTGACTCAGAATCTGGTGGGAGTCTTCCACTCTCTGGAGCTCCCGCTTCATTTTGTTGTACAGGATGAGTTCTGGGAGGCAGGAAGCATTTGCTACAGCACCCTTGGCAAAATGGAGATAGTCCCTCAGAAACAGCTCCACCTTGTCCACTGTGGTGTGTATCTCGTTGATGTGTCGTTCCATGTATCCGTAACACCGCCAGTCTGTGGTGGCGACTAGTGCCATTAGGTTGGAGACACCCATCTCCAGGGTCTGCTGGAGCCGATGAAGTCTCTCAATGGCTGTGTCTGGATCCAGCAAGAGCCTTTTGTCCTGAGATGGGGAAGCTGACAGTGAAGACTCTTTTGAGGTGGTGGAAGATGTGGACATATTACTCCTGGTGCTGCCTGTACTGGAGAAAGATAATCGGTTGATGCCATCTACCATGTCCTGACAGCTTTTGGCATCCACTGGGTTGTGCAGAGGGACATCGTAAACACCATTTCTTTCTTCAGGGTTTGCTTTCTCACTGGTTTCTGCTGGTGGTTCCAGAAACTGAACCCCTCGTGGGATATCATATGCGTCATTCTGAGCACCCACTGATGGTCCCAGCTGTGGGGGCGAGTGTTTCAAGGGAATGCTTTGGTGTCTTTGTGTCACCAGTTCAGCAGCTCCTGAAGCATCACAGTTATACTTCATGTGAAGGTCATTCCCCACCAGCTTGGTACTAGTTGGGGGGATGTCATACACACCCTCAGGTCTGACATCTGGCCTTCCAGCTTGTCTCATCGGAGAAGGAAAATCATACTCTTTTTCCCTGAGCCCTGTTTCATCTCGGCAAGCAGAGGGTGGAATGGCATATACCTGGAAAGTAAGAACAAACTGAAGGTAGTATTTGTTGAGTTAGCTCATGTTATCACACGGAAAAAAACTATACATTAAAATAAAGGCCTGGATTCTCAGTCCTGTTTGCTGCCTCCTCCTCCTCTTTCAACCCCACTCACGATTGAGAGGTATTCCCAAGGCTCTGCTCTGCTCCACTCCCTCCACCCTTTGACAAGCACATCCTTCCGCTGGCCCCAGTGCTGCCTGTAGTGCGGATCCTCCTGGCTGAGTTGCTCTCCCTGGGACCCAGCCCCCCCCACATTTCTTTTTTTTTCCTGAGGCTTTCTCCCATATTTTAATTTGTTTGTTTTTCTACAATTATATTTTATATTATTGCTTTCAGAGGGCAGGGAACTCTTAGTACAAATGAACTTCCATTTGCAGTCAATTCCTTCATCAAATAAACAATTGCCAGCATTTTTAGAGGGGGACAAATTAAATCTCAGTTTAAAGGCACATGGGGGGTTGTTATTTGAAATGATCATGTGCTAAATTCAGTCCCACGTTTCTGACCATCTCGTGGGTCTCCTTCCTTGGAGGGTTCAGGCTGATAGGCAGTGTATGCATTAACACACTACATTAGGTGTCAGAAGACCTAACGTCTCTCCCCAGATCCACCAGTTGTGGGATACTTAATGAGCCACTTAAATGTATGAGATATACTTCCCTTACCTGCAAAATAAGGATAACTGTACTTGTGTAGGCCCCCTCCTCAGGGTAACAGAGTGAATCAAATTCATTAACACATATACGTGGACTGAGTAAACTGTAGTACTCTATATGAGATATATTAGTTGCTTGCCAAACTGAATGAATGATTTTGCCTCCTTATTGACTTTCCTTATGACTACCCCATTTTCTTAGTGGAGGGCCCTAAATGTGGAATCTCTAGAGTTACCTTGTTTTGAAATTGTTTCTGCTCATTTATTTGCCTGTCTCCCCTTTTCTCCATGAGCTCCATGAGAGCAGGGACCATGCTTATGTGTTTTTTTTTAAATTAAATTTATTGTGGTGACATTAAATAATAGGATCATACAGGTTTCAAGTGTACATTTCTGTGATACAAGATTTGTGTATTGCACTGTGTGTCCACCACCCGGAGTCAAACCATCTTCTACCATATATAAAGCCCTCTCCACAACCCCTGACCCCCTTTCCTCTAGTAACCACCACCCTGGTGTCTGTGTCCATGAGTTTCAGTTTTATATGCCATATTATCAGTGAAATCACATGGTTCTGAGTTATCTTTGATTATTGCCTTCTCTTCCTCCCCCTTTCCTTATCTCTCCTCACTTTAGTCTCTCATAGACTACTTTTTCCCCTTTGGTCTGCCCTTCCTGTTTTATCCCAGTAAATACACACACACACACACACACACACACACACATTTCTGCTAATCTGTAGGAGCTCACTCACCCCTTTAGTAGGAGGGATGTCATAGACCCCTTGAGGTTTCATCTCTCCCACTGGAACTGAAAACACAGGGCCTTTCACTGATGATGGAGGGATGTCATATACCTGAAAAGAAATACCTGAGTTACCTGGAATAGAAATGTCTTATACTTGTCATTTTTTATGTTATTAAGCTTTTAGTTATGGATTTATTTACCAGCTTATGTATTATAGCCTTATTCTTTGACAGCATTCTATGTAATAAGATTGGTGAAATTTTTCTTTTTAAATTTCTTATTTTTTTAATTAGACTGAATATAAAAATGACCTTAAGTGATATATATCCACAGTGTCTGTACTTTAAACCGTAGTTGAAATTACATATTTTCTGAAAGGATAAAGTGATAAGAAACAAAAAGCTTTATCAGGTAATTTAAATATCATTAGCTACAATGGCTCCTGAACAGACAAATCAAACTTCCTATGAAATATAGATAGTTTGCAAATTTCCTTTCCTCTATAGCCCTGATGGAATGTCACCTGAAGCAATCCTATCCTCTGGGGATCGCGATGCTGGTACATACCCCTTGAGTGGTATGGGAAGGAGGGATATCGTAGATGTCCTTTTGGTATCTGGATGGGTACTCATACACATAGCCCTGGCCTGTCCTCAGTGGGGTTATCACCTGTGGGCAAGAAGACAAAGGTGTAAAATTCTGAGTTCAAGTCCTGAATGAATCTCCTAGCCTCTTCATCAGACACTTCTCTCTCAACTCCCTCATCAAAAGAAAGGAAGAGAAAAATCCAAAGAAATAGGGAAGAGAGAAAAGGAAGGAGACAAGGGGATACCGAGTCAGTAAACTTTTAAATCCCTCTTGAATTCCAGTGAAGAACAAGTACCTGAAATATCTCTATCCCCTTCCCTATGGTAGCAAAATCTTCTCAAAGTTGGTCAGATAAAGTCTCAATTCCCAAAAATGTACTTCTAGGGAGAATCACTTTTACATTATGATTGTCCTAGATCATTGCTTTGGAGCCTCAAAAGCCGAGCATAATGAAAAAAAAAAAAATTAAGGGACTGAAACTATTTGTAAAGCAAATAACGCAAATAGAGTTCAGCCACTTAAAATTCCTCTCATACCTTCCAGGATGCCTCTTCATCTGACATTATTATGATTACAACTAAAATTCCATAGGTCACTATAGTACTTTTGTAAAGCTAAGGCTCACACATTGTTGCCTTTAGAAGCCTCTGATAGCTTTCAGTCTAACTTAGAAAACAAATGAAATACCGAGTCAGGGAGTCCCCAGGAACAGAGTTCAGCCTCTAATCATTTTCCCATTTCCACCAGGGAAGCAAGCATCCCAGACTGTACCCAAGTCCAAGGGATGTCAAGAGTCAAGTACACTCATCACAACTCTGGCATCTGGAGCCAATATCAACAAAACAAACTGCACCCAACAGGCTCGTGCTTTCATGTCTCCATACTTCACTGTGTCCTAAGCACAGACAGAGAAATCATTTGAACTTAAAACTCATTTTGAAATATATTTAATCTTCCAAGGGCTTCTAAATTACCAAGGTCTTATTTCTGCCTACCCCCTGTCCCTGAATGACTAACAGAGCCCACCTCAGTATTGCCCACGACAGTTCTGAGAACAGATCTTGCAAATAAGGAAGAGTTGGTTGCTCCTTAGGAGACCGTCATCTTTTCGCCTTTCTCTAATATGAGAACTCTGGCGTCAGGCTGCCTACAAAACTATGTAAAAAATGCTCATGTCTGTCCTCTTATGCTGAAGTGGGTGGAACTCAGCCAAATGCACCAATGCTCTACTCCCCAGGGGCTCTAAAATGCCCAAGTTCAATTTGGTTTTAAATCCCTGGTGCTTGTGGCTGTTTGCTTCTTGTGATGAAGGTAAAAGAGATTAGTATGCAAGTATGCAGTCACCACCCCCATCAAATCTCTCCACTGCCTGCAGTTTAACTAAGGAATCTATTGCTTTAAGGTTTGTTGGCACAGAGGATACAGAACCTTTTTATCGAGTGACTGCTATATTGTGCAGAGCAAATCGTCCTTTTTAAAGCAGGATGCCCTTTGCTCAAGAAAAACACACTGTGTTCCTAATGCCCTTATATAATTTTTTTCACTGTTGTTGAGGAGAGAAATGAAGTATCTTCTCTTGGTCTATCTCATCAGTTCCCCTATTTATAGCTCTCTATCTTGGTTGTATAATAGAATACACTCACAATGCAGCTTTTGTTCATTCTAAAAGTTTTTAAGAGTGGATTCTATCCAAGGTTGCCAAGTTAGCAATAATGCTAATTGAAAACCAAGGCTGGCCATGCTACAGTCCAGCTAAACAGCTTCATCTTTAGTTTAAGAAGGAGGGGGCTGGGTTGTTTTGGTATCTGAAAATAACCCTTGGTGAAATGTAAACACATGGCATGACCTCAGGAAGGTGGGGGCACAGACAAGGCTTTTTCTTTGCTTTGTGGATCTTCCCTGGCAGAGCATTAATGCTACCCGGTATTTAACATCTCGCTTCCTGACAAATGTCACAGAACCCCAACTTGCTCTCTCTTTCTCATTTAGAGGATGCCTGTGGTCACCTGTTTTTTAAAAAACTTTGTATTCCAAACCAGTCATTTTCCTTGTTTATGCATTAAAAAAAACAGATGGTGAAAACCACAGGGAAATAAAGCCAACAAAATACAACCTCCCCATTTCCAGCATTCCTGACGTTACCATCTAATTTGCATCGGTCCACGAATGGCATTTAAATGGGGGACCAGCGTTTCGAATCTGGTCAGACACATCCAGGGTATACATCAATCCACTGTGTGACTCTTGAGAGAACTTGGAGCTGGAATCTACTTTTGGACACTCTCCCCCTCAACCCATCACTTGGGTCACTTTCATGCCAATTGCATGTTCCCTCCTCAGAGGAAAGTGCTGACTGTTTTGTACCTTACAAAGTATCCAGTTCTGTGGTTCATCAGGCCTTTTCTTCCTGCTTGACATAGTACAAAAAAACCTTTCCACTATCCCGAGTTACTGAACCTCAGCCTACCAGGAATACCAAGGTCTAGCTCAGGGTACATTAGTTTTGGAAGAACCCCCCCGCCCCGGGCAATTGCACAGCAAGGCATCGATGGAATTGCTACACAAAGGGCATTTTAAAACTGATTTTCTCAATGAAATCAAGTTATGTTTCTCATTTCCTTTCTTCTTCAGTTTGTTTTTCTTCTTTGCATTCCTTTCATTCTATGCATGTATTTATAGTTACAAGAGCTTAGACTTAGGAATTGAACAAACTGACCTCTTACTACATTAGTTTTGCCGCAAAAGGGTGCTAAACTGAGATTCCTAGGGCTCTTGCCACCTGCTTTCCTCATTACCCTGGAGGAGGACCTGCATTTTCTGAAAGTGGATTTTCTGTCCTGATGAGGAATCTGCCCTTCCTCTGATGCTAGTCAACTAGCGGAGGAGTCTGAGGTGCACACTGGGAAGAGCTATGAAGCAGAGAAGAAAAGCTGACTGTAGACATTTAGATCAGGGAGAGTCCATTAAATAAATCTGCAAGGCTGGGCCCTGGCAGGGTACGATTAAAAGTCCAGGGACAGAGGTTTTGTTAGCTCTCTAATTAATCAGCTTGCATAGAAACAAGCAAACAGACATGACCTGCCCCGCCCCACACTTTGATGTATTTGATTTACACCATTTTGAGTCTCTGATCCTGGGCAGCATGAGCTGTTTTTAGAGATGCTTTAAATACTTCCACATCTCATAATTATGAGAGCCATGCATGCTGAAATTTTAAAGAGGAATCTGTCTTTAGAGTAGTAGGCAGGGCTAGGGAACCCTGAAAACCAATCCGTGTGGGAGTCAGCAAGCTGGAAGAGAGGCCCTCAGGGTCCATCAGCTGTACCTCCACACTCGGTGTGGCTCGGCTTGCACCTGGAGCGAGCAAAGGCCTGCCGCTCACATGCCCGTTGGGGCTCAGCATGGAGGGCAAAAGGAGAAGCCAGCCAGGTTGTGTAGGCAAGACAGAACTCACACCCTACAGAAAACAGGCAGTCAGTCCTCAGTTCCAGCCAACTGCCATCCTGAAAAAATGTACCCTGTGTTCCCAGATCTTTCAAGTTTCAGAAGAAACCAGAAATCTGGATTTTTATGTGAAATCTTCAAAATTGGCTCAAATATTTCAAACAGTATCTTGACCAAAGTAAACATCTCTCTGGCCCCCAGGATACCAGTCTTTGCCTTCATTTGGGTATTTCTGTACTCTTCCTTCAGTATGTTGAAAGCCTCTGAGGGCGGGACCCAGGAGCTCCCCACCAATTCCGTGCCTTGGCAAGACTGAGCTCCTCAGTTTTTTGATTCACACCCTGCCTTCACACCTCTGTGCCTTCATTCCTGCTGTGTCTTTGTCAAGGTGCTCTTCTCCCTTTCCTCGGAATCAAATTTCATTCAATTCTCAAGGCCAAGCAGGGTGCCTCTCTCCCATGATGCCTTCCCAGACAGACATAATAGCTCCCTCCTTGGCACTGCCCGAGCAGAGCGTGCACCCATACATATCTATAGGTACTTGTCACTTGTGTTTTGGCTGTTTCAGTGCCTCCTGTCTCAGCACTGTGAAGACAGGGACCATTTTTTCTTCATTTGCATTTAAACAGCAGGACCTAGCACAATGCCTTGAATATATCAGGTCTTAAATAAATGTACTGATTGGATATATTAACAAACTAAAGGAAAGGTCAAGGCTATTCTTAAGCAAGAGGATGTGGAACTGGAGAGGACACTAAACGAAGTCTGCCTGTATGGAATAAGGTTGGCCATAGAAGTTAGCTGTAAGTTGAGTGGGACCCAAGGGATAAAGGAGCATAACTGTATCTTATCAACCATGTGTGGTAGTTTTGGGAGACAAGAAACCAGAGAGACTGTTATATAAAGCTGAGAAATCAGAACCATGGAATAATGGTCACCTGCACCACTATTTAGTGCAAACCACTATCGGAGACCAAGTAGGGCCCCAGATGGTTTCCCTTTGCCCAGTCTAGAGCCTGCGGGAGACACAAACGCCTGTGTTCTTCTTGGCCACAGCTAGAAACATATGGGGGAGTTTTTCCAAAAGAGATCAAAACACTTCTGATGTTTTTACCTTAAGATCAGAAGAAAAATACTATAGAAAGGTACAGAGTCAAGCTTTCTCTAGTTATGAGAATATGTGATGGGCCTGTGTTGTGGGAAGCTGAGTAGCAGAGATCTTGGCTGCACTGGGCGTTTAACTCACTGAAAAGATTAGGTCTGATGAGCGGAGTGATTGAGAACTTCAGTTGGACTCAGACAGAGCTGGATCTAAATCCTGGCTCTCCCACTTACTAACTGTGAGAACACGACCACCTATCTGTCCATTGTAAGCCTATTTCCTCATTAGTAAAATGGCAGTAAAAATGCTTATAGGACCTTATGAGCAGTCAGTGAGACAAAGTGCATAAAGTACTCAGCACAGAGTAAACCCTTAAGCTTTAGCTATTTTTAATACAGTTGTTATCTAGATTGGCCTGTTTTAACTCTGGACTTAAATTGTAGATTAGGTTATTTAGATTAACCATCCTACTGAAGACAGCTTAAGAAAATTAGGAAAATATATTAAAAATTTTCTTAATAGCATCAAAGAGTTAAAAGATAGTAAAGAATCACCGGGTCAAACTTTGGAAGTTGAGGAGGAATTCATAGAGGTAAGCCCAAATTTTGAGGTTGCATTTTCCCTGAGAGCATTTGCTGATCTGAAACTGTTGTCTCAGATGCTACGTGTGTTTTTTATACCTTTCTCGGATGAGGGGAATATTGAACTGTACGTAGTGGCTTACCAAGCTAGGGACCCTGATAACCATGCCCCACTTTGGATTGGGGTCTTTAGGGCTGCATACGAAAGTAGGATTAACTGGAAGTGAACCCACCCTTGCATAGGCTGAGGCTAGGTTTTAAGTCGTCGGGGTTGGCAAGAACATCTCAAAGTCTGAAATTAGAATTATGTGTACCCATGAGGCTGGCAGAAGGAAATAAAATCATCTCTGGAAATAGAGAATATGTTTGTAGGATTTCTTTAAATGATTTCTACAAATATTTAAAAAAAAATACAATGTCTAACACACAAAGATAACCAGGAAAGTAGAAGACAAGACAGGGAAAAAAGACAACAGCCTTTTCTCGCCTTTTTTTTTTTATATGATGAGGATGTTGTTTGTGTCTTCATGATCACAGATCTCAGCTCTTAAGGCCATTTGCTGCAAAATGTTTCACGATTAAACCATGGGAGACAACAAAATTTGATCACTCTTAGATTCAACTCAGATGGAAAGAAATGAATCTACACAAATGCATACATTGTTCCTAGTGAGATCTATGAGACAATGGGAATTTGAAATCAAAGCAGTAAATGGCAAGAGACTTTGGCATTGATAACCAGCAGTAGCTTTATTTGGGTTACTGTTTTACTCTGGTCACATCAGTGTTGCCATTGTCACTACTATCACTATAATAGCCTAACACACTTCACTGGAAAACCCCAGGAGAAAACATGCTTTATAAGGCTTAGAAATAAAGATGTTTATCTAAGAGAAAGATGACAAGGTCCAAAACCCAGGGCACTTGACTGAATTTCTCTTCAGACAAGGCTTTTTCAGTGAAGATCACAAGCTGGGTTTGTTAAGAGGGTCTCACTAAGAAGTAGGGCACATTCGTATCTGGAATGTCTAGAAGCAAAATACTTCTCACCAGACAACTTCTATTCACATGGTAACACTTGTACCAAGGTCTCAGCAAGTCTACTTAAGGGCTTCTTTCCTTGGGCATCCACTCTTCATCCTTAAAGCGGAGCCTGGGATGGGGGCATCTCAGCAGCAGAGGCCCTGAGTTTAGGAGAACTTCAGCTTTCAACTGCATGTTGACGATTCAGTGGAGAGCTGGGGGAAGTGGGAAGGGAGCAGGCTGCACCATTCATGAAGGCAGATCCTCCTTTCCCACCAAGGATCCTGCAAAAGCCGATTCGCAGGGCCTCAGATCCCATCACAGTCAGTTGTGCTTTTTTCTGATGCCAGTCCTACCACCCAGTGACTTATCACAATTTCTCACGTCTCTCTTCCAACGTTCATCCCTGTTTTGATTCCTTCCCTCTTTTCCATGCTACCAGAAACTCCAAGGAAGAACAAAGACAGTGAAAAGGATATCTAGATAAAGCCTTGATAATTAACCAATGGAGTTATTAACCCATGGATCTAGCAGAGCATGAATGTGTGTAACCAGCTCCTGGTGTTCTGCCCCAAGGCCTAGCCAAGACTGGGCAATGCAGGTGGTGTTCAGGAAACAGAATACGTAAATGATGACAAGTTAAAAAGTGCCACTGTGCCATAACAATTACTGTGCAGACTTATAACCTCACCATTAACAGTACTTAAGACTGTCAGAATTCAAAAGCAGGCTTCACTGATTAGCAGTCACCGATTTGCACTTTTCTTGGCATATGTAGAAAGTAAAATTAGATTGCTGCCTACCTATCTCTAATGCCCTCAACCCCCCTGTTTTCCTTATAATTTTAAACTTTGTTTATTTTTGTCTCTGGGTTTCATGCATTAACAAGAGTATTTAGACTTCTAAAACTGCCTCTTGGAAAGGACTTATTTCACTTAAATGCCCTTAAGAAGCATTAACAGAGCCACCACAGTATTTATTAGATCTTATAATAACCTCTTTGTCTTCAAGCCCATGAACTGTGTAACCCTTTCCCTTTAAAGAAAACCCTAGGAAAAGACACATTACTATTATCACTGCCTGCCCACTAGAACTTGAATCCAATTTTCAGAAACTGCAAAGTTATAGAAGTTTGTCTGTTAAAATCCAAGATTACTAGTTGCTTTTCTATGACCAGAGGAAAAGCCACATGTTGCCTACGCTGGATTTATTAATTCTCTATAAATTTTCTCTGCCCAGCTCATTTATTTACTTGCATAGCAACAATATAATGAAAACTGAGTCTGGCCATAAAAAGCCACCTTCACGGGCCATGGCCATCGTTAACACTTCCTAATGTTTATCTTGTGCTCATCAAGATTTTTCTCCCTATTTTGGGGAAGCAATATACTCTCCTTTAAAGATATTTTGATGTTTGATTTTATGCTAGAACTATACAGCTAGTCTCTTTTTCAGAATGAGGAGAAAGTCACAGCTGAAAGCTCAGAAGTGGAACGGGGCTCTTGGGTCACTTTCATTTGACACAGCACTGGGCGGCGAACCACTTGGTGGAAACAGTGCCCTGATTGTTAAGGCCCTCGCACGTCTCCCTGCTGCTCTCAGGAAGCTCTTTGTGTAGCGAGCGCTAAAGCAATATTTAGTTATGGAGTGACCAAGCGCCAAAGAGCAGCTAGAAGCATTTAACGTGAAAGAACACGATGGGAAATGACGTCTGGGTTCCTAAGTGCTTGAGGTCTTTCTCTGGACAAAGCTGAATACAGCCTGTGACAGTTGGGTATAGCAAAGCCACTTCTTTTTTTTTTTAAATATCCCATGGACCAAAATATTCTTTGAATAAATACTAGAAAAGGCACAAGTATTTTTGTTCTTTTGATGTCCAAATAAATTCAATAGGACACAAAGCACTAAATCTAGATTTTGAAATGGATTTTAGAGAGATGTCCACAGATGCTCTAAAGGGGATGTAATTATGGAAATGAGAGAAGGAATGGAAATTTCTGGACCCAAATGCCTATAGGCATCATTTGTTCCTTAAAAAGGAGACCTCCCATGACTTAACTGGGAGAGGACACAATGGCTGATGGAGCAAACTGATCACGTGGCAGAACTTGGTGCCAGTTCTGAAGGCGGCTGACCCAGAGCTGTCACTTCAAGAAACACCAAGGGCTTCTGCCAAGCCAAGAGGATTAAACAGAGGAAAATGGGCAGAAAATAATGAGTTCCAGGACAAAGTATTTTCTTAGCTCTTGGTAACAAAGAAGGGATAAGAGTTCTCCTTATCACCCAGACCCAGCACAGGAGCAGGTCTGCAAACTCTCATTCTCCCTGGCTTAGCATATCCCAGCCTCCCTTGTGTTCCTGCCTGCTCCTTGCTTTCTACTGACAGGGTTCTGTCTTCTAAAGGAGACTGTGGTTCTAGGCAGGAAGGTGGACCGGATCCTAAGGGAAGGGCATGAGGGATTTGTCAACACTCAGAGGTCAACTGAAATTTATATTAACACCTGAGTGTCTTTTATTTAACAATCTTGAGGCCAGGTCATTTCATTAAACTTTTCAAGCAACACTGGGAGAGAAAATCAGATAAGGACATTTGGGTCATAAAATTTTAGCAAAGATCATTAAAGATAATGCAGCCCTACTCCCCATTTCACAGTTGAGGGAACTAAGGTTCAGAGAAGTTACTCAGCTCCTTGATGACAGAGAAGAAATAAGAACCTTGGTTAGCTGGATCCAGCAGTCCAGCAGAATGCCCTGTTGCCTATATTAATAAGACATGTTAAAAATGTTACTACTTTTTTAATTTCACAGTAAATACTCCCAAAGAAAGTTACTTCTTTACTTGAGAAGCAAAACTTAAGAATTGGGTATCTTATTTTGGGGGATGCCCCTTTTATTGGCAAGCCCATTCTGGGAGATTTAACTTTATCTGGTTAAATTAAGTTATGCATTGGAAGCAATTTGAAAAGACTGTATTTCTGAAGGCAGAGAAAGCCAATCCAGCAATGGCCTCAGCAGTGTACCCCGGACTTTATATCAGCATAATGACCTGTTCAGTACTTCTGGATCTGCCCCACGTGGAATTGACCACTGCAGCTGGAAGGTGGCATTTCTGCATTTTTTCCCTCAGCTTCCCTCAGCATTGAGGCTACTCTAAGGATCTGAGGTAGGAGTCTTCTAGAGTGACTTTAATTCTTCCTGGCCCACAGGATGCTTTTTAGCACCTAGGATTCTGGTGAGCTGGATTTGCTAATGAAGTATCTAAATATACCCTTTTATTTTAGGGCTTGGCAACACCAACCATAAGCCAGGATGTAAAAATTATTAGTTTCAGAGTCAGACAGACATAGCCTGAAATATCAATCCTGCCTCTTAGTAGAGTTATGTCCTTTAGCAAGTCAGCCTCTCAGACCTCAGCTCCTCCCCTGTGAAGGGAAGGTTGTGAGGAACACCTTATAAGGCTGTCGAGAGGAGTAGATGAGACTCTGGACATAATGTCTGTGACATGGAGCCAAAGTTCAAGGGCACCTTTGAGTCAACACTACTGTATTTATTTATTTTTTCAATGATTTATTCATTATTACGTTTTAAATCCTCACTTGAGGATATATTTATTGATTTGAGAAAGAGAGAAACATCGATTGGCTGCCTCCCATACACACTCCAATGGGGGATCGCAGCTGCAGCCTAGGTATGTGACCTGATCAGGAATCAAACTCGCAATCTTTTAGTGTACGGGACAGTGTTCCAACCAACTGAGCCACCTGGCCAGGATGAGTCAACCCCACTTTAGATCTAAAATTATCTTGAAAAATGAGTGAGTAACTGAATAACATGCTAAAGGCTATACAGTCGATTGCTGGTAAATTTGAAGACAAATAACTATTCTGATAAACAGCTGGTTTAAGCACACACTGCTTTGAGAAGACCAAATATTACAAAAATTATTCAAATAAATCAGATGTGATAATGGCGTTGCTAAAGGAGTCTTTCCTTCAAAAACTGATCACCTCTAGGGTCCCTTGGAAGAGAGGACTCCTTTGTACTCTTCAAATATTACTGGAGTTACAACTTTTAAGAAAGACACCTCTCCGGGAGTGTGCCTTGACAGCTGAGTCTGTGGCGCACCTGTTGAGACACTAGTGCATTTCGGACGGTATCTAGCTATGCACTTTGCACAGTGTGCTCATGCAAATCCACTTTTAAAGATGTGTGCCACCAATATTAAGTTTGAATGTCATCATCAAATCAAATAATAAATGTATTCTTTTCCTCTCCCTCACAAATGTAGCATAACCACTTAGCATGACATCATACTACACACATAGTATCTGACCCATTCAGTTTGATGAGCACAGCCACTTAGCATGAAATCATTGAAAAAGGAAGATTACATCCGTTTGCTTCTGTGTGGGTTTATAAGGAGTTACCACTGCACTCTTAGACATATTCATTATCTCTGAGCTTTAGAACAAACTGCAACTGAGTTTGTAGGCCTTGGCATTGACCAAACAAAAAGGACCTTTGTTCGTTTTGAAGGAGCTCTTACAGTTTGCTCATTCCTCTGGCATGGGTGAGTCTACTGGGAAGAGATACTTCTCATTTTCAAAGTGACCTCATCAAGTTCTGCCCTTGAATTGTTCAAGGACTTCAAATTTTGTGTAAGATTTAAAATTTATCTTGAATCTTGAAGGTAGAGATTTTAGATGAAAGTTCACTTCTCTGCATAGCTCAACAAGCCATGTGCTAAGGAAATAAATTCATTTAAATTAGGATGATTTTTATACAGAAATGTACAGCTCTAGAACATGGTCGTACTTTCCTGAGTTTATAAGTGAAGAAACTAGAGGTACCTTCTGTCCTGTCAAACCCTGCTGTTTTTCAGGGGGTGTATATATGTATGTGTGTGTGCATGTGTGTGTGTAAGGAGGGAATAAAAGAAAGTGAGGTAAAGTCAGAGTTTATCTTCTCTGGGCAATTTCATTTCCTCTAAATCTATTTTCACTTGTTGGGAGACAGATCATACAGCTAATATATAGCAATTAACTGGCTAGTAACTGAGTGTTGCTCTGGGCAACCAGATTTCACAATGCTTCAACTCCCAGTAAGGGGAAGTCCTTTGCTCTTAAACATTGACCATGGGTGTGTGCACATGTGTCTGCGTAAGTCATGATGACTCAGTGTCTAAGAAGGTATAAACATTGTAGCTAATCTATTTCTGGTTCTTATATTACCTTTCAGGAATGGGCCTAGAAGACCGGGCTAAAATCTTTGAATCATTTCCTGCCAACACATGCTGTGTCCCATTTTGGAAGGTAGGGAATGGTCTTTGAAGATAATGTAATGAGGTCTAGTCTAGATAAATCTTAATATTAGTCGAATTTTCTGAATTCCTGTAGCAGTGCCATTCCTGAAGCACTACTTGCCCCAGCCTAGCCCATCATACCCACTACAATGGCAGACCACTACTGTTTTAATGAGCCCACGAGTGCCCTTGAGATGAAGAGATGTGTACTACATGTTTTGGGACCATAGAGGAGGCAGACAATGCTGGTGTGCAGACAAAAAGTTTCACAGAGATGAACATTAAAATGGGTCTTAAAGTATGAATGGGAGTTCACAGGTAGAAGAGAGGAGGAAAGGCATTCTAGGTAAATAATAGTATACACAGAGGAAGCTCTGCTCCTCAGTAGAAAAAAAGTCATTTTCCTTTTTAGGTCACTATAGAAGAATTAACTGATCTTGTTGTCTAAACTAGACAAAATGCATAAAAGTTAGGTCTTCAGACAAGCTGAACTTTCCTTCAGTCATGCTTCAGATGTTCGTGTTTTGTGTACAGATAGTTGTGATTACAGAAAACAGATGGTGACATTCTCCAAGACCTTCTGGGGGAAAACTACCATGTATAATGTGACATATGTCATAACAGAATAAATGAGCTGACTGATGGGATTTGAACCGTATGTGGCGGTGAATGGGTGATAAGAGCAGAACCACTTTTCTGTTTATTTAAAGGTCAACTGAAATTAAATGCTTCATTTTTCGCTTTGGCCTTGCTCATTTGCTCACTGGGTGTTATCTGTGTGCTAAGACTTTGCTATCGGCTTGGCCTATAGCAGTAAAGGCACAGCCACAGCCCCTGACTGCCTTAATGGAGTTTACAATTTAGCCCATACTCATCTTCAGAAGTACTCAAAGTAAATCTAATTCCATCACTTAGAATAGAAGCAACACGTCCAAACAATAATCAGAGAAACACACATAACCCCCCAGAAAGATCAAGCATGAAATGGATGAACTTTCCATTCATCCATTAAAGAGGCAGTTTTACTGATCTCGAAAGCAGAGAAATGAGACTATTTCAGACCTTTGTAGACTACAGGCTTTGGGGTGTTTGGGGGCTCCACTCCAAACCATACTACCACATGAAGGAGAACTTTTGCTTTAATAAAATCGAGAACATTTAAAAAATATAATTCAGCTCTTCAAATTATTGGACTATGAGTAACTCATTTAATTTAGAATTGCCTATGAGTTCTTGGCAATCATAGGACATTTAAAAATCTTTTCAAAGTGAGAAAAATCTAACCTACAAATTGTTTTCAAATGTAATGAAATATTTATGAGCCCTAAATGTAATAATGAGATTGA
This sequence comes from Tonatia bakeri, assembly GCA_004024845.1. NCBI lineage: Eukaryota > Metazoa > Chordata > Mammalia > Chiroptera > Phyllostomidae > Tonatia > Tonatia bakeri. Next base: position 171,258 of record PVIA01002326.1, on the reverse strand, counting down.
CATGATATTGTTTCCTACACATTTGTCTGTTTATTCATTTTTATTTTGCAGTTTTTGTGTTTCATAGTTTAGAGCCAAAGTTTTTTATTCTGCTCTCAAACATTCTCGTAGGCCCTGGGCATTCTGCCCACAAGGCCTAATGGATAAAACAGCCCTGCACACAAACCCAGAGTGAAAAAGACCAATGAAATTAAGTAAAGGTGTCAGTGTATATGGTTTCCAGATAACTTTGGGAGTTCTTTTCCACTCTGCAAAAACCTTGTAGAAACAGAGAGCCACATATGCAAAGGGAACAGCCTATGTGCTGGCACTGAAGTATTTGCATATTTGGTGTATAGTGAGAAACACAAACAGGGCTGATGCAGTTCAAAACGAACTCGGAGGAAGGAAAGAAGAACAAGGTGAGGTGGACCAATATTGTTAAGCCCCTGCTATGCTAAGCACTGTGCCAGGTCCTTTCTATGTGTTGTTTCATTTAAGTCTCACAACAACCCTAAGATTGTTCCCATTGTACAGGTGAAGAAAGAAAAGCCTACAGAAGTTCAGCAACTTGCTGAGGAATAATAGCTATGAAGAAACAGAACCAGGAGTCAGCCTATCCCCAGACTACGCTCCTGTTGTCCTCTCATTGCACGAAAGGGTGGGGATTGTATTATATGATTATCTCTCCCTAACCACTGATTTAATGAATGACGAATGTCTTTTGATATGGGTGGGATGCAAGAAGGTGGGTAGAGGCTAGAGTTTCCCAGAGAGCAAAGTTGTAGTGATAGAAGGCAGAATTCACTCTTTTTCTTTCCCTCAATGATTCATTGGTAGAAAAAACTGTGGTGGATAAAATTTCTGAAGCCAATAGTCTGTTTGCAACATCAAGGGAATCTTTAATCATGGAAAGTCCCAAATCACAATCAGATTGGAATATATCCATCCCCTACATGGTCCCTTCACAGTGCTTCTCAGTGTGGAGTCCTAGACTACCTCCCCTAGAACTATCTAAGGAGTTTGCTAAAATGCAGAATCCCAGGCCTGGGTTTAGAATCCCAGAAAGGCCTGGGGATATGCATTTTAATTCACCTTCCTTCCATCTCTGGGTGATCCTTATGATCTCTAAAATTTTAAAACCATACTTTACTGGTTCAGAACAAGATTCTACTATCTGCTCTTTCTTCTTTAACAGATTTTAAGGACCACAGCTTAAACTACCAAGAACGTCTAGTTCTTGGTCCACCACCCTTTATAGATGAGATATTTGAAAGAAAGTAGGCATGGGACTATTAAGCTACAATGAGAACTCACACCCCTCCCCCTCAGGCTGATCCCCCTAATATACTGGGATTAACTCTTGGGACTTTCGCCTAAATCATTAGGATATCTGAAAATATCTGAATCATAAGTTTACACTGAGGGTGACATGGAGAGAAGTTTTTAAAACAGCTTCTGTTACCTAGAAGGTTAAATTTACCTATTAGCAGCTAAGTCATCTCCACTAGGAAGGAAGGAAGGAAGGAAGGAAGGAAGGAAGGAAGGAAGGAAGGAAGGAAGGAGAGAAGGAAGGGAAACAAGTGGGGAAAGAAAGAGGAGGAGAAAGAGGAGGAGGTGGTGGGGGAGGAGAAAGAGAAAGAAAAGAGGAAGAAAGGAAGAGCAGGAGAAGAAAGCGAGGAGGACAAACTCACTCCCATGGGAGGGGTTTGTAAGCTAATGGTCTAGTGAGTAGGACTGAGGTGGACAGCCTAGAGATCCAAAGGCTCTAAGATGACTTCCAGGTGAGATCAGGATATCCTGCAGAACACTTAGTGTTTGGTAGGAAAGAGCCTCCTGCCCTTCCCATTCTCACATGTTACCACCTTAGGCCACCACTGCTCAAAGCAGCTCAGGGCTCCAGGGATTCTCCCCTCCTGAGCTCTCAAGTCTCCAGGTCTGCTGGCATCCCCTGAAAGAGCTGGCAGGGGTCCTTTTCAGAAATTGGCTTCCTCCTACAGAAATCATCTACCCACCTTTTATTAACTGATTTTAGAATTAAACAAACAAACAAACATAACATTGAGTTCAAGTGCCCAAGTAACCCTGGCCCCCAACATCAATCCAAGGGAAGGCGTGGTCAGAGTCTCTCCCCCTAACAGGATGGAGAGTCATAGACCGAATCTGCAGTGCAGTGACAGCAAATAAAATGGGAAGAAGTCTGAGGTTTTAGGTTTTTCAGACTTGGAAATAAAAAGGTTGAGTCTGAAAAAGAAAACATGTTACCTTCCTGCCAAAATAAACTGTGATGAAAGTTTAGATCCCCCCACCTTTCAGCCAAGCATTTCCTGTTCTGGTCTCCCCCGTCTGCCTCATACTAGCCTAGATGAAGGGAGAGCTATTTTTAAGGTGTAAACAACCAGGACTAAGAATGAGAGATGTTATTTATTTATAGTTACACCTTTCAACTGTTCTTTTTCTTCTCTGGAGACAGAAGCCTGGTTTGGCTTTCCCTTTGAACTTGAAATCGATGGGGTAATGACTTTGAAAGGTCACGGGCCAGTCTGTCTTCGAGGACAGGAATAATTGGCTTGGGCAACAAAGTCAGAAAGCTGTTCACCACTTACTGAGGGATTCCTCCTAATGTGCGCACACTCAGGTTGGGCACATGTGCTCTGAGAACTGTTTGGGAAAGCACACTGTAGGTAAAGGAGGTAATTTGGATTCATTTGTGGTTTTGTTATTTAAGAAAGCCAACAGCAAATTCCCCACCCCATTGTTTTTCAACACAGGGTTCCATTATCATGCAAATAGATACTCCCTAATTTACATGTATTTGTAAATTTAGATTTTGTATTGGATTTTCTTGAGACACTGCATGGTATATGTAGTGTTCTAAGAGGCAACAAGCTCTTTCTGGCATGGAGCTGCATCTTTTGTTATTCAGAAGTCTTTTCTTGGTCTGTTAAATTGTCCCATTCTTAACACCAAACTTACCAACCCTTGGAATTTGCCAGTAAACAAAAGAGAAAAGCCCTCCCTTGTAACGCTCACATAAGCATCATCTTGGTTGTGGCTGTTACCCCCACAAGCTTGATGACATTATTTTCTTCCCAGCACCAGACAGAACAGTTTGCTTCTGTTCCCCCACTACAGTGTAAGCATCATGAAGGCTCTATTCACTCTTTAACTCATCACTGTATCACAAGCATCAAAATATACTAGATACTTAAAATTCATTCAATTAACAAGTTTCTATTTATCTCAAACTGTTAAGGCATTTGGAATTATACAGAGTGCTGAAGAGGTCAGTCCTTTCCTTTCATCTTTTTTTTAACACGATACCTTTCTAAATATCTTAGCTCCACTGTTTTCGCCCACTGGCTCAGGCATTATTATAGAAATTACTTGAAGAATAAGAGGATGGCTCCTTTCTAAATACAAGTATCTATGTATTTTAAATGTGTCAAACTGTGAGCTAGCAACTCTGAAGAACAAGTTGGTTGGCATGACCCACACTCCCAGCTTCCTCTACTTCTGGTGGGTTCTTTGTGCAGCCAGGCCAATGGGGTTGTGACTCAGCTTTTGGTGAAAGGAGGGTCCTTGCTGCATCACTGTGCTTGTACAAAATTTGGTGCCTTGTACCATTTAAGGAAGAAACAGAAAAGACTGGAAACTATTTGAGTGTAGAACTTAGATATGAAGGCAGATCTATCGGAGAGATGGAAAGGAACAACTTAATGATCCCATATAACCTGGAATGGCACAGGAACTTAATATGGCCTTTGATCAACAGTAATTGGCACCTGGTAGGAATTCAAGAAAGTTTTGCTGACCAGTGCATGAAAAAGTGATGCAAAAATAATGCCGAGCTAGGGTGTTTAGATATACTTACTTCTTGGAAGACGTACTTTTTAGAGGGTCAAGTTCTTATTTTGGGAACATTTCTATTGCTCTGAGTGCAAAGGAAAATAATAAATTGGAACAAAATTTCAGTCAGTTGTCCACTCACCTTTTTACTAAAGTGGGGACCATTAGTGCCCCCAACACCTCTTTGCACAGATGGTGGTACTTGATACACATCTTGTTCCTGGGTACTATGACCAATGGGTACTTGATAAATTCCCTGATTTTGGTAGGAAGGTGGCACTTGGTAGATTGTTTCTCGAGGAGCACCCTGTGGGTTTGGCACTTGATAGAGCTTCTGTTGGCCAAAGGTCTGCTGAATCAGTCCAGGAGTAGGCTGGTCCTGACTGGAGGAGGCCTCCTGCATGGCACCAATCAGAAGCTTCACCCGGTTGCCTGGGACAATGCCTTGCCGACCATGTAAGGAACAGAGCCACCATCCTTCCAGTCCTCCAGTGTTCTGCTCTATGACAGTGAGGATGTCTCCTTTGCGAAAGGCCAGTTCCTCAGCACACTCTGGGACATTGTCATATAAGGCTCTTGCCATAAGATTCTAGGAAGAGAACAGAGGGAAATCATCTTAGAATATTAGCTTAAGTCTCTTTAACACCTAAAGCCCTTTCTCTTATGGAGGGGCACAACTCCTGAAAGAAGACAAGAATAAGTCTAAATGATAGCCTGTAAGGAGAAAACCAGATGGTTCAGACAAAAGACAGATACATACATTCTGTGTCTGCCACCAATGACATCAGACTGCCTCCTTGGAAAAGCTCAGAACACCACAAGAGAGCTTTCCTCTAGCAGTAGATGCTGTGCCAAGGAATTATGAGTAGCACTGCTAAAGAGTCAGAGAATAGTTCAATATACAAAACACTTTTCTGCCTTTCTTAAAGCCAGCTTAAGGAATAAAATAGTCCAAGATATTTACACATGTAGTACAACTGTCATTTCTCATTTTTTTCATGAAGAATCAAAGAACATCCCTGATAACAAACAGTACAAACAGCATGTACATTTGGTGTTAAAATGGAACCAACACTACATTTATATATGCCTTGGCAGTGGTTAAAAATTTATATTCTCAGTTGATCACAAGGTCCTTGGATACAGGGAGAATCTCCAAGCAAGCATTTTTTCCATAATCATGGAGCATGAAGCACAGTGTGACAGGGGTCTCTATCTCCAAATTTGATGGCAGGGAGCTACAGAGAGTTTATCACACATAGGTGGATGCCATCTCTCTCTGTTGGTCTATTATTCATACCTTTCCTGAAGGCCCCTCCTCACCCTGCCACTATTTCCTACTACTTGAGTCTCACCATTCACATCAGAAAGGCTGTGCCTTCCCCTTTCAGGGGCCCAAAACACTTTCTCTTTGTATGAAGGCCTGTCTGGTACATTTAGTACTAAGCAGACAGCCAAAGTAGGCATTCAGCAGAGAGTGGGCAGGCAGTACGTGTTGACATTCTTGGAAGCCTTTCAAAGGCTCCAAAGATTTCATTTCTTGGCGTTAGTAATGTTTCGCAGCATGATGGCAGCCATTACCACATGCCTTTTCCTTCCCAGCACACAGAGGAGTCAGGGAACGTTGTTAATTCACCACAAGCACTCGGAAAACTAAAAGCGATCTCTCCAGAGCTTCCCTAAAATGTCTGGGTACACTAGTAGATGTTATTATGATGATGATCGTTTGGGGGAGGAGGGGCTGCTGACTGCATGGAGCATGTTTGTGACTTCACATAAGAGTGGAACTTGGAATTGTTGTTGTTTGGACTTCTGTGCCCTGTTTTTTCTTCTCTAGAAATGTGGACTTCATCTTTGAGCTTTAGGCTTTGCATTCCTTCGTAACGGACGTACGTTAATCATCTACCCCTGTACTGTGCCCTGTAACCGCAGCTACTGCTCTGTGAGCTGGTTCTCTGCTATGGAGCGGTCGTACTCTGAAAGGGGTCTCCCCTCTGGTCAGTGGTTGGGAAGAGGCCGTACTTTTACTCTGTTAACCAAACTCCTCTCAGTCAATGCAACTATTTAAGCTAAGGAAAGGAGATAAAAGCCATAGAGGTCAGTACCCAGGAAGCCTGGTGATGCTCTTTAAGAACAAGGTTAGAGTCCTTGTTCTTGAAAGTTTTGAGGTCCAGGAAGTCGAGGTAGCCAGGTAAGCAGTAAGGGAAGCCAAAAGGAAACTGAGGGTTTGTATGCCAGGCGAACATTTTACTTAGTGTTTATATTCTAGGAAGCTTTGGACTCCTTTCAACAATTAAAAAGTTCACCTATATAAAGATAAAATCATGCATCATTCCATTCTGCTTTGAGGAACCATTTAAGAATGTGTCACAATCCTAAAATCTCCTCTGTTTCTCATTTTTTCATCTTGTGGATGTTCTGTAATTTAAAAGAAAAGTCACAGGTTACAGAAAACAAGATTCTAGTCCTTTGTGCCAAAATGATTTGAGGGAATTACTCCACCAGAGTGTATTGAGACTATAGAACAGAGAGAGAGCTGACCCCCTCCACACACATACCCCACTCCCTTCCCCCAGCCTCTGTTCCTTTTTCCAGGGCCCATTTAACAATTGGAAATGGCTGCTAAGGAAGCCCCAAGATGATATCAGAAGTGATAAATAGTAGAGGCCAGTTCTACAGGAACGAAGGGTGGGTGGCTGTGCACCTTGACTTCAAAGCAAAGAAAGAAAGGAAACAAAACAGTAGAAAGGTAAACGACTACAGACTTCATCAGGATAAATTAAGTTGAGGCTTTTGGAGATGGGCCATAGCCATGGAACTCCATGGAGCACGGACATAGAGCACTGGACCATGCTTGATTAGAGGCGGAGAGGAGTCCCTGTGTGAGGGCTGTTCTGGGCTTTCTTTGTCAGCTATCCCAGTGTTCTTCCCCCAACCTGGTAAGCAGCATGCTAATGTGTCTAGAGGCGCTTCAAGACCTGCTTCTTTGGGAGTACTTTCAGGGCCCAATGTCCTTGCTTATGGAGCCACTGTGGGTGAATTTTCCTATTTGTGCGTGATTTCCCAGCAGTCCTCCTTATTGCCTACAGAGATCAGGATTTAGAAAGAGGGCTGGGTATGGCTGTTAGTGCCAGACCCCCAGTGCTATCTTGATACCTCCTACACTGACAGATATTCTTAGTCTTGGCTGAAGAGGAGTGAGATATTTAATATCTGTGTAAGCTACAGGGAGCTAATGTCTATACCTAGCCACTCTCCCAAACCAAAGATTCCAGCTCCAGAGACCTTTAGAGACACTTGGACCCAACCTCCTCATTTTACAGACAAGAAAACAGATTGGGGTGGGGGGCCACATTTTATTATTTGACTAAGGCCACACTGATGGAGTCGGAGATGAGAACGGAACTCTGGTCTCTTGGTTCAAGTCCCTTTCCACCTTAGCTCTGGTATACAGTGTCCTCCTAACTTGGCTCAAGTCAAGTACTTTAACACTGCCAGAGACTTAGGAAGTTACTGTTACTCCTTATTTAATTTGCTAGATGGCACTTGGGCCTTAGGCTCCCTGTGCTCTTCGCCTCTTCTCAGTTTTCAATCAAGGGTTCATCCTATTCTACTGATGCTATTATATATGTATTTAACACATATCTGATATTTCCCTTGCTTATAATTACATTTAGGAGAATTGTCTCTCAAAACAATATTGCTTTGAATTAATAATGAGTTCTAGGCACTGCAACCTCTTGTCAAGTACCTGCCTACAAAGAGCAGCGATAAAACTGCTGGTTATTTTCAAGAGACCTTCTGAGACAAAATACCAATAGTAATCCTAATGATATTACTGGGCAAATAAAAAAAATTATTAGATTCCAGCAGAGTACAATCCATCAAAAAGTGGGAAAAAACACAGGCTTGGCTTTTGAAAATACTTAGTGTGTTGGGGCAGGAGTTCAGTAAGACGTTAACAGCAAAATTAACTTTAGCTGGAACACAAACCATCTCATTCAAAAGAACACATGCAATTCATAAGTCAGCAAATTAGGAGTTAATTCCTCTGCCTAGGAGAAGGTGGAGGAACCCTTTCCTTCAGTGCGAAGGTATGATTCCTTAGGGCCATAGAGTCAGAAGGTGATTATCGGAACATCTTAGAAAAACCCAGGAAAGGCAGATATACTCTTTCTCACCTCCCACCCCCATATTTATCTCCATGGTAGGAAAGGTCAACACAGAAACAAATCAAGGAGAGATAAGAGAGCTATGTAATTCTATATCCAGCTGGATGGTTAACGTCCAGAGATTGGCGGTTAGAAATGCAGCTTGAGATTGGCAAAGTACCAAACAGTTGGGCACAGAACCTGAAAGCCAGAGGAACTTAAAACAATTATTGTTAAACTCTTTTACTTTAAAGACGAGAAAAATGAAGCTCAAGAAGTTAATGATTTGCCAAAGTTACCTGGCAAGAAGGTCGTAGAGCAGGGACAAGAAAGAATTCAGGCTTCTCGAATTAGAATAGTATTTAATAAAGCCAAATACTTATGTTACAAAAGTTGTGGTTCTAATCAGGATTGGAAATTGACCTTTAGGGTCCTGAGTCCTATTTGAGCCAAATACATGGTGACAAAAGGTGATTTGACTTTGGATGGTGGGCACACAGTGCAATGCGCAGCTCTTGTATCACAGAAATGTACACTTGAAACCTATATGACCGTATGAACCAAGGTCATCCCAATGAATTTAATTTTAAAAGTCCTAATTGAGGGAACCTTAGTTGTAGCAGCCTCTAACATGGATTCCCATCCTGCACTTTCTCGAAACTATTCTGGCTTCCACATGACCACTTCCCGTTTCTCTCTCTTCTCTCATTCTTAGGACTACTCATCTTCCTTCTTGTTCACAGAACAAAAAAAATTGAGGGGGCTCTTTCCTTAAGTGATCATGTTCCAAAGGGACCTCTCCTCTGCACTTGTCTCTTGCCTATATGCTCACTCTCTATAGGAAATCACGTCCATGGTGTTGGTATCTAAACACAGATAACTCTCAGATCCATAACCCCAGCCTGGATACTGCTGCGCTCCAATTCCATGTTTCCAGTTGTCTAGTGGGTTTCTTTACCTCACTTTAAAATTAACAAGTATAAAAATCCCTTTCTCCTGCTCTATCTTTCTTCATTAACAGTGTGCACACTGCTGCCACAAGAGTGGCTTCAGAGGTTTTCAGAGACTTTTCACAACCTGAAACCCAATCAGCTTGGACCCCGCTTTCCTCCTCACTGTCACTCCTAGTTCAGGCCCTCAGCAACTTTTGGGGGAAGGAGTAGCAATTACTTCCCAACTGGTTTTCCTGCATTTACTCTCTTCCACATAATTAGAAGAGTTATCTTTCCAAAACCTATCTAATTGTGTCTCTTCCCAGTTTTCTGTTACAGTATTTCTTACAGTGTAACTTGTATTATCCCATTCAAGATTGGGAACTCCTTAAATTCAGGGAAGCTGTCTTGTTCCTTTGGCATTTTCAGAACTCTGTAGCCCAGCATCTGAAACAAAATAGATACTCACTAAATGTTTGCTAACTAGAGTGGATTCTGGATTCTGATTTCCTGGTTCTCTACAGACAGGGTAAAATTCTTTTCTGGAGACATCAACATGATATTTCATTAAAATTTTCAGATGGGCATGGGCGGATAAACTAATGGAACCAGAAAGATAAGTGGTGTGTCCAAGTCACCGAGCCACACAGCCAGAGAACATGGGAGACAGCAAGCAGGAAACTGCCTGTCCCTCCCTATTAAAACAGGATAATGAAGTTGATGGGAAGCCTGAATCTAGTATCCACAACCACTGAGCAAACAGGAAGGTGAAGAGGAACTGAGCATCCCAGCCAGATTAAATACAATGTTTTCTGTAAGAGCCTTTCTCCCTTCAATGCAGCAACCCATGTCTGGCAGCAGGTATCTGTGCACATTCGTACTTTGCCAGAACATTGGGTTTCTGCTGTTCCTGGGTCCCAAACTATGCCTGAGGCGTGGGAAGAAAATGCTGTACAACTAGCCAGAACAGTGGGTAGGTCACATGATGACTCCCACAATACCCCCACCCTTCCCTGCCTTTTTTTCCCCACTACTACCAAAATGTCAAGAAAGCTTATTACTCCTACTTCCAGGGAAACTATCTGCTATTCCAAATACAGAGAAGTGTGACTTATAATTTCCATGACCATTTATGCTGTTCTTTGAAGAAAAATTAGACACAATGGGTGGTGTGTCACCCCACTAAGACTGATAGCATCACCAATGGCCCAACTTCCTCTTATTATTTTTACTTTATTCTATATTTATCAAGCAGGAGCTCCTGCCACAGCCTCAGGGCTGCCACATTCTCAACACCATGACTTTCCTGTACCTAACCCCCCAGACTTTAGTCTTGGGATCTGGCCGTTTGTGCGACACACACACACAGAGGCACACATATACTCTGGGCAGGGTGGATCGTGAGAAACAGACACAGTACAAAAGGAAATGACCACTGTCAAAGAAATCAGTCCTAAAGGAAGTGGCTAAAAGATGAGCATCAAGGTCAGTCTGGGGGCACAGGGGAATAGAAAGGCTTGTGTGCTTTTGTGCCTACTGACAAAAATCAGCTTCTGTCTGAGGGTTGTCAAACCACTTTGGCTTTCGCTCACCATCACCTTCAGGATATAGGGGCATATGGGATTTCCCAAAAGAAGAAAATAGCCACAGTCAGAAAACATGCATATCTATAAGCATCTGGATTTCACTTCTTGGAATATCTTGGTTTACACATGGGTTTTTTTCATTGGATTATCTGCAGTGTTGAATTAACAATCTTCCTGACCTTGTTAACTGGTAGACACAACACTTTCAAGTTCAGGAGTTAGAAGATACGATATATAGTGCATCTAATTTTTTTCCCAGCAATACTCATTAATTGTGGTCTCACACACTTTCCATCATGTGGTCTGAACTAGTCAAAGAAAAGCAGCACCAGGATCCTTGGAGGCCCTACTAGTCCCTTGTCATGCTGCTGATCACATGAGGAGTGTCCAATACGTCCCATCAAAGATTACTTTGGCCCCTAGACCACATTTCAGTCAATTTTAAAAAGAAATTTCTGGAAAGTGCTTCTAAACCCCTATGATAGTTATAAAGCTTAAATGAGTATCCTGGACCCTCTCTGATTCTTCATGTCATTTACTCTGCCACAAGTGCTTAAATATTTTTAGATTTTCCAGCCTTGAGAACTTTTGGCCATAGCATTCTCTTTGTGTGGCTCAGAGTGGGAGATGCTTAAAAAATGTGACAGTAGATACTTGCTTCCCAAAGGTAGTCTTTGGCATGCAGCAGTCCCCATGTGCACTATTGGGGTGTGCTCTGTGTGTGGTGGTGCATGAGGTTCCCAGAATCTTAACGTGTCCTCCATATTGACCTGTTTCTATCTGATGAGGGATCATTCAGAACCCAGCATTATTTTGGTGGTTCATGTGCCCAAGTAACGCTACTTAAGAGTTGGTGAGAACATCTGATGCTGTTTGTAAATTTAGATATTTGGGTCTCAGAAAGAAATGTCTATCTGACCACACTTGGTAACATGATATGGACAGCAGAGATGTGAGATTAAGTAAAAAAAAAAAGTCTTTCCTCAAATCCTGGGCTCCTTTCCTTTCCTGCCCTAGAACTAATGTCACCTATTCTCTCTCAAGGTTGATAGAGAGCAGAAACATTCAGAGGTTGGGATTTGTTAACCACGAAGCCTAGAGCAAATTCTGTTTCAGATTAAAAAATTACAAAAGGTTTGGTAGGTAGGTGTGCACAGATGAGTGTACGTGTGTGACTTCACAGTCCCCTTCTCTTATTTCCCGGCTAGTCATGGGGATGAATTTGATTGCTGACAGTATTTGAGAAAAACAAATGAAAGTTTGAGAAAAACAAACTTTCCTGACAAGTCTGATGGTCATAAATAATAGCCGTGTCTTTAAGAGCTCAATGTGCCACACTTGTGTGGTCTTCGAGATTGAGCTAAGCAACTCCTGAGGGACTTGCAGAAGGTGGAAGGGCACATAGGTTTCTGTGGGTATCAGTTCCAGAGATCAACCACAGCTTGACCAGAATCAACTAGATTAGAATTTCAGACTAAGAAGGCATCTGAGAGATCATTTTAACCCAATCTTCTTGTTTTACAACCCAGAGAGTCTCCTATTAGATTAGCAGCAGGGTCAGAAATAGCACCTGGTTCCCCTCCTAATCTAGGATTTTTTCCACTAGACCAGGATGTACTTCCTGAGAGCCTTCTCCATCTTAGAATTTAGCACTGTTGCTATTAAGCCTTGGAATTTATAAGCATTTGTCCCACATTGCCTGGTTTTGATAGATTTAAGTACAGTATATTGGCAAAGGATCAAAAACATGGAGCAGGCACAAACTCTTTTCAGGGCTCTGTCCCTAGATAAATCTGACAGGCGCCATATAATGATGAAGGCCTGACACCCACTCACCCAAAAGATAGGTTTTATTAACAATAAAACAACCATCTGGATTTCAGCCAACATTACAGTGTTGGCACTGGATCACATCTATCTGCCTGTCTAGACAAATCCCTCCAACATCCAGGTACTTAGGGAAGCGAAATGAGAATTGTTATAAAAGAATAGGAGACTCCATTCCATTATATTACAGTATATTTCCAAAAACGACATCATTTCTCAAAAGCCCAAACATACAAGTCGTAACATTTAACAAAATATTTGCAGCAAGGGTGGCCCCCAAGGTCTAAGGTTATATCTAAACACAATATGATACAGTACACCAATATCTACATACAATACCAATACCAATACAAATACGTACACAGCCTGGCGACTTTGCCTGTCTCCTAGCCAGAACCCAACTGATACAACCTGGATGCCGACACTCAGTGGAACTCTTTTGGACACCCCTTGACCTAGGTTTGCTGCTGATTGCCATTGTCCCACTTAACTTGTGAGCTCCTCAAAGAACTCTAAGAACTGGATCCAGACACTTGGCTGAGTGGGTGTATGCAATTGCATGTTGTTACCATTGTAACTTCAGAGAAAGAAACTTTAGATGCTGCCGCTGCTCAGCCAGAAGAGAGAGAACGATGGCACGAGCAAATGGAATAGAAGGAAAACTCCAAGTGAAATTGTTCAACGGCTAGGTGTATAGATAAGCTCCAACATGTAGATAGTATCCATTAGTTTATGAGGATAAAATAGCTTTCTTTAGGGCCCATTTCTAAATACATTATAGCCTATATATCAGACTGTCTATGGCAACCTTAATGCTTTTAAGTGTCTTCCTATGGCCTGTTGGTTTTACATGTGACCTGAGGGAGACCGCCTGCTTCTTAGTATTTTGTGGTACTTGCTTGAACAAGTTGGTGCTAAGCATAAAAGGGGAAGTTTCCTTTTGGTTAGGGCTTGTTACACTAAGCTCAACCTTGCTCATGATAAAATTATGGCAAACAGTTCTGTAGTTATATTTTTGTGCTTCTATCACAACAAACCAGTAAGGCAACTGTTTTTAAGCAGAAGGAAGTAGGGGCATCTAAGGCCAGTGATTCTTAACTAAAAGGAATTTTTGTCGTCCCCCCCCCAAGTGACATCTGGCAATGTTAGGAGACATTTTTGGTTATCAATGTGTGTTATGTAAGTTCCCAGTAGCTAGTGGGTAGAGGCCAGGGATGCTGGCAAACTTTCTGTGATGCACAATATAGTCACCCACAAAGGCTTATCCAGCCCTAAATGTCATCAGTGCCGATGTTGAGACACCCTGGATAGGGGAACAGACACTAAACTGAATTAACAGAGTCTAGTCTCAGTCCTCATACTGGAAGACTAATGACAATGAAATCATGCTACCTTTTGTGTCTTTGTCCCCCATCTAAAATATGGGGATAATGAACATGTTCTTCATAATAATATTATGAGGAGTCATGAAATTATATATGCAAAGTGCTCTGATTTCTTCACAAGAAACGCTCACTATAAAATCACAGCCCAGTTATTACTGCACTATTATGAGCTCATGAAATTGTGTCTTAAGAACTGTACTCCACCCCCTCACAAAAAATTCCTCCAGGAAAAGAAAATAAACCAGAAATGATCTCATCATGATTACACCTGCCACACCAGAAAACAGACACAGTTCAGAGAAACTAAATTCTTTCCCTCCAGCAATGAAGTAAGCTGTGTCTGTAATTAAGATCTTAATAAGGGAGGCAGGAGGCTTGGGCAGATGCTGCAGGCTATGAGGCAGAGTGCTACCACGCCAGGTCTAAAACAAGAACAACTGAAATACAATCTCCTGCTGCCTAGCACTCTCAGGTGTTCTCTGTACAAGCACATACTGCAAGATAGGCTTTCTGTCATTTTTACAGATGCCTATTTCTTCAGGACAAAAGAAAGAGACCACCTTATTACTTACAAGTAAATGCTATTTATGACTCTAAGCGAAAAATTTGCCTGCATACACTTACAAAAAAAGCTTCTTAGATAATTCCCTGTCAAGAGACTGACATGAGGGAAAAGGGATGATGCCTTTGACAGTTGACTGATCACTGGAGCAGCTCACGTTGACTGTCTAGAGTGACCGAGTGCACCTGAACTTTCCAAGACAGTCCCAGTTTCAAATATCCTTCCCATTGTCAGACCATATGTCCCTTCGTGGGGTTTTTCTAAACATAGGTACATATCCACAGAAATTATATACACACGTATTTTAAACTAGAAATAAAAGATAGGCCATCAAGTATGTCTTGTTAATGGATTTGCCTTGATTAATTCAGAATTTGAGAGAAAACAGATAGGTACAGATAAGATTCTTTTGATTCAGTCAATGTTCATGTTCTCTAAATGATAAGACGATCTTTACAAGGAAATGAGATCTATTCCAAAGGTATCTGGGCCTCTGTGAGACTGTCTAGAATCCCAGCCTCACAGTGAATGGGGTTATGAAGAGAAAGAATGATGTTGGGCTAACTGTATTTCTATGTTGTCCTCCCTGACCACCAAATAAGGATGTGCTCATCCCACTTAGCTCTGAGTGAAAAGGTTGGAGAATCAAAGAATAACATGAATGTTCCATCCCAGGGGATCACTCAAAGGAAAGAGGGGATCACTCAAGTATTGGCTGCTATGCCAGTACTGCTGTGATAGTACTGGAATCCTGCTGGCCCACTAACCCATTTCCTGCCGAACTCTTAATTCATACCCCAAAAGATTAGTAACACCCTCTTCCCAAAAACCCTCATTGACAGGTTACTAGGATGTACTGTTAGATACTGAAAACTGAACACCAAGAAGACTGGAGTGTCTGGCAGTCCACTTTGCCACCTTCCCAGTGTGTTGGCTTTGCTTGCTATGGTTATTGGGGGTTGAGGGCTGGGGACCTGGGATATCCAAGCTCATTCTTTCAGTACAGTACAGAGCCTACGGACAGAAAAGCCTACGGGAGTCACCCACATTTCCTGGGGGGTGAAGCACTAAGTTAATGGTGACAAACTGACTACTACAAATCCATGAAATTAGGGCTAATTCATATAAGAGATAGCATAGGATTTCCAAATAACTAAAAGAAATTAGGAAGAATTAATGACACATCATGCTGTCTAAATGCATATTGCTCTAATAAATAAAAAGATCTGGCTCATATCTTAACCTTACATGCTTTTTGGTTGCAGCAACTTTCCATTAAGTTTGACAAATAATCCTCTCTCCACACACATGAAGAGTAAAGAAAGGAATTAAATTCAAAAGGAGCTATTGCACATTTGTGTGCAATGCTTGCACTTTTACATATTCATGGTTGCTCAGTCTTTGTTTCTGGTAAGCATAAACATCGACATTCCACATAAGGAACCTTTTTGCTAACATCTTAAAGTATCACCTCGACATATTAAAATATCAGGAGGAATTCTCATTTGCAGCATATATACCAAGATTTACAAAGAAATAAGACACCTCCAAGGCAATGGATCCAGCCTTTGAACTAGGATCATGAACCACCTTGTTAAACACTGTTTAGCACCATTAATGTTTGGGGAGGTGGAGGTGGTGGGTGGGGGACTAGTCCTTTTTAAAGAATAAACTGGTAATTAGTAGTCCAAGGTGGGGCCCAGGGATATGTTGAAAACATTCTGCTGGCAAGTTTAGTATCTCCATAAGCAGCTGCTCTACCCCTACCTTAACCATGAAAAACCACTGTCATAAGCCATCACTACTCACATCTTCTAGAGCACCTATTTCATCTTCCTTAAGGTGCAGGCCTCAGTTCACCTAGATCACACTGTCTACCAAATCTACATTCTAAAAAATCACTCTTTGCAGTGGAGGATGGGAAAGGTCACCAACAAGGCCATTTATCTGGAAATGAAGATTCCTCAGGAAGATGGTCTTGTAGCTAGGCTGTAAGGTTCCCCAGGCAGCAGAGTCCTCATTTGCTACTAAGAATTACCGCAGGGAGATGACTGGAATGTTCAAGGTAAATAAGATGGGGTGGGGAAGATCGTTGACAAAGTGAAAATAGTTTTTTGGGGTGAGGGGTCCCCTTTCCAAGCTCATAGTCTTTGCAATCATCCACTACCTAGGAAACCGGCAGCTATTCTCTGGCATTTTCAGTTGGAAATTTAGTATTTCTTCCCAGCAGCCCTGTTTTGTTTACCTTGGCAAGGAGGCCTGATAATTAAGTCTATATGTTACTGCAGGATAATGTCATGATCCCAATGGCTGGCATTTGAAACCAATTTGTTTAGTTTTCTTTCTTACCCTAAAGCAATCTAAAAATAGATAACCAAGACCTCTTACTTTCCATCTACTTACACTTTCTGTGATAGGATAAGGGATATACAGGCTCCAGCACAAATAATGCCCCTTTTTGTTACAAAATCTTTTATTACAACACCATAAGCATGTGATCCTGCAGCATAACAATATCACACTGAAACACACCATATGTCGTTTTAGGTGAAATGTTCAAATTAAAACTATAAGTTACTACACCTATATTATTACCATGCCAACCACACTCAAGCAGGCGTTACTTCTGCTGGATCCTGTAGTTAACCCTGAACTTCTGTATCAGCAACTCACTACCTTTGCCTTTCATCTTTGATTTTTTTAGGTTGATAATTTTTCTGTATATATACCTTACAATGTATCAAATAGCTACAATTTAAAATGCTTACTATATGCTCAAAGCTGATGTTCATATCAGCTTTGAAAGATGTTCATATCTTATTTCCTTATAACTATCTGATAAGACAGGTATTTAATAAATCACACTTTTATCAATGAGGAAACAGAGACCTAAAGTAGCCTGCCTATATACTATTAGAAAGTAATCAAAGTGGTATTTGAAACTAACCCCATGTTCTTTCTATTATGCTATAGAAAGACACTTTTATGCCGCAGCATTAAGACACTTTTATAAATGTAAATTATATGTTACTTATAGAAATATTTTACTTTACTCAACATTTAATTCAATATTTGTTGAGTATGTACTATCAGTAACATCCTGTTATCACAGGAATATCGAGTCTTATTAATAGCAGTGAGGATAGCAAGTCATTAATATAGTAGCAAGAGGGTGCATAAAATGTGCTGGTAATTCCCTATGTGTGGCATTTGTACTTCTATAATACGCATCCAGACCCACAGAGTACTCAACAATATTCAGCCATCTTAACCTAGTAACTGGGATTTTCACATAATCCAGTCACCAAGTCTTGAATCCACACTATCCTTTCAACGTCCACTGAGCATCACCGTACAAGGGGAACTAAAGACGATTGGCATTGCCTACTTACTACACACCAGGAGTCATGTTAAGTACTTTGTATTCGTAAATTTTCTTGTTTAGGCCAATAGTTCTTGTTAGAACAATAGCATGAGGCAATGGTTGTCCTTATTTTCAGATAAGAAAACTGAAGCTCAGAGAGCTTAATTTGCCCAAGGTTACAGAGCATTAAATCACAAGAAGTAGTAACATCTTTCCCCAAAGCCCACACTCCACTCTGTCTCTACTGCAAGACTACACTAGACCAAGGCCCTGCTGCCTTAAGACAAAAGATCCTAGATCACACTTTGTATTCAGTGGCCTGTTTATCAGTCTACCTCTATATACGAATAAAGGCCACCTTCATTTACTTCTTGTGTTCAGTGGGGTTTACTTCAAGCTGGACAGCCCCCTATACCTGAAACTAATACAAAGTAACACTGAATGTTAAAAAAGAAAATGCTGAACAGAAGCTTCAGTGGGTAATTTATGTGAGGTACAGGTATCATTTAGACAGTAATTTGATTGAAAGTAAATTAGGTCGGGCAAACAGAGGAGGACAGAGGTGACAAAGCCTACTGCAGGGATTACAGCAAGACAGTCAAGGAGACAAAGGTTTGGGCTTCATAGAGAGGAGGGATGAGGAGACTGGACCTGTGGAAAGTGACAGACCAACCAAGTCATGTAGGTGGAAAGAGACAGGGGCAAATGAATCAGGGAGCAACAGAAGGCCAAGATTTCTCACAGCAGAGACAACAGAGAGAAGAGAGGTGGACGTATAGGGAGGGTGTGCTTTGAGGGAATCATGTCTACGCGCATTGGGGAGGCAAGCCCTACAAAAGTCCGCTATTACAGAAGCATAAGGAATGCTTGAATGAAAAAATAACAGGTGGTGAGGACAAAAAAAGAGAGAGAATTTGCAAAGAGGGTTGAAAAGTAGAGAGGAAGTTGTTTTTAGAAGTCTTGGGGGGAGGGGCACAGACAGGAAGCCACTGATGGATTCTGATAAGAGAACACATCTATATCCCAGCGAGGAAAGGATGCTAAGGCACCTTTGGTGTGGTCCACACTGTGCATCTTGCTTTACGTCTGGTGTCATCAGAACATTTTCAGCTCTACGGAGTCTTTCATCTCTGTGTAGGTGAGTCATTTAGCTCCAAAAGTGGGTTTGCTCAATAAATAAGTAATGTAAAACAAATAATTAAGCAAGGATTTTTCAAAGCATTTTTTGGTGCTTCTAAATTATGCATCTCACATAGCATTTAAAAGCGGGGGCAGGAGTTTCTAATTTGGATTGGATGCAACAAATCATCTAGAAGAAAATCAAGAATTTAAAACCAAATGTCCATGCAAGGAAATAACTGGAAATCATATAGGCTGTAAATGACCACAGACTAAACTGAAGACCCTCAATTATTTTTTTCTCAAGCCAGCTTGAGAAACAAAATATTTTCAAAGTCCCCTCAAAAGCTCTTAATGGTACAGACTCTCTTGTTTCCCCAAACTACCTTGCTCACAGTAAGCCAGAACATAGAAATCTGAATTTCAGGATGTAGTCCTCTGACTTGTAAGTTCCATCTGTAATTTTTCACCTGTCCAAGCATTTAAGAATGAATTTGTTGAATGGTTTTTCAGAGAAATAATTTAAAATTTTAATGGGGGCCCATGAGGTTTAGAAATTTGGCAAAGCCCCAAAAGCTGCTTAGCTACTGGAGATCAAATAGGTGGTGCCTGCTGAGAGCCACTGACCAGGCCAGGACAGCACAAAAGGGGCGGGGTCTCCAGCCTCTGCTCAAACACAGCTTCGCAGTGGCCCTTCAATCACCCTGCTGGCAGACCCACAATTCACTCCATGACCTCAGGAGGGAAGACTTCCCTGGGCAAGCCTCAGCCTCGTCCCCCAACTTCAGGACATGCTCTGTATGTTCAGAGGAGCTTGTTGAAACTCTTAATAAGTAACACCCCCCCCCCCCCCCCACAAAATGTATTATCACAGAACCTCAGACTGAATACTTTTAAGATAAATGGAATATTAAGCACAAGAGAGTGACTGTACCCTTCCTATGAAGAAATAAAAAAAATACATACAATGAAATAAAAATAGACTAGGTAGGTGCTACCCAAAAATGTTTACCAAAGTAATAGCTTACATTCCACAATTCTCAAGATTATTGTAAAGACATAGCTGGCTGACCTTGAGCTACAAAATGAGTGCAGGCTTGGGTGTTCTCCAGTTATGATCCCTGAAGTAGCCAAACCAGATAATCTAGTTTAAAAAAATCTAATAGTGGCTGGATTACAAATCTTTCAGTGAACATTTTTAAGTCAGACTGTGCTAAATTTATAGTGTATAGTGCAACACAGTGTTTAAAAAATAATTCCAAACTCCAAGATTTTACAATCTAATAATAATCTGGCTTTACTACCTAAGTGGCTCCAATTAAACAAATAACTGTGAAACATACATTTCACTTTGCTTTGTAGAGTTACTGCCTAAAACAACAGCAGCAACAGCAGCAGCGACAGCTCTGTCCTGCAGGACTGCGTGCAATGCAATAGTCTCAGATTTCCTGGGAGTAGAAAACACCAGCCACACAGGACATTTTAGAGAGGTCACAGATGGTTCTTTCTTTTTCTTTAATTAAAGTCACAAGTTCTAGGACCAGATAGGATCGGTTCATATCCCAGCTCCACCACTTTTTAGCTGTGTGGCTTTGGATTTCCACATTTGAAAATGAGTATAATCATACCCACCTCATTGAGTTGTAGGGAGAACTAAAATGACAATGCTGTATTGTCACTATAAGTCTTAAGAAATGTTATTTATCACATCTCTACCTTGTGTCATCTCCTACTTCCAAAATCCTCTCCTTAAAGTTGTCTCTCATTTACCAGAGAGAAAGCAGTCTTTTTAAGAAAGGAAGAGCAGACTGATTCAGCCATTGGTTCATTTCATAGTTACCATGAGGTGTCAATCTGTCGTTTGGTCAGTCAGAGAAGTCAGTGTTTTTTTTCTGGTGAAGGTGTCCACAGGCTAGTAAGAATCACGTATTCACATCATTTGGCAGGGTATTCAACACTAGTAAGACCCAGCAGAGAGGCAGGTTTTCTCCATGAATGCCAGTCATAATTTACATCATCTGTTGCCCTGATGTTTTCTTTCCGTAAGAGTAAAATGAAACATGATGAGGTCACTGAATAAATGACTTTAGACTTTGTCACTTTCTAGTTTGGAGCACTCATTGTTAATTTCAGTCATTTACACTTTCCAACAATAAATGTATGAGCATATTTTCTTTCTGCTGGTCAGTGTTTATGAACTAAAGGAATTCAGCAACGGGTCAGGAGGGGCAAAGACTCACTGTGGGGTGAGCAATATCCAGTCCTATCACTGCTCTGCATAAGGGAACTGTGGCTGTATGGGCTGAAAAAAGAGAACTTCCCTGCCATTATAGAAGGATTTGTTTTTAGTTGCATCTTCAAGTCAAATATCGTGATCTTCAAGATTACCCTTCCTCTGATCTTTCCTATTGCGGCAGATAATGGAAAGCTGATAGCAGAGTGGTAACTGATGCCTGTGTCTTCAGGTAGTTGTGACCTTTTCAAGGAGAACTCTAATTCATACTTTAGAAATAAAAGGCTTTCAACATTCAGATTTGGAGCTTTGAATAAGATTTATAACTTTTGGACAAAAGATTTATCACTGTGGTGATACGGTGGCTACAGAGTATTTACAACATCACATTAAAAAAGGATGGGCCAGAAGCTAGATAATTCAGAAAGCAAAGTAGCTCCCGGCCAGCACAATCCTGAAGATCAGACAGGTAATACAAATTGTCAATCTAAAAGCATAGTCACCTTGCCAGAATTTCTTTTAACGATACACTTTTGTATAAAAACACTAGGAGTGGTAAATATTCTAGAATGGAAATATTCATCACCCAAGGAAAAGTCACATCCTATTCATTTAAGTCTACGTCTGTCCAGTGTGCCTGGTAGCTGCTTGCCTCCTACATGGGGGCGACTAAAAACAGAATATGCTGAGCAAGTTATAACCCCTTTTTGCTAAGAATAAACAGACAAACAGTGATGTAAAACGCATGGGAGAAAATGCTGCCCAAGTATTATGGCACTCTGCAAACTTTAGGGACAATAAACTGGCCTCAGTGAAGCTTCAGACTCTCCGTCTCTTCAAATGCCAGTAGAAGTGTTTTCAAGAAATGGCAAATATTCATAATACAACCAACGTCATTTACCGGTATCAACATTCTCCATCACCAGCTGTATAATGAATAGTACCTGGGGCTTTTAATTTCTCCCACCAAAAGTACACATGGCCAACTGCATCCCAGACTAAACGCTTAAAGCAAAGGCTGAAGACTGCTTTACGAGCCAGTCTGGGAGACTGCAGTTCTGATTCCTCTCATTACAGCTCCGGGCTCCGGGAGACAGCGGAGGCCAGGCCTGGGGGAGCCGAGGAGACTTGAGCTAATACGTGCTCCTCTAGAAGTCAGACACCCTGCGATCTACAGTAGCCGATACAGACCGCCTCTAAGACTAATTCTCCAAAACTTTCAGAGGAGACGGACTCGGGTGTACTGTGAACTGAGGGAGTGGGCTTAGAGACTGGGTCTCTGCCTGCTTCCTTGTGTGCCAGTCTCGGCGACTGAGACTCAACTCAAAACTTGGTCACACAAGGGGTCCCTCCAGAGGAGTTGTCACAGGAGGACACACACACACACACACACAAACGGAGACTTATGTAAAAGACACTCTCTTACCTTATACTTCATCTCGTCAGCTGTGAATTGAGCTGTTTTCCTAACACACTAGTTAGACTGCATTAGGTACAGGCGCGTCCGCCCCTCCATCGAGTGCAGTACTAAATGAAAGTGAGAACAGTCCGGGCTGGGGCAGGTTTGTCATTCGCAGCCGGGAGTTCAGACTCCGAAAAAGCTCTAAAGCTTCTGAGCTCACTGTTTTGATTGAGGCGGGCCTATCATAGGCTATATTTGCATACTTTCGCGTCATTGGTTAACAGGCCAAGGTAATATGATGCCCCACCCACTTTTTAACATACGAAAATTTCTGACAAAGAACACGTAATGTAATCATTTCTTTTTGCATTATCAAATAGGGTAGAAAATAAAACAAAGTGGGAACCGTTCCCAATTTTACTCCATTCTTTCCATCATCCCCACAAAGGAAAGGGAAAAGAGAGAAATTCTTTTTAAAGATTAACCTAAGTTTTAAAGAAATCGACTTCACAAAGCAGTCTGACAGTCGTGCTTCCTGTGACCTAGCAACTCCTTCATAAACCCATTTCATTTCAAAGCCATTCACCTCACAATCTCTACAAGAAACGAACCCTGGGGAACAAAAGCTTTTCTGTCTCTGGCCTCTTTTTACTAACTACCCCTGCTGATATCTCCCTGGCTCTCCTCTCCCCCCTCCCTCCCTCCCTTTGGTGTGTGTGTGTGTGTGTGTGTGTGTGTGTGTGTGTGTGTGCGCGCGCGCGCGCGCGCGCGCGCGCTTTTTTTTGTTGTTGTTGTTCTTTTCAGTGTTCAAAGTACTTGCGATGTCAGTCTGCAAGGAGCCAGAATACAATTCCCCCTCAGTGAAAAGGAACTTCCCAGGCCAGGCACCAGGATTTCTCTGGCCAGCTTCTCACAAGGCCTCGCAGATTTGAGTATGGGCCACATTCAGCGACCTTCTTTGGCTTTGCTCAGGATAAAGGTTAGATGTGACCCTGCCAATGGGGCTGACCAGTGCACGCCCTATACATCATCTCTGTCTACGGAGTACTGTGTTCTTTGACGGTTGGCATTTCTAGCTCCAGCTTTGAACACTGCAGTTTTTCCTTCTGACCTCTCTCCTGAAGATGACCCACGAACCCAACAACGCTTATTATATAAGGAACAAAAAAAATGCCTACTGTTTGATGAGCCTTGTTAAAAAGACCAGGCTGTCTGCAGTGAAGGACAGAACATTTGCTTCAGCTTTATGATTTCTGTAGAGAAAGAGGTTACCCAGGGCAAGACAAAAATAGCCACCTTCAGAAACTTTTCTGAAGGATAGAAAGAGGGAAAATTCCTTTTTAGTGGGCCTCAGGATTCAGACTGGGTAAGTGCAGACAATAAGCTGTCCCTGAGTGGGATAGACTCCAACCAGACTACACAACTTGGATGGAAAAATCAGCCTTTATTTTTTTCCTGGCCAAACTGGACTAGAATATGTTTGATTTGTTCCCCCTTACCCCTCCGAAATTCTCAATAGATTAAAACTACTTTTATGATCTAAGCATAAAGAACAGAAGAACAGCTGCCCTACAAAAGTGGTTTCCAGATCCGGGGCTCACAGTTTAGCTAAAAAGTTAATGTGGCACCCATTCCCTGGACATGACCCCCCGGCAATCACAATGACCTTGACACACCGGCTCTGGTATCCACTGGGCCTTGCTTTTCCTCATTTAGCCTTTGAATGAAAATGAGCCTGAGTGATTTTTCAAGGTCTTTCTGAAAACAATTTAAGTATGCAGCACATTGCACTGCAAAGATCTTCTGAATAGTCTCACAGACTTATGGGAGAGTCGTTATTTTGCAGGAAATTGTTTTCTGTGTCTGCCTGGATTAGTCAAAGAACTTTCCATCTGTAAGATGAGTCTTGTGGCTTCCAGGAGATCTAGATAACATTCCATTGGCTTCTTAAACAGTCAAGTTGAACCCTCCTTCTGTTTTGTTCGATGAGTACCATTGAGTAGTGAACACTATCTCACCCCATTTTATTGCTTTTGAACAGTTTCCCAAAGCATATGCCAGGACTTTTTGTCATTTCATTCTCTAGTTAGAAAGCTTAATTCATGCCAAGTGGCCCTCCTGCTTTCCTGTTTCTGTACTGTACAGTAAGACACTTAAAATCTTCCTGAAGTTCATTTCAAGGTGGTTTTGGTCATTATGTTGTTAGTTATATAAAGAAAATCACAATGGTGCTAGAGGCCGGTAAACCTGTGTTAGAATGTCAATATTTTTTTTAACTTCCTAATTTTGATGTCCTGAAATATAAAATTGAGAAACTAATATTATGTACCTGCTAGAGTCAAAATGAGGATTAAATGGGATAATGGGGATAGAAGTTAATAGTTCTTAGCACACAGTAAGACTTTAAATGAGGATATTATCACCATTAGACTGTTATTGGTATGTATAGTAAACATTAAGAAAAAGGGGGTAGGAATCCCCTCATTTGTGTGCCATTCTTTCGCAGGGCAGCCTTCTAATTTGACAAATATCAGTTGAGCACCTACCATGTGCCAGGCACTGTTCTAGGTGGGGAGAATACACAGCAGCCCAGACAAGTTCTTACCCTCTTTGAGCTTACAGTCTACTAGGAATGGAGGATAATAATTAAATGAATAAATAATATGATTTTGGAGTAATAAATGAAGAAAAGTTAAGCAGGAAAAAATGCTGGAGAAAAACACCAGGATTGAGGGGAAGAGGTGTCTTATTTTATTTTGTTTCTTATTTTTTAATAGTTCATTTTTTATTGTATTTTCCCCATTACCATTTATCCACCCTATACCCTTCTTCTACCTCCACCCACTCAGGGTGTCTTATTTTAGAGAGAGTGGTCAGGTAAGTTCCTCTAAGGAGGTAATATTGAAGCAGAAATCTGAATAACATGGTGGATCCACTCAGCGATCTGGGAAAAGAACTTTCTAGACAGAAGAAGTATCCTATGGATAAGGCTTGAGGAAGAAAGAGTTTGGTGGGTTTAAGAACAGCATGCAGTCCAGGTGCCCCAAGGGGGGAACTGAGGGGCCTCATGTAGAGGACAAGCTCAGAGACATAGGCGGTAGCAGTTTGAATTTTCTCTGGGGTGAGACAGGAAGTCACTGGAGCCTTTGAGCAGGGAATGAGGTGATCTGTTCCATTTTTATCCTTCAATTAAACACTTAAGGATAGTAGACTATTGGTTAAAACATTGAGCTCTGGTCTTCTTGAAGTTCACACAATGCTAGTAGTTTTTCCTTTAATGTCATCTAGAATTTTTCCATCAAAATCCTTTGGGAAACACAAATTCTGTCATTGAATAGAGAAACAGCCTTTTCCCCATTGATTACCTGAGATTTTGGATGCAAAAATACTGTTTAAACCAAGCGATATCAATGCTGTTGATTGATTTACGGAGTCTCCCCAGTACTTCCATGGGTTAACATGTGCCCAGCCCCTATCTGTGCTCACTAGCACTCTCTCTGGCCTATCAGCCTTGCCACCTTCCTGCTGTCTGCCAAGGGCTCTCTCTCCCAAGATGCTCATATAAGCAGGAGCAAGCAAGAACAATGCCATCAAATGCCGTCCAAATGATTTTCTAACTGCCACTGGGCACAAGCACGGATACTGCAAAAAATCAAGATATGCTAGAGGGATGAGATTCTTCTGTCCACAGCCCAGGAGGAACCCATGTGGCTGTTCTTTAAAAGTAAAGGGCAATGTTGGAGCATGTAAAGGCAGGAAGCAACCTCAGAAGTCATCTAGTTCAGCCCCCCATAAAGAGGATGAAGCCACTGCTCTGAGTGTGGGTGCCCTGGACAGGCACCACAGCCACGCCACCCCCCAGGGAGATCAGGACAACAATCACTGCTTTCAGTCAGTTCCCTGTAGCTCTTGCTTGCTTGAGTCTAGTTATTCTTTGTAGTTTTCCTTCTTGAAATTTCTCCCTGCTCCCACATTGCTACCTGTTTAATTTCCAGGGTACAGAGCTGATCACATCACCACTATGTTTAAAAACCTCTAGGGGATACTTCAATGCCTTAAAAAACAAAATCTGCACACTTTAGTGTGGACTATAATCTGAGCCCACCCTCTTTTTCTGGCCCTATCTCCCACCATGTCCCAACCCCACATCCCACACTCTTGCCACACGGAGAAGAGGTGGGGGACAACTCACTGAATCCAAGATATATGAGTACTGTCCTGACTTTGCACAGATGGGTCTTCCTGCCGAAGCTGTCCTCCCTTCACTCCTCTGCTACTGAGCCGAGCCCCAACACTGACTGGTTTGTGCTTCCTTGTCAGACATCCCCACCCTGCCCACCTTGCCTTTCCAAAACTAATTCCTCCTTCCCGTTACTACACACATATGGCCCTATTGTCAGGCTCTCCCACAATGTACAGAATGAGTTGTTGGTGTCTGTTTTCTCAGCTTCAAGGTGAGCCCCAAAGGGATGGGGTGCTGTTCAACATGGTGTCCCCTGTAGCCTTATACCTTAGAGGTGCTTAAATGCTTGCTGAATGAATAAGAGGTTAAATGTAACTTCAAAGAGGCCAGGTACCAGTTTTGACTCTTGCACATGGGTCAGTTAAAAAGTTTTGGTACTTGCAGGCACTATTTGTTATACAACCTATGAGCTAAGAATAGCTCTTACAATTTTAAATGGCCGGAAAAAATCAAAAGAAGTGTCATATTTTTGATATGTGAAAATTATGTGAAATTTAAATTTCAGTGCTTAAAAAGTTTTGTTGTGACACAGGCACCCATTCATTTACCCATTGTCTTTCGGCCTATAGCGTCAGACTTGTGTGGGTTGTGCCAGAGACGGTGGACTGTAAAGCCAAAAAATGTATTATCTGGTCTTCCACAGAAAAAAGTTTGCTGACTCAACTCTAGAACGGTACAAGACATATCCATCCCTGAGTTCAGACTAAAGAATAGATCCTTCTATATCTACAGAGAGACAATCTAGAAATACCCATTCTAGGGCCATATTTTACCATTTCTAGTTTGATACCAGTTTCTAAAAAGTCGATATATATGAAAGTTATTTCAAAAAATAATTTGAGGCAGCAACTTTTTAATTTTATAGGTCTCCTGAAGCCTCCCAAAACAAAGACGAGCCCTTGTGAATTTTCTGCTTCAAGCCAGCTGGCCCCGGGCTCATTCAGCCTGGACCAAAACCCTTCCTGGTGCCAGGCCCTTTGTTAGATATTCACAAATGTTATTTCACTTAGTGTTCATTTACTACAACAACCCTCTTGAGTAGGTTGTAGTATTCTAGTTTTACACGTAACAACTGGGACTCGGACAGGTTCTACAACTGGCACAGTTACAGGCAGGCGAATGGCAGGCCTGGTATGTGAATTCTGGCTTTCTGGCTTCTGAGATGTGGTGTGCCACACTGTCCATGCTTCCTCTGGGTGCCTCTGTTGTCTGAGTCCCGTTTGTTGGTTCAGTAAGGTTGTGTCTTGACCCTAGTGGGGCTAAGTCTAACTGAGGAACAGGTATTATTCTTGAGCTGTGATTACAGCTAATAGTGGGCATATGATCACACCATCTCCCTTACTCACGCATACTTTGAAGCCTGTATGTGATTTTTTTTGCCTAGACTGCCCTCCTTTCATCATCTGCTTGCCTATATGCCGTCTTCCCCCTAGTTTGAACTCCATCTCCTTCATTAACTATTTCCTTACAAATCTCTCCATTGTTGATATTCCTCCAACCACTCTGTCTCTCATTCCCTATGACTGCAGTGCTTCCTAAATCTGACCTCCCTTAGATCAATCAGACCTCCCTGAAAAAACAAGCTTGGATGCTCAGACTAACCCCCTTTCCATTGGGTTCAGTAGTTTCATCTGTGAAAGCTTTCTTCTACACAATGAAATACTAAGCAAATTATAGAAGGGCATTTTTTTCTTCAACTTGTATCACCCCTGCACCCATGTAGGTAACTGAATTTTGCCTTATGTCTTCTCAAAGCCCTATGTTTTGTCCCTGTACCCAGCCTTCATTGATGTCCACGTGGAAAACATAAGTGAGTTTCAGGGGAAAGAACACCTTTCAGTCTAGGCAGTAGTTCTCTTTTATCTGTTGAGCTAGTCACCATCGTGGTCTGAATGAAAGTCTATTACTAGAAATAAGCTCCAAGAACAGTCTCTAGTGCTTGCTTCTTCGGGTTCTGTGGAATGGAGCTTTCATTGCTTTTTGCTTCCACTAATATTTTGGCACAAGAGACCTCCTAAAGGCCACCCAGCATCACTTCCCCCCCCTTTTAGCAACAGTGTAACAGTGTTTTAGGAGTCAACTTTGTTTTCTGAAAGAGTTGTTAAAGGCATTGCTTTAAAATATTTGTTGCTGCAGATGGAGGCAGTGTTTACTAAAAAGGCTTGTTGACTCATGATTCCCAAATTACTTCTGATTTGGTTCCTCCCTGACTTATTTCTTACTCTCACTCCATGTGGAGCCACCTGGGGTTGGGTGTGGCTCTAAACAACAGGGATTAGAAATGATTCCCCTGGACGTCTCTTTTGTGCACGACAGGGTGGACTGCCTCACTGCGAGGACTTTGCAAGGTCTTGCTGACTCTTTTCATTCAGCCAAGTTTACGTGTGTCATTGCTACAGACCTTCAAAAACCCACCACCTCCCTTCCCTCACCCACTCCCACTGCCTCTGCCCTCTGCCCCATACTCTGTGGGGGGAAGTGCTAAAACTGAGTGTCTCAGGCCCCTCTCAGTCCTTGATTAACTATGAACGAATACTAATGTGTCACTAATGTACTACTAAGAAACAAGTAGATCCCTGCAAATGTGATTGTGGGCAATACCTTAACTTGATTTTTGAAAAACTGTGAACTTTTTGATGTTACACATGTACAGACATAATAGCGTTACTGTAACTTTGCTATATTTCATTACTAGCTGCCCCCAAAGAACTAAACAACATAACAGATGAAATCACATGCTGTATGACAAGCAACTGTGAGGCTGTGCTTTAGAATTTAGTATTTGCTTTAAATGCAGGATTTGAGAGAGTTAATTTAGGGGTGAAAATATGTGAAAAATTAGAAACACATAATAAAGGTTCATGTTTATTTATCTTCATAAATGTGCAAAGGTTTACATTTCTACTATTTATATGTATCCAGCTGGACCAAGGAATGAAGTTCTGTGGAACAAAAAAAGTTTAATAATAAAATTGTGCAGACTGCCTGGCAAAGGCTCTCTCCTGTTTTCCCTAGCCATGAGGTGTTCTGTTATTGCATGCTTTAGTATGTCCAAGTAAACAATTTGTTACATGAACCGTCATAGAAATCTTTTCTGTGGGTAGAAACTTTAGACTGTGGATTTTTACAAAAGTCAAGGAGATCTGCCAAGACCAAATAAACAGGAATTCTGTGACTTGATGGAGGAGGGCCTTCTACTCTTTCTGAAGTCATTGCCCAACACAATAATAGTGCTACATAATATGTGCTTAGTAAGAGGGGCAAGGGCAACACATTTTCTTCTTGCAAATTTTTGTTCTTCCTTTATACATTCTTGAATTTGAAACACCTTCCTGGTCCTTTTTCACACATGTATTATGATCGAATACATGCTATGACACGATAACATGACTTACTGTGCTAGAACGTGGCGACCCCATTCCCACTTTCCACTTTTGGCTACTGTCTAGGTGGAATAAGGAGAGGTTTATGGCCTGTGTGTCCTGAATCCTGGATGGGGCTGGATGCTCTGCTTCCAGTCTACTCCTGAGCTCTGCTGTTGTGCAGGCACACTGATCCTGACAGTCACCCTCCACGTCTGGCGTCCTGCATAACTCCAGGATGGAGGTGGGGGTGGGCGTTTGAACACCAAAACACCAGTTTCCTGGAGTCACTGGGTAGATCATTCCTTTTGGTTTTGGCAATATATTCCACACCACCCGCCCCCCGGGGCCCTGAAAGAGCCTAGCTGACCCAGTTCTCCAAGAGAGGCTGCCTCCTGTCCCTGAAGGCTTTCATCAGCTGAGGCCATTGAACATCCAGCAGGCTCTGTCCCAGGGCATCTGGCCCATCTGGCCATCCCAGGCAGCCGCCAGCTGGCGCTGATGAGCGAGTAAAAGGAATCCGAGTAATGCAGGGCCTGGGGTGGGGGCTGGGGGCGGCAAGATGAAAGGAATGTGGTGTAGGGACACAGCATACCCCACACTGTTAAATCCAGGCTTGTAAAGAGTTTGGTTCATTTTAGAAAGCAAACAAAATGCTCCAGCTATCAGCAATCTTTTATTTTGTCTGCTAAAGGAATGCCTTTCCAGCGTGGGCCGGGGACTGGGTGGTGGTGGAGTCACCAGTGCCCACCCTTGACTTGCTGTGTGGAGTGTGGACAACGCATTCCTTTCTGCCCACTGAAGCTGAGAAGTAAAGAGTGGCTCTCTTCTTTATAAGAAAAGTCGAAGGGGAGTCCTGCTAATGAGCGTGCACCAGACTTGAGGGCTCACTCACTCACACCATGTTAAGTTTAAGTTCCTTTAATTTGCTTAAGTCCTGGCACCCTGTGATTTCAGACTAGAGAATGTAGACAAGAGGTTATTGTAAAGGTTTTCTTGAACATCATTGCCTGTGGTTCTTAAGATTCACACTCTAACCAGCCTTTGGAGCTTCTGGTCTTTCAATGGGTAGAGAACTGGAAGAAGCAGCAAGGCTTCCTGCCCTAAGAAGACAGGGGCTATGTGTTCCCAGCTTTCAATTTCACCATCTCAAAATCACTCTGTACCTTCAAAAGCCATCTCCTGTGCAGTTCTGATGACCTGTAGAAAACAAACCCAAAAAACAAAAAACCTCTCTCTCCTCACACAGACAGCCCACACTGGGACTCCGCTCCCCAGCTCTCCCTCCTCTCATCTGCACTGCTAATCCTTCACATCCTGCTCTCTACAAGTACTTTCATGCCTCCCTCGTCCACAGTTCCTTGTTCAAAAACCTGGAGGCCAGGCCAGTTGTGGAATTTAGAATATTGGAGATTTTAAAAACAGATTTAGCATCCATATCACATACCACAAACTCCCTGTGCGCCCCAGGCCAGCGTCCCAAGTGGAAACTCATTCATATTTTGGCAGTTGGATGTACCCGTAGGGGTACATACTAAGTGGAGCAAGGAAAGACTATGCATTACCTCAGGCCAATCCAGGTCAGGTGTTGCTACCAAATGAGTTATGAAAGAACTCTAGACTTTTATACTTTATAACTGTGGATGAGTGAATACGGATCATTGATACACTCTTTAGCCCTTCAGGACCTTCCCTTTGCCACATCTCCTCCCAACATCAAACCAAGTGGCCTCTCTTTTTCACTTGCCACAGCCAGAGGGTAAGCAGTCCTGGCCTCCCACCCAGACCTCTCCTCTCTTCTTGCCACCCATTCCATAGACCACCATCGAGGCCAACACTTTGCAAGCTCTCTGCCGTGAAGTATAGTGTTCTCCAACTCCAATCCATTATGAATTGGCAGTATTGAAAGTATAGGTTTCCCTCACTATCCAAAAGCAGAGCATTCCTATGAAAACTTTCATGAACTGAAATGGTGTAAAGTGAAGAAGTGATTGCTAGTGGGCACACAAAATAAATGGAGACAAAGCCCAGGAGCTGACGGACAGTTCGGAGCTCTGAGTAGCTCCGGCGAAGGAGCTTGGCGTCACCAGTCTCACTGTTCGGGGTGTGCGCGGCCTCTACAACAGCTCATGCAAAACACACACTGAATGTTATTTTTGCCTTTTCCCTTCATTCATAAAAGTGAAAATCTCTCCAGATTTCCTTCGTTTAGGGAGGTATTAAGGTAGGTCTTTTGTAAAAGCGAAGCAGCAGAATGGGAACTTTGAAAAAGCTGAGGATACCTGCACTTAAAACTAGAAAAATAAAATAAAAAGATGGAAACACAAACCTTGTTTGTTGTTATTATGGATTTCAACCAATATAAAAAGAGTCTTAATTACCGTCAGAGTTGCAAAGGGCTCACTCTCAGTTTCACTCTCAGGGTGGCCTGCACGGGGCGCCCTGGTGCAGGCCTGTAGGCCCCATTTCAGGGAGCACTGCTTCAGACACTGGCCCTCCAGGAAGCAGTGGGGGCGCTGCTTCCTCCTTCCTCCTTCGCATTCCCTGGATCCTGACGCTTTCCACCACCACCTGTCTTTAAATGGTCCCCTCTCTTGGCTCCCACAGCGGTGGATTCCTTCCTGCTTCTCTCACCAGTACTTCTGTCTTCTTTCCAGGTAGGCTCTCCCTCAGGTTCCACCCATAGCCTTTTTCCTTCTGGATTTTCTCCTTTATCTCCTAGATACCTTATTCTCTTAATTGACTTCTACCCTCATTTCTATGCTGATGAAAATCACATCTCCTGGCCTGCATTTTGAATTCCAAACTCTCAGTTTCTACTGCACTGAAATACTCTAGAGGCTTTTCATGTACTCCTCAAATTCACAAGTTGTGACAGTTAATTATATATGTCAATTCAGCTAGGCCAAAGTACACAAATACTGGGTTAAATCCTAGTCTGACATTACTGTGACGATACTTTTTTTGAGTTGAGAATAACATTTAATAAGCAGACTCTGAGTAAAGCAGATTACCCTCCATCATGTGGATGGGACTCATCTAATCAACTGAGAGCTTTAAGAGCAAAAAGACTGATGTCCCCTAGGAAGAGGAAAGTCCACTCTAGATAGCCTTTGGGCTCAAGCTGCAACATCAGCTCTTTCCTGGGTCCAGCCTGCCAGCCTACTCTGCAAATTATGGACTTTTCAGAATCCACAATCACGTGAGCCAATTTCTTAAAATCAATTTCTCTCTCTCTCTCTCTCTCTCTCTCTCTCTCACACACACACACACACACACACACACACACACACACACACGTCCCTATTGGCCTATTGTTTCTGCTTCTTTGGAGGACCCTGGCTACTACACATATGAACCTCCAAATGAAACAGTCTACTTTTAACTATTTTATTTCTACTTATGATGCCACCATTGTTCCAGGTACCTACCATCAAAAGTTCAGGTTGTTTTGTTTCTTTTTTTTCCTTATTCCTCCTACTTCCCACATCCAATCAGCTATGTCAATTTTATACCCTCAATATTTTGGCACAAATAACTCCTTTTTATTCATCTACTAATGGAGATCCCCCAACCACCACTCAGGCTTGGTCTGTCATACCAAACAGGACAAGGCTGTATTAATATCATCTTGTCCTTAATCAGTGCTCCAAGAATTTCACATGTGACTCAGAAAGAGTCAATCTGAGATCTTTAAGATTTTACAAATAAAATATTTATTTTATTTATAAAATAAATAAAATATTTTGGGAGGGAGAGGACCTCTTTTGCTTTAATGATAAACTGTAAATCTAAGCTTGGCAGTAAACATCTTTTCCTCATTGTAGAGAGTGTCTATAGCAAGAGAGAATGAGTGCCCGTGATAAAAGGAACAAAGATATTTATCATGAAGGAATGGGGAGAGCCCTGATCCTTGTCTGTGCCTCTGCATCTGACCATTCTTGAAGTCTGCCCTCAGACAACCTAATTCTCAAGGCAATAAACGTGTTTGTCTTCACCAACCTAGTTGGAGCTGAGCTTCTTTTACTTGCAACAACAGTGTCCTGACTAACCTTGGCCAGAAAGTACTTGCTCCTTGGGGCAAAGAGCATACCTTATTAATTTGCATTGTTGTGGCTCCTCATTTAGGCTAATCTCAGTTGACATGTTGCACTGAATTTCCAGATTGTCCTAAGGTACCAGTTACATTGTAAAATTTGTGTGAAAAGTGAGGGAGAAAGGACAAAAAGGAGCATTTTCTGTGGTTCCTTTTAGAAAGGAGACTTACACACGAGGAAAATTCTAGAGTGATGGTGGTTGGGGACATGCTAACTCAAATAAGAAGCAGATGCACCCTCTTATATTTCAAATTCATTGATTCAGGTACACATATTTAACAATGAAATAAAGAACAAGACATATTTTTACTATTAAGTGTGGGGTAGCAGTGTTTTGTCTACCTGTAGATCCATATAAATATTTATATTACATTTCCTTGCCAATTAAGTTGTACTTGTTAATCGCTGCTGAGATTTCATTCATCCATCCACCAATACTTACCAATTGCCCAATAGAATGCTATGCACCATGGGAGTTACAAAGATGAATAATACCCAGATGCTGCCCTCGCTTGTTAAGTACCTATTCGGTAGCAGCCAAGGGGACTTCATGAAGATAAACTTATGTTGAAGAAAAAAATCACACTGTAAAGTTATGTAAGTTTCTATTTTAAAACCATCTGGTTCTAATTTACTAAATTTAATGCTTTAGAGTCAATGCCAAAGTGCTACATTTGATTTATGGAAATACTTTAGCACATTTTTTCCATCATGCTCTTGTACAATATATTTACTGCCCTTTTGTTATGGTTAGAAAGATTATAGATCTTAAAAAAAAGTTCTCTTTATGAGCTTGCTGATATTTTATTATAAAATGCCATAAGGTGGACTAAGAAGTCTAGTAAACAATCATATTCACTTAGGAGCATTCCACATGGATTAGCTTTGTGTGTGTATATGTATATGTATATGTATATGTATATGTATATGTATATGTATATGTATATGTGTGTGTGTGTATGAAAATGTAACAGAGAGTTCCATCTGGAAATTGAATGTTA
The DNA here is from genome assembly GCA_004024845.1 of Tonatia bakeri. Lineage (NCBI taxonomy): Eukaryota > Metazoa > Chordata > Mammalia > Chiroptera > Phyllostomidae > Tonatia > Tonatia bakeri. The sequence continues at coordinate 136,166 of PVIA01002326.1, read as the reverse complement.
AAAAACTTTCACTTTATGCCAAACCGCTTCTTTTCAGAGCAGACAAGTAAGTTCTTGGGGGGTGGTGGGGGGGGATATTTAAATAGCAGCCATACCATGCTACACTGCTAACAAAATAATAAAGTTAATACCAAAAGATAAAAGAATGTCATAGACCCAGACTTCCATCATCCCAGAGGGAGCTTATAAAATATTCTAGTAAAATGGGTTATAAGTCCCATCTGTGTCATGTCAGTGGCTCAGGGCCCAGGTGCCCACCATCAGGGCAGTGGCATAATCTGCTTCAGGTTGAGGGAGGTGCCAGGTTGCTCTTACTTTGCCCTCCTGACATGCTCGCCCACTGGTGTCCTGAATCCACCGAAGAGGCACGGGTAGATCTACCCCGGGTCCCAGGAATGAACCACCTCTAACTGGCCTTGGGGCTCTGGACTCGACCAGCTGCCTTGGCGTGGTTTACCATGGTAGCTTGACCACTACCTGTGGCATTTTACAGAAACATCAAGACCTCTTGCAAACCTTGTTGCTCAGGCCTCCCAGACAGGCTGTGGTTTAGCCAACAAAGCCACCCCAAATTTTCAAAGTGGTGTTTAAAGCACACATGTATATTCATTAGTTCTTGCTTTACCCTGTCTTTCCTGGGCTTACAAAAATGAGAGGTTTTTCACTTCACACCCACATAAAATAAGGTGGCTGCCTAAGAATTCCCCCTTCACCTTGCAGCACTGTATTTCTTTAAAGCAAAGAAATCTCATTTCCCTCTAACAGAGTTTAAACAACTCTTGTAATAAAAAAAATTGCAAAGGCCAACCCAGTGAAAATGTTTTCTTTCCAATGAGGCTATCTTTACATCAAGTTATATGATGTGGGATACAAGCGTTCAAATGCATCAGAACAAATGATGACTGTCTGGTATAGCTCAGCGGCCTCAGATAATGAGGTCCTGCATCCTCTCACATTGAGACAGGGCCTGATCATCAAGAAACTGTCTAATACTGCTCTTCTCTGTCTGGCCATGATTTGTTCTCCCAACTCCTCTATCCTGGAGACCAGTCTTCCTATCTTATCTTGTAATAAAACAATGAAATGAAAAGGAAACAACAACAAAGTACAGAGATTCCTGTGGTCTCTCCCTCCTGGATTCTTCTTTGGAATGTCTCCCACTTTACCTCCTCAAGTTCATGTGTTCCTCCCTGATCCTCAGCTCAGGTCTCACCTTCTTGAAATGTACTCCAGCCTCAACTGATGAGCCCTTCTCCTGAATTTGTGCTATGCTCACAGTCTGTTCCACCTAGTCTAACGTTGGCATCATGGTGCCATTGCATATAACTTGTGAATCCCTAATTACGCCTTGTTTGATGGTGAGTGCCTCATGTTTGCATAACAGTTGACCTTGAAAGTAGGCAATCCCTTATTTTATTTGGGCAATGACTATTTGTTTTTATTGCATACAATTCACATACATACATCTCACCATTCTAAAGTGTACTATTCAATGGTTTTTAATATATTCACAGTATTGTACCACCATTATCTTTTGCAGTTCCATCTAATTCCAAAACATTTTCCATTTGGTTTTTAATATATTCACAGTATTGTACCATCATTATCTTTTGCAGTTCCATCTAATTCCAAAACATTTTCCTCACACCTCCAAAAAATCCATGCCAATCAGCAGTCACTCTCCATTGCTCCTCCCTCCATCCCTCTCTGCAAACCCCTGGCATCCTCAATCACCAATATAATTTGTCTGGCAATAGAAAGTTATAACTGACCTCATGCATTTTATTTCCAGCACAATTCTAAAGGTGGACAAAAACATGAGCCTGACCACTAAAATTTTTGTATACATTTAAAAAGTTTTCTTCAGTTGTATGAACACATGCATACCTTTAATGCTTGCTAGGGCATGTGGAGTGATAACCAAAAAATGGTAATTAAATATAGAAAGGGAAAGCAAAAGTTGAGTGGAATGTTGGTGAGTGAAGGCTTTAGAAAGAGAAGAGAACTACGGTCTTGCCATACAGACAGAGAGATTATTTTCTTTGTGTTTACCTTGCAGAGATCTTCTGTTCCAGATACAGCTAAACAGATTATCTAATCTCTGTCACAACCAATCAGGTGGGAGTTAGGAATACTAGTCTAGATGAGGAACCTATTGACCAGAAAGGTGAATGCCTTGTCTAAAATCATAAAACTAGGGTTTAACCAGGGCTTATCTGGCTTCAAATCTCATGCTCTTTTTAAAAAATATATTTTATTGATTATGCTATTACAGTTGCCCATTTTCCCCCCTTTATTCCCTTCCACCCTGCACACCCCCTTCCACCTGCAATCCCCCTACTTTAGTTCATGTCCATGGGTCATATATATGAGTTCTTTGGCTTCTACATTTCCTATACTATTCTTAACCTCCTCCTGTCCATTTTCTACCTACCATTTATGCTACTTATTCTCTGTACCTTTTCCCCTTCTCTCCCTCTCCCACTCCCCTGCTGATAAGCATTTCTCTGGTTCTGTTCCTGTTCTAGTTGTTTACTTAGTTTGTTTTTGTTTTAGGTTCAATTGTTAATAACTGTGAGTTTGTTATCATTTTACTGTTCACATTTTTATCTTCTTTTTCTTAGGTAAGTCCCTTTAACATTTCATGTAATAAGGGCTTGGTGATGATGAACTCTTTTAACTTGACCTTATCAGAGAAGCACTTTATCTGCCCTTCCATTCTAGATGAAAGCTTTGCTGGATAGAGTCATCTTGGATGTAGGTCCTTGCTTTTCATAACTTTGAATACTTCTTTCCAGCCCCTTTTTGCCTGCAAGGTCTCTTTCGAGAAATCAGCTGACATTCTGATTGGAACTTCTTTGTAGGTAACTGTCCCCTTATCTCTTGCTGCTTTTAGGATTCTCTCCTTCATTTTTACCTTGGCTAATGTAATTATGATGTGCCTTGGCATGTTCCTCCTTGGGTCCAACCTCTTTGGGACTCTCTGAGCTTCCTGCACTTCCTGGCAGTCTATTTCCTTTGCCAGATTGGGGAAGTTCTCCCTCATTGTTCTTTCAAATAAGTTTTCGATTTCTTGCTCTTCCTCTTCTCCTTCTGGCACCGGTATGATTCAGATGTTGGAACGGTTAAAGTTGTCCTGGAGGTTCCTAAGCCTCTCCCCATTTTTTTGCATTCTTGTTTCTTCATTCTGTTCTGTTTGACTGTTTCTTTCTTCCTTCTGTTCCACACTGTTAATTTGAGTCCTGGTTTACTTCCCTTCACTGTTGGTTCCCTGTACATTTTCTTTTATTTCATGTAGCATAGCCTTCATTTTTTCCTCTATTTTGTGACCATACTCATCTTATTCTGTGAGCATCCTGATTACCAGTGTTTTGAACTGTGCATCTAATAGTTTGGCTATCTCTTTACTGCTTAGTTATTTTTTTCTGGAGTTTTGATCTGTTCTTTCATTTGGTCCATTTTTTTTCTTTTTTTTTTTTTTTTTTTTTTTTTTTTTTTTTTGTCTCAGCATGCCTGTTACATAGAAAGGGGCAGAGCCTTAGGTGTTCACCAGGGTGGGGCAACCCGCATTGCTGTGTTGTGATGCTGTATGTGGGGGAGGTATCCGAGAGGGAACAATGCCACTTGCTCTACTCTCTGCTGATTTTCAGTCACTTCCCCTACTACCCACAAGCATTCTGGGTCCTTCTGGTGCTGATTCCCTGGGTGGGTGGGTTTGTGTGCTTTCTAGGAACCTGTGGGTCTCTCCAGTGAGCTCTCCTGTGAGGCTGGAAGTTTCTCCCACTGCTGCCTCAACCTCCACAGGTGTTTTCAGTCAGAGGTTTTGAGGCTTTATTTCCCTGTGCTGGGACCCTGGGTTGTACAGTCTGTCTCACTCCCAGTTGTTCCTCATGCTTTATCCACATACAAATGTGGGATGGCCTGGTCTGCCAGCCGCTGCCTTGCTGGGAGTCCTCTCTACCTGGCTGCCCTCTCTGCCCTTCCCACCGGTCTGAATAAATATTTCTTCTTTAACTCCTTGGTTGTCAGACTTCCATAAAGTTGGATTTTCTGTCAGTTCTGGTTGTTTTTTTGTTTTTAAACTTGTTGTTGTCTTTCTTTTGGTTGTGCAAGGAGGCAAAGTGTATCTATCTACACCTCCATCTTGGTTGTAAGTCCCAAATCTCATGCTCTTAATATCCTTGTTATTTCCTTTGGACACTTTGACTCTATAGATCCTTGAGTGGTCCCCAAAATACCCTGGTGTGGAAATCACTATGGCAAACAGCCAGGAAATTGGGACTGGTATTATATTTTCTAGCCTGGACAGAAAAGAGCCTTGGCTATTGTGTTAAGCTGCTCAGGTTTTTGTTCTCTGTGGCTTTCATGGAAGGCTCTGGAGCCTCTGGACTATCACATCCTCACATCCCCAAGGACAGTCTCATCCAGAAGTTACTTTGTTCAGGCTCTTAAAGCCAACTCTGTGGTTGGCACTAAGCCTCCTGAATACCAGAGCTACTCTGACTTTCTCCAGCTCTGGTAACTTACTTGATGGGAGACAGAGGCCCCATATTGCTCGTGGGTGATGCTGCTATCTGCACATGGCTCTCTTTGAAGGGCTGGTCTCTGAATACTCAGCTAAGTGCCTTTGCAGTTCTTGCCAGCTACCTGCTGTCTCCTGTACTTGATCATTGAATAGTGGTGCTCCTCAGGGCTCTCCTTTTTTTTTTCTCTGGGCAATGCACTGACTTGCAATGTTTTCATAATCACCCATCTTTATTCCAATGACTCCCTAGTTTTCATTTCTGTGATAGTTAATTTTATATATTAACTTGGCTGGGCCATTGTGCCTAGATATTTAGACAAGCATTATTCTAGGTGTTTCTGTAAGGGAGTTTAGATGACATTTACATTTAAATTTATGGACTTTGAGTAAAGCAGACTGTGCTCCATTTGTGGGTAGGCTTCATCCAATCAGTTGATGGCCTGAGTAGAACAGAAGGCTGAACTTCCCTAAGCAAGAGGAAATTCTGAAGATTTCCTTTGGACTTCATCTGCAACATCAGCTGTTCCTGGTTCATAGGTAGACTACCTTTGAACTTGAACTGCAATTCTTTCCTAAGTCTCCAGGCTGCTGGCCTCCTCCATCAGATTTTGGCTTTGCCAATACTTCACAAATATGAGCCAATTTTTAAAAATAAACATATATTTTATTGGTTCTGTTTCTCTGGAGAATCCTGACTAGTACAATCCCTAGGATCTAAATCCTTGTGTACACCTGGTTACTGTACATCTTCTCTGAGCTGTTTATAATCACTTCAAATTATGATGCTGCCCCAGCCCTCAGGCCTCAGTCATCCTCCAGAGCTCCCCCAAAGTAGTATTTCCACATCCAGCTAGCATAGCAAGCTGACATCTCCCTTTCCCAGATCATATCAATTACTAGACCTCTTGGTTTTTCTTTCCACATATCTTTCAAACTATCTGCATCCCTCTGTACTCACTGTCCTTGGCCACACAGCGCAGGATACTGTTGTTGACAGATTATTTGAGTCTGTGCATCCACTTAGGCATCCAATGCATTCTTTTCACTGGGGCCAGAAAGACTTTTTAAGAATGCAAATTGATTATGTTCCTTCTATGCTTAAATGGCTTCTTCCAAATTTTCTCAATAAAAAGTAACAAAATGAAACAAAACACAAATCCCTAATGTGGCCTATAATGGTGCATCTCCAATTATTCTATGAACACCAACCTCCTGGGGCTCTTGTTAAAATACTACCCTGGTTTTGCGGTCTGGGTGGAGCCTGAGAGTCTGCATGTCCAATGAGCTCCTAGGGAATGATGGAAATACTGGTCCATAGGCCACTCTTATAGTGTCAATGTCTTCGAAGACCCAGATGATCCAGCCTCTGCCTGACTCTTTGGTTTTCTGCCTTGAGACTCTCCTTGAATGCAGTGTTGTAGCCATTGACCTTTTAGTTCCTCAAGTGCAACATGCGGCCTCTCATCTCAAGGCTGACAGCACTTCACCTCCTGACTCTTGAGGAGTGTTAAGGATCCCCCTTGAACATCACTCTGCTCATTGTGTTGGAGTTCCAGGTTACATGTCACCATGGCACACTATGCTTCCCATAAGCATACTTGTTATTATGCATACTTGTTATGCTTCTCATCACATTTGTTATTTTTTATTCAAAGTGTCCTACAAAGTTCAGGTGCATGAAAGCAGGAACCATGCCTATCTCATTTACTGCCTAATTACTGGGTACAGTTTAGCCAAAGTGCTGGACACCTAGAATTGCATTCACTCATTTTTAATCCAGTAGTCTAATATGTTAGTCAGTTCACTCCACAAACATTTATTGAGTACTATAGGTTTAGGTTTGACTGTTAGTGACAGGAAAAACTAGAACAGGTTTAACCAAGATAGAAATTAATTTTCTTTTCACTTAGTAGAAGTCTGAAGGAAAGCAGTTAGGGCTGACTGAGGACTTCAGGAAGTCTGCAGAGACTCATGTTCTTCTTGTTTCATGCTTTGCCCTCCTCAACAAAAGTTCCAAGGCTGCTCAAACTCTAGCCATCACATCCACATCCCAGTCAGCAGCACAGGAGAAAAGGGAGAAAAATGTGCCTTCTCTCTGGAAGGTGCACATGGACCATCTCTGCTCATATTCTGTTAGCCAGATCTTGTTCACATAGCCACAGCTAGCTGCAAGGTAAGCTGGGAAATGTAGTTTTTATTCTGGGTGGTCATTTCATGACCAAGGAAGAGGAGAATGAGTATTTGAGGAAGACTATTAGCATCAGCCACAAGTATCTATGGTGTAAATATGTATAGTAGGTGCTTGATAACTATTTGCTGAATGTGTACATGTCAGGCTTTGTCTGGCTGTCAGGATAGCCCTCTGCACATGGCAGATAGTCACACTGGGCCAGTAGGTTATATATTACATTTCCCTCCCCTGCCTAGAGGTTACACTCTGTCCTCTGGCATAGGCTTTTCCCCAGCTCCTGAATGCTGGATCTGCCCTCCTGGTACACAATGCCATGAGTGTAGGGGTCATGGTGAAGGAGCTCCCAGAGGCTCTCGTTAGAACCAGGTCACTCCCAGCTTTCCCCAACCCACAGAATGCCTGTGCCATGACCGCTGATCCTGAAGTGGGTCATGAACCCTCCCTGTTCCAGACACTCCACACAAAGAGATGTGCAAAAGGATGGGTATGGCCTGAGCATAACCAAACATCCATTTAGCCTGTGATTCAGGGAGAGGGAGGGAGGGAAAAGTGGGGACTAGGAGATGGAAGAGCCCCTGCTGGTCTCTCTCCCAACTGGCCATTGTCTTTGGAGGCCAAAAATATTGTAAAGTCATAAAATTTTGTGAAATGTTGTCTTTGGATAAGAGTTGGAGTGCTGCAGCATGCATAGGACCCAAAGCCTAAATTTAATTTGACACACCACGAAAATGAGACAATTGTATCTAGCTTTGCGGGAATCCCCACATGTCACTCTCCATTAGTTTCCATCTCAGGGTGGCTTCTAACATTACTCCTCCTCAGCATCATAGTGCTAAGGGGAAATATTCCTGGGTATCCTTACCACATTGAAGAGGAGAAAAGCTGCTAAGTGCCCTGAATCACATTCTGAATATACTGAAGAGGTTTCTGCTGCCATTCCTGTGACCATGGAGTGCTCAGGGTACCCCCTGTCCTGCATGCTGACATTCATTCAGTAGGGATCCCTCCTTCCCAGGTCCTGAGAGAGACCTGTTAGCTGAGCCCAGAGACAGTTTTTGAACTTGACAGTGTTTGAGTGTTTGTTCCCTTGGGTTGAGTGTGTTGGAAGTGCATTGGTACTTCAGCTCTGAGACTCCAGAATTGGACCCAGCCCCCACACCATTCCTCTGAACACTGAAGCACCCTTATGATGAACAACGTTAAAGTGGTACTTCTTACTAGATTGTGGGGAAAAAATCCACACCTGCAAATTTGCACTATCTTTAACTTTTATCTCTAACTGGCAGTCAGTGCACCATATTTTAATTTCTCTGGGCACTGCGCCTGGATCCTCCACCTGTGGAAAGTTCTCACACTTTTGCTTCCATGAGGAAACTTAAAGGAGACAATGGGTTTTGTGATAATTGACTGCTTACTCTGGGTTTTAAACGGACATAACCTGCAGTGGAAAGATAAAAAACGCAATCCTTTAAAAAATAAAGCTCTGTAAAAACTGGTTGGCACCCTGGGTGGGTGGCTCAGTTGATTGAAGCATTGTCCTGTACACCAAAAGTTTGCAGGTTCAATCCCCAGTCAGAGCATGTATAGGTGGCAACCGATCCATGTTTCTCTCTCACATTGATGTGTCTATCTCTCTCTCTCCCCTCCTTTCTCTCTCTAAACAATGAATAAACATATTCTCAGGTGAGGATTAAAAAAACAAACAAAACAAACCTGGTTGGCAACTATATCATTCTCTCAATCTTAACTCTCTCAACATGGAAAACTTAATTGAAACTATATTAGTTAATATAGTCAACATCATTCTCACATTTCAGGGAAGATAAAGGTTTATGGACCCATAAAGGTGTTTTGTTGTTTGGGTTGTGGTTATTTTATTTAAATTACCTTTCTTGGCCTCTTGTTCTCTTAATAGAGAGCAAGATATAATAGAAAATAAGATCTCTATGATGGGGACACTTCATAGACAGGAATTAAACAGATAGGAGTGTTGGGGTCCAGGGTAGTTAGGTGAGGAGTTCAAAGCCATACTGTAGATGAAAGTAACAACCCTTTTGTGAAGAACTCATGTCCAGAAGCACCTTGGGCTCGCATGGCCCTCACTCTCCCCTCTAAAGTGGGTGGGACCCATGTCAGGGACATATTTGGAGTTGGAGAAGCTGAGGCCTGCTCATTGTCTGCAGAAGGGATCTGTCCAGCCAGCAGAGCCAGTTCAGACCAACTCCAGGTTTCTGCATTTGAATCAGTTACCTCCCACTCATCAGGTTTGTTTCTAGTGACCCATGACAGTTTCAAGCCTCAGAGACAGGTGCTCAACCTCTTTAGGCATTTAGAAACAGTGCTACAGGGGAAAACAAAAGGAAAACTGGGACTAGGTGTGGCTTAACTGAAGAATATGATCCTTTCTCAGGTGTCTCTACAAAGAAGTGACCCTTTGTACTCTAGTTGCCCTCAGAATATTTGACTAATTTCTCTGTGGATCAATCCCAGGGGTATGTTTGCTGTGGGCCCTGTGTTGCTTAACACCTCAGCCTGAGTTTTTGTGTGTCTCTGTGTGTGTGTCTGTGTATGTGTGTGCACACAGGTGCAGGCACTTCTTTGTGCATATATGTGTGTTTTGGGGAGTGAGGTGCAAATTTTCCTCCTAACTCCTGCTTTTATTTCACATAAATGCCTGTCCCATACTGTGTGCTTTTGCTCTGCACTGTGATTTGAGGCTGTGTTATTTGATTTCTGTCAATCACAGATTGTATTTTGCTCTCCCCACATGAATCAGCACCTAGCCTTCTATGCTGGCATTGAAGCACTACCTCTGCAAGATTTTCATGTCAGGTCAGTTCTGGGTGGAGCCCTTAGTAGCACAGTGGAGGCCTCTCCAGAGACACTGGTATTCTCATTTTCTATCAGCCTAAGCATGTCATGAACTTTCTGGCCCACTGGCAGTTGAGAATACAGATGAATACAAAAATCAAAACAGGGCTTTAGAGGTTCCAAGAGAGTGCCAGTCAAGTGAAGGGGCAGTAGGTGTCTACTGAAATATCTAAACCATCTAAAACATCTCCTGTGTCCTTACCTCCTGGTAATTCATTTATTTCTGTTTATTTGGAATTCCTCAGCAAAATATCTCAGCACAAAATCAGTGCTGATATCACTTTTTGTGGGTCTGAGTGGGTCCCTTGCTTTCTTCAAAGAGAATAAAACAAATTAACGCATGCACACAGTCACTCCCTACCCCCACCCCACCCCCACCCCAACACACACAATCACAGATACACACTAAAACATGATTCACTGCAAATTGGCGTTAAAGACCCTGGAAACTATGGCTGACCTTTTCCCAGGACTTCTGGAAGCACGACTTTCCATGGTCAAAGAAACATTATAGAGATCAGGAAGAAGCTGCTAGGAAATGGACATCTTTGTTCCACGTCACTCACATCGTTTCATTCTGTAGATAGAGCCTTCCGCACATGCAAACAAAGCATTACCTTCTTAGTATGCAAAGTTGGAAATGACAAATGTTGTAGAGAAACTAATTCCTAGCTTAGCATAGTTCCCTTTTCCCAGAAGGAGCTCTCTCTCTCAAAAATATCTGGCTTGTTTTGTGTGTTGATTGATTTTGTACCCCAGGGTCAACATATCCTTAAAAAAATAAATAAAAATGAGAGGGCTAGAGGTGATAAGAATACATCTCCCCACTACCAATTTCAACATAGAAATTATTCTTTTGGAAAACTGGGCTTGAACTTGATGTTTTTAATGCTTACTGATGGTTGCCTAGAAGCAAAACATTATCTTCTGGGGAAACAGTAGGGACACAAGAATGTTTAAGTTTGTCTTAACGATCTAAAAGTCTTGCAAAACAGCTGAGTCTCAAGGAAACCAGGACATGTTCTTTTAAGAACCTCTAGACGAGATCAAGCTATGGTCAAAAGAAAATGCATAGACTTTAATCCTAATATTGGGGTTCCCATTGAGTTTTTCATGGGGGCAATGTCTTATTTTGGTTTTGCACACTCATGTATGTGTACAATCATTTAACTCTCCAAAACTTACCAAGTCAAACTGAGTTTTAATTTTGGTTAATACTAAATTTAAAAGTCTCACTTTGTAGGATTTTGAGGGGGAAAAGATATAATGAAATCAAATAAAGCCTCCCCAGTTATAGGAATCCAACTTCCTCTGTCAAGTTTCAAGGTACATGTATGTAGCAGTTGGTACTTCTGAAGAGAAAATTTGATAGTGTATTTGCCCCATTTTTCACTTTTATTTCCTCCTCCTTGAAAAGTCATAGGTCTCCAGGAAAATTTGTAGAGAATATATGCGTTTTCCTTTCCCCACACAACCCCATGCTCTAGGACACACTCACATTTGATTATGACTTAATTCCTAAACTTTCATGTTAACTTATTTAAAATGTTCCAAATTGGTTTCTACTTTTCTATTTTTTTAATGTAAAATTTTATGTGTGGGAAACAGTGGAATGATTTTGGAATTTAACTCTAAATCTTCTGTAGGAACATTATAAAAACTAACACCAAAGTCCCTTCCTGCTTCCTGAACATAAGTGGCAGCAATATTAGTATGCATATGTAATGTAACATCATCCTAAAGATTCAATACAAGGAATAAAATAGGTCCAGCATTCACCCTTTCGGACAATAATGATTCAGTCAGTGATATGATAGCCATATCATTGTTCTGGTACTCATTTTTTGTGGGTTGTCATTTGAAGTCACCAGTTAATATCATGGCATCTTCAACCATACGTGAAAAGCATGTGGTTAATTAAGCTTATTAGATAAAATGCAGAATGACCAGACACATTTCAAGTTCAGATGAACTATGAATACTTTTTAAATAAGTATATTCCATGACATAATTGGGACATATTTATATAAGAAAATATTTGTTGCCTATCTGAAATCCAAATTTAACTGGGAGTCTTATATTTTTATTTGCTAAATCTGACGACTTTACATGCAGAGGAAGAATATTTACTCCCACGACAGCCTTTTGGAACAAGAGGAGAAACCCCACCAGGCCCCAAAGATGACAGTAACTTCCTGTTAATTGGGAGATGTTCACAATATACCTGGCTTCTCTCTCTCCACAGAAAGAGCACCTCTTACCATCTCCATCCTACATCCTCTCTTAGAAGCTCAAGTAGGTGGAATGTCACTGGTACTAGTGTTGTCTTAAAGTTGGTACTTGAGATTATTCCCATCACCTAGGCTTTAGCGAGTGGCATTTCAGTTTAACACACATTTTTAAGCACATACTACTTTGTAGGATAGTATGCTAGTTTGAGTCTCTTTTCTCAAAAAGTTTATAGCCCCCAAAATAAGACTGATATGTCTACAACTGATGCTAATTCAAGGCAACATGTGAAAGATACAAATAAGGACCTATAAGATCATGGAACAAGATGAGTATATTCTATGAAGGTGGGAGACAAGAGAAGAATTCATGGAGGAAAGAGTGCGTGAACTAGGCTTGGCAGGGAATGAAGATTCTCAGTGGGCAAAGATACAGACCCAACAATTTCCTGTGCTGAGAGGAAAGAACCATCAAACAGAAATAATGTGTGTTCAGAGAGGGCCTCTCTTCTGTCCTAGGAAAGAATACTTTGTTTAATTGTTTGTTCAGTAGATAATTATTGAACACCAATGCATATATTAATGTAAAATCATAATTGCGGAAAGAGCTATGAAGGAGAAGAGTACATGGTGCCATGACGGGTAGTATATGAAGGAAGACCTAGCAAGGGAAGTTGGACAAGGCCTTTGTCAAGGAGGCAAGTGACTGAATTGAGTTCTTTTTTAAAAAATTGTTATTTATTGATTTTAGAGAACGAAGAAGGAATAGAGAGAAAGACAAAGAGAAACACTAATTTGTTGTTCTGCTTATTTATGCATTCATTGGTTGATTTTTGTATGTGCCCTGACCAAGGACTGAACCTGTAACATTGGCATATCGAGATAACACTATAACAAACTGAGCTATGCAGCCAGGGCCTTGAGTTGAGGTCTGAAAGGAGAATTTATTTAACCAGATGATGAAGTGGTGAAGGCTTGGGAGGAATAAGCCAGTTGAAACGTGCAAATGGCAAAAGGAAGCAGGAGGCATTCAAGGAACTGAAGAAAGCCAGTGTGTTTGAAGCACAGAGATGGGGATAGTAGACTTGAGAGGCAGATAGCAGCTGGATTCATGTAAGGCCTTTTGGAATCTGTTAAAGAATTTTTTTCTTAATCTTCAGAGACTATGGAGCCATTCTATGTGTTTAAGTAGGAGTATAACATAAAAATTAGCTTTGAGTGCAAAAGAATCAATCTGGCTGCACTGGTAAAAAGAGATTGAAGGAAAACCAGATATCCATGAGGAGGCCATTTAGGAGGGTACTTCCTTAATTTGGGCAGGACTTGGGTGAAACTTGTATTCTCTGTCTCTCCTGATGACCTTTTTTTTTTTTTGCAACATTTTCAGAGGGATCTGGTAACAGCACCACCAAGTCTCCATAGAGTACACCCACCCACCGAGCATCTGGGGCTTGATGGCCCAGCAAAGAGGGAATTTCATAAGTCACTCTGTGTATTATGGTTATAGGGTAATAGGGCACCAGGTATCATAACTGAACAGTGGTAGTTCAACAGTCCCAGGGGGATATTTCAGGCCTCAGAGGGGTAGGGGAATGCAGGCTCACAAGCCAGCTGGCCCTGGCTCTTTAGAACCACCTTTTTTATGCCAAACACCTGACAAGGGAGAGCCCCAAACTGCTTAAGCTGGAGTGTTACTGTGGAGGCCTTCGGGGCACTGGTATTTTTCTTCTCCCATTTGTTTCTTTCCTGAGAGGTATACCTGTGGCAGGAGGGTGGAAAAGTTGTACAACTCTTGGCAAACTCTTGGCACACTCTTGGCAGACTCTTGGAATCTCTTTAGCCCACTCCAAAATCACAGGGCACCTCTGCTCTTGTTGGCTGTACTTGCCAATTACTAAGAAGTGTAGGTGGCATCTCTTTCATATTGCTTGATATTTAATTCTTGTATTATATACTCATCAGTCTTTTAAGAGTGTGAATTAATTTAGGTGACATTACATGTTGTGCAAACTGAGAGCAGCCCTAATGTAAGTGGCGTATTTGGTGACGGATCCAGTTTGTGCACCTTTCAACTTTGCTGCAGTCCAGACCTCCCTTTGAGAGCATCGATCAGCCTCTGAATATGCTGGGCATGTGCTCAGGAATGCCAAAAAACAAGGCAAAATTTACAGATATAATGGGTCACACTGGCTCCCAGGCCCTTGGAAAAATGCAAAGTATGGCCATAAATTCATGGTTCCAGACCAATCCTTTTCTGGGGAGCCATCAACCACGTGGATATTATTAATGGTCAATAGACTTTTCAGATGCTACAGCCTAGGGTTTTTCAACTTTGGCACTATTGAAATTCTGGGCTGGATAATTCTTTGTCATGGGTGCTGTTTCTGTGTATTGGAGGATATTTACCAGAGTTCCTGGCCTCCACACACTAGATGCCAGTAGCACCCTCCTCTCCCCAGCTGTGGCAGCCACAAATGTCTGTCGTCCTTGACAAATACCAGATAGGGCAAGTCACCCCAGTTTAGAAACCCTGGGGTTCTAAACTCTACCCTCCTCATTTATGTCAAGGGAAAATTAGGACCTGGAGAAGGAAGAGTGCCTTCTGAAAGCCCCTGACCCACGGAAACAACCCTGGAAGTAGCCTTCAGGTCGCTGGAGTCCTAGACTGGGTCTGTCCCCCAAACAGACCATTCTTCTGTGCTTTGCTTCTTTCTGTCAATTCTCCCTCTCTAGACACTGCTACTTACCCCTTCCCTTTTGTTCTAATTTTATTCTTTCTTGGGTCCTTTTGTTCCAGAATTCTGCCTGGAAGCACTAAGAGATTTGAAAAGTCAAATTTCAGTCCAACAGAAGAGCTGCTCTCAGGCAAAGCTGTAAACTGGATGAGAACTGAAGCTTTTCATTTCTTCCTTCACAGCAGCCCAAGAGAGTGCTGGGAACAACATAAATGGGGTGTGTGTGTGTGTGTGTGTGTGTGTGTGTGTGTGTTTTAACTGAGTAACATACAAGGTTATTTGGGTTATTCCTTGTCTCCTAGTGATTAGTCACTTGCTCATGACAATTGTCCTTATGTCTACCTGTTGCTTTTTAATTTTTTAAAAATCCTCACCTGATATTACATTGTTCATTGATTTTAGAGAGAGAGTAAGAAAGATAGAGAGAGACAGAGAGACACAGAAAGAGAAGCATCAGTGTGAGAGAGAAACATGGATCAGTTGCCTCCTGTACGCGCCCAGCCTGGGGATGGAAACTTCAACCTTTTTGGTGTATGGGACGATGCTCCAACCACCTGAGCCACCCAGCCAGGGTCATCTGTTGTTTTTAAAAACTGATACTCATAGTCTTTATTCACACCAAGATATAAATAACTGATAACTTCATGTGATAATTTTCTGCAGAATGGGCGTATCCTGAAAGAGGCAAAGGCCAGATGGAAGAAGCTCTTTTACAGCTATGTAACTCTGGACATTTTTCTAAATGAATCATCTAAAACCAAAGTCCAAAGTGGTTATAGACAAACTCAAGTTTCATGATAGCATTCCATAGCATACATAACCATCCATTTCCTGGTGTAGCTACGTTATTACAGGACTCAGAGCATTAATTTATGAAGGTTCTGAGGGTGGTCTGTGCCTACCAGGGAGGCTCCAAGGCTTAAGCAGGCCACGGTGCTTGCACAACAGGAGAACAGTGTGAGGGCCTGGCCCCAGCACCTCACATGAGCTCTGCTGTAGAAGGTGTGAATGCTGTTCTCCGAACTCAGCTTACAGCAAGTCTCACTTAATGATCTAACATGTTTGCTATCAAGAATTTTAAGGGAAGTGGTTTTGTGGGTTTTAATGCATTTTTTGCATTTAAGTTTCAGGTCACTTGGTTATGGTCTGAAGAAGCATTTTTGCTATTTGACCTGCTTTAAAAGCCAGTTTGCCATCTCCATTCTTGCTCTGGAATATGGACTCTGGGTTGTAGGTTCTGCACCACCTGACTCATGCAAGTCGTGACACCACTGGTGACTATGCCACACTTTCCTCCTAACGTGAGTGTGAAGCTGAGAGAGGTCATTAAACTCTCTGATGGGGTAATGTCAATTCAGGTTGGAGGACACAAAGTCGTACATTTTTCAAGGCTGACTGTGCCTCAAAGCAAGGTAACACTGGCAAACATCTCGGGGAAAGGTTATTTATTACTTCATAGGTTTCTGCCATTGCAGATGTTATTTCTGTCATAAGAGGAGCTAGAAAAAGCTGCAACATGAAACCAGAAAATGCACACCTCATTTCTCTCTGTTGGCACTTCGGGCTGCTGGTGTTTTTCTTTGGGGTCCAGTGGAGTGTTTTTGTACGGGATTGAGGGGGACCTGGAAACAAGACCCAGCTCTGGGCAGTTCCTATAAAGGTGCTGGATGCAGCTTCTAGATCAGATGCTTGGCCTTTGTGCAGCCCCAGGTGTGGTGTCCCTTCCTCTCCTTACCTAATGACCCCAAGCAAGCTAAGGAGACTTACAAAATAAGACCCTCTGGCCACAGGAGGGTTCCTCCTTCTACCTCTGCTCTGAGAACCTGACAGGAGTGTGGTTTCTGCAAGTGAGGGTGTTACCGGAAGGCACTTTCTGCCTGGAACCTGGTTACTCAGAAACATTTTTCCCAGTTAAACTTAAGTTTAAGGACTTTTCACCTCCAAAGGCCAACTTGGAAGATGGCAGACATGCAAATCCCAATTTTTTAAAAAGGCAAATCATTTTTCAGATTCCTGTAAATTAAGTGCCTGATAATATCCTTGAAAACAGTAGGACCCTACAAGAGTTTGATGTAATAGGGTGGACTTTGAAGATGAGTTTTAGTCCTGTCCCCCAAAAGTAGCATTAAAGTGCCACCAGAAACAATTTTGAGTATGTGTAATAATTTAATCTTAGAACCCCCTAGGCATGCATTATTACTGATAAAATTACTACTAATAATGGAGTTTTGTTTGTATGCTCTTATTCAAAACAAAACAAAACAAAGACACTCTATAAAACAATACACAGACATTAGTGGTTTATTAACATATTTCCTTGCCTTTCCTGGAGTTGGACAAACAAGTCATATTATGAGCAATAATCAGCCCAATCTCGGATTCTCCAAATAACAGAGGTAAGTATTGTTTTAAGGTAGACTGATCAAGGAGTAATATAGACTAGTCATTTTTACAACTAAGATAAAGGCATTGAGAGTGACATCCCTAAGATCAAACCTTAAAGATCAGATCAGATGGCTGCCTAAATGATACAGTTTTAGGATTGTAGTGATTGTCTCCTTAAAACACAAACAAACAAACACAAACAAACAAACAAACAAACAAACAAAACCCCCACAGAACAAAGGTTTCTTCTCCATCTGCTTGCCAGAGTGTCAGAAATTGTATTATTAGGGCCCTGGCCAGGTGACTCGGTTGGAGCACTGACTCATTCACCAAAAGGTTGTGGGTTCGATTCCCAGTGAGAGTACATACCTCAGTTTTGGGCTTGATCCCCAGTTGGGACGTGTATGGAAGAGATAGTCAATCAATGTTTCTCTCTCTTTCTCCCTTCCTCTCTCTCTACAATCAATAAAAATATCCAGCCCTGGCTGGTGTAGCTCAGTGGATTGAGCGCGGGCTGCGAACCAGGCATCTCAGGTTCGATTCCCAGTCAGGGCACATGCCTAGGTTGCAGGCCATGTCCCCCAGCAACCGCACACTGATGTTTCTCTTCCTTTCTCTCTCTCTCTCTCTCTCTCTCTCTCTCTCTCTCTCTCTCCCCTTCCCTCCCTCCCTTCCCTCTCTAAAAATAAATAAATAAAATCTTTAAGAAAAAAAAATATCCCTTGGTAAAGGTAAAAAAATTGTATCATTAGGAAATCATTTTTTTGGCCTATGGGATACAACTTTTCTTTTAAGGTACAGATAACCCTAAAAAGTGGAATTAAATCACCATTAATCACTTACATTATAGTAATATTTAGTTCTTTATACTCTTCAGGCCTAGCATAGTCATCCATGTTTAAAGAAGAGTTTAAAAATATATTTTGGTGGATCAATAATAATAAATACAGTAGATGGTATACAACAAGGAGCTCCCCAAAGACCTTCATTCTCCTCATAAATATCTGCCCTAGCACATCAAAAATGTGCTGTGGTAGAAATGCTTGGGAAGGCAGTACAGTGAGGTGGTTAAAAACATGGACTTTAGAATCAGGTGGAATTGGCTTCAAGTCCAGATACTGCCATTTAAAAGTTGTGTGCCTTTGGGTGAGTTACATGATCATTCTAAGTTTCAATTTGCCCACCTGTAAAACAAGGTCAATAATCTTTATTCATAAGGTTATTTGCTGTGAGGTTAAAAGAGATGTTGAATGTAAAGCCACACAGTACATGTTCAATAAATGATGAAGGCTGCAATAATGGTAATAAAAGTGACGGTGATTTCTCACTCCACTCACTGTCACTCGGTTGTGGGCATGGAGTGGCATGGACTCACCTTAAACGGCTTTGAAGTAGTAGCAATTTAAGACCATGTACGATGGGTCAAGTAACTTGAGGATGTGGGGGTCTGGGGGTAGGGACAGTATTACAGTGAAAGAAGATACACGGATTTTGTTAGTCAGAGAAGACAAACTATTTTCCAATTTTTCTGAGGGTGGGTCTTTTTCACAGCTACTATCAAACATTCTCAGTGCCAAAGGATATGTGATATGTGTGTGTGTGTGTGTGTGTGTGTGTGTGTGTAAGTGTGTGTGTTGCAAAAGAATTTTTCCTAGGGTTGGTGCCCTATAATTTCTGAAATTTGATTGTACCCTGGTTGGCTCACTGTAGGGACAAAGCATGAAATGTTATATTATTTTTAACTACTATAAAAACTAAGCCAATTTAAAAAGTAAGCTCAGATGTGGTATGAGGTTTGTTGTGACTACTAGCATTTCTTTTTTGCAAGATGAGTAACCCAGAATACTAGAATAGTGATGAAAATGATAACAAAGAAAAATTTACCTTTGTGTGGATATTTCCAGTTTACCTAACATTTTCACATCCAGTGTTGTAGGTGGTTTATATAACAATTCTGGGACATGAACTAAGTAAAGCAAGTTAGTATTTTAATTTTTTAGATGGGAAACAGTTCTTGGGAGATTTAATACTTTCTCAATGAAATTCTGCAGAGCCAGGATTAGAACCTTGGTCTTTGGATTCTTAATTTATGTTAAACATTAGTAATAGAGGTAAAACAATGGAACTTAATAAAATAATTGGTATGCTCTCATATTTATCTTTATTTTTATTAGCTTATTTATTTTTTACTTCATTCATTCACTCAACATATACTGAGCTCTTTTCCTTTGCTGTATGTCATTAGAAATACAAAGATAAACATGTCACAATCATTGCCCTCAAGCAGCAGTAAACTTGTACCATCTTTTATAAATTATATGTAGTTTATAATTTAAATTTTCCCAATTAAAAACTGAAAGACACTACCTGGCAAGTATAACTACCTTTTTGGAAACAACCAGAGAGATTTCATGAACATGGGTCCTGGAAAATTCAGGACGTATGGTATATGGTAGTTGTTGATAACTTATACATCATTTTTACTTCATTTTCTCTGCTTCCCCTTATTTTTGCTCCACTGAAATTCCAAAACAGGCAAAGCCCAGTGAAAATCACACTGGCCCAATGGTGAAGCTTGCAGACCACCACACTCATCGTTCTGATGTGTTAGATTCTTGTCTTACCCTGAGGATGTCAAGTATGGAACTGATCTTGGAAGACATCTCCACCATAACCACCTCCAAAATTCCTCAACTTTATGACTTTGAAGGATTTCTTTAAAAAAAATCAACAAATTAAAAGCCTTAAGTATTCTGGAATATTCCCCACTGTGGAAAAGTCCTCTGGCCCAGGTTCTACTTACTGTGAGCTAAAGGTACATAAGCTGTCTCTCAAATGGCCAGAGATGTGCAAGAGAAAAAATTTTTAAAGGTTTTATTTATTTACATTTAGAGAGGGGGCGGGGGGGAAACAGAGGGAGGAAACATCGATGTGCAAGAGAAACATCAATTGGTTGCTTCTTGTGCCACAACGAGGGACCACCTAGCCCACAACCCAGGCATGTGCCCTGACTGGGAATTGAACTGGCTACGTTTTGGTTTGTAGGATGACTCCCAAACCACTGAACCACACAAGTCAGGGCACAAGAAGAAATTAGCAAGCAACTTCCAAAAAGTGCATCAGAGAGGATTTGCAAGAAAGGTTTACTTTTTCTGTACCTTGAAAAATTCTGGCAGTGGTATTGGTGACAGATAATGTGGCAACTTCTTTTGGCCTAGGTAAATGTTTGCTCCATTTTTCCCCCTCCCAGACTGTGCAATCGAGAGCAAATGGGTCTTGATTCCCTCCCTGCCCCAAGGTGAAACACGCAACCTATCCAGCGTAAAAAGAAAACACGGACTTTGTTCACGTCCCAGATTCTCCGCTTGAAGCAAGTTTAGGAATTTATGGGTGGTTGGAGTGGGGAATTACGACTATTCTGGAGCCTGAATACCACTCCACATTTCCAGTTTGGCTTCAGTTGTAATTCCAGGATTGGGTTCTTACAGAAAAGCATTTCCATCCACATAGCCCAGAAAACCAAAATAGAAGACTCTGAGTTAAACACAATATAAATTTGTTAAAAGAATAAGTCAAAGTCCAGCAAATACATGGAAAATAGGTTTGTGGAGGAGCAAGAGGAAAGATATTTTTGGACTTCAGATAGAAACTTCAGGTTTGGAAATCATGACTTTTTTTAATGTAAAGGTCACAAATAAAATCAGGTGACATTTACACAGAATCATACATTAAAGTGTAAACTCTGGGCCAAAGTCTCACCTGATGAAATTAGATGGAAATGGTCTTATTGAAAATGAGTTATTCCATTTTTCCCATAGTATTTCTGATGGTGAAAACCTAGGACAACCAATGTTTTAATAGGAAATCTAAAAGAAACGAACAATAAGTCCTTGGCTAATTCTTAATTCTCATGGTTTTATGATATGCATAATAATTGCATTTTTGGTTTTGTTTGAATCCATTTCAAACTTATTAAAATATGCTCAATTGGTGAATATGTATTTCAGGTAAATCATTGCGTAAAAGTTAAAAATCATTTAAATCAGATAACCAGGCAGGATTTGGTAGCTTTTTTTGGCGGGATGGGGTAGATTCTGATTAAATGTAAAATAATTCAAAGAAGTTCAAGAGTCTGGTCTGTGTGATTAATAGTCTGCAATAGATATTAGAAATCCAGACAGACTAAAAGCAAAATACCTTCCCCTCACAGACAGACTGTATTTTAACCTCCGAGGACTCTGCTTATTTAGTCACTCTCTCAATTCAACTGCCTTTGCCAGCTCAGGCTTCATTGGATTAGAGGGGAGTGGAAAAATCCCCTCCCAGGAGTGATCATATCAAATTCCCTGAGTGTTTAATCTGTCTGGCACATGGAAGGCCCTCTTGAGCTGCAGAGAGTGCACAGCAGAGAGAACTGCCTTGAGCTGGTGTGCTTTTGCAAGGAAAGTAAAACCAAGTTGTTATTTTCTCCTCCTCAACTCACATTCCTGGCCTTCGACATCATGAGGTCATTGTTTGGTTGGAATGGAAGAGTGTGTGTTAAGGTCACACATGGGTAGGTGTCATTTTTGTCTGGGACATTTACACACAAAGCTTGTAACCTCTGTTGGTAGATGGAGACCTATCACATTCACAGAAAGGAAGTTCATTAGTCCTAACCAAAATTTGAATTTATGGTTCCTTAAGCCTATATTGTTTCAAACCTTAGATAAGATGGCCCATTTCCCTTATAATAATCCATGTGGAGCATCTCCGAATCTTCCTGGGTTCAAGTTTAGACGCTACAGCCTATTAGCTGTGTGACCATGGGCAAATTTCTTAACCCCTTTGGGCCTCAGTTTCCTCATTTTTAATTGAGAGACAATAATACTACTTCCCACCTAGAATCATTCTAAATATTGAACAAGACCACATATGTGAACAACTAACAGTAGTGCCACATATATGGGAAGTACTCAGTTGACGTTTATTATTATTATTATTATTATTATTAAATTCTATATCCTGATCTTTCACTTACTTTTGGTATTCCCTTATGCATCCTTTTTTCTTGAGCCCTGACAAATGTTAATAGATTTCTTAATACATCCTCTTTATCAACAAACATTTATTAAATACCTCTATGTGTAAGGTATTCTGTTTTGAGAGGCTTTCTGACACAGACTAAAAAAATAACTATTTAAACAGTCTGGCCTTTTCATATGTTCGGATGTGTATGGTAGACTAAAAATGCAATCAACATTTAGGGCAGTGAGAGTAGGAAAGAGTAAACTGGGTGACACTTGAAGAAGTTGGAGATTTACCTCCTTTGAAGGGTAAGTACTTAATACCAGAACATCAGTATGAAATCATGGGATAACGAATCCTTGGTTATGTAATATGTATATTTTTGGAATGAGTGGGGACATTAAGAGCATACAAGAAGACCTCTTTGGTACACACTAGAGTAACTAAGTTACTCAATTGCAGATCCCGAGTGGGATATTAAACAGAAAAGAAGACTGCAGGAGAGAAACAATGGTTTATTCAGGGAAAGGGAAGGATGCAATGGCTCTGTGCCTTCTAGACCCAATGGAAAGAGAGTGGAAAGAAGGGAGAATAGTCACCAGAGTCCCCTGGGTGTGGAGGAAGGGCAGTGGGAGAGGAAGGAGGACCTGCTCCTGCTATTATTTTGAGAGAAGACGGGGCTCTGTGCCTGGTGCAGAGCAGAGAGGTGAGGGGAGACCTGCGCCGGAGCAAGTAGGCTGAAGAGCAGCAATGAGCTTTAGGAGATCTGAGCAGGCCAAGGGGTGGCCTCAGTAAATGATGTCCCTGAGAAGAGGAACCAGGGAGCTGTGTGGAGCTACAACCTCTCAGTGTGGGTTCAGAGGTCACTGCTGTGGGCACTGGCCATCAACCTCAGCAATGATCATGGAATGACATCTAGACAGCTTGAGGGCAAGAAAGGGTCACCCAAGAGTTGAATCTCCAGTCATGTTGTCCTCTGGGTATGAAAGCAGCAGGAAGATATCATCAAGGATTCAAAAGCACAGGAAATATAGCATCTATGGGTCCTTTCTGCAAATAAAAACTTTGTCTTGAAAACCAATCCAGCCAAACAAAAAATGAGTCAAAATAAAGAATTCAGGAAATGAAAGGCTGTGGATTCATTTAAAATAGCACTGAGACCAAACAACTGTAGGAAGCATGGCTAAAGAAGAAAATTTAAAGGTCCCATGTAAATATTATAACTAATCAAATTGGAAATGGGAGGAACAGAAGTAGGAAAAAATGTTAACTTACTTCCTTATCTTTCCCATTAGGGAGTTAGTAGATACCATTTAATGTTGAAAGGGGCAGTTTAAAAATAACAATCACTTCAGGTCTTAAAATTTGGCATAAACATTTTCTTAATTTTGGAGTTCTTTAAGAACCAATACATTCAATGGTGAAGAAACATTGATCTGAAATTCTTTAATTTTTTTTCAGTTTGCAGTTTCTCATCTGAAAATTAAATTTAATTATTTTTATTTAAAAACTACATGAGTATAATTTATTTTTGTAAAGGTCAATATGGAGTCATGGAATAATCAGTCCTGGGTTACTTGGTAGAACTTCGTATATCTCTGAGGCTTTATGCCTGTTTATGCACACAGGCAATGTCTGGGAGAATGCTCACTGAACAGCAATGATTGGTCTTTGTGTGTGATGAGACTTGGGCTGATTTTTAAATGTTTTTTCCCCCAAATTTCTTCTATTACCTGTACCGATTTTTTCTTTTTCTTTTTTAAAATTATATTTTATTGATTATGCTATTAGAGTTGTCCTGGTTTTTCCCTCTTTGCCCCTCTCCACCAAGCATCCTCTACTGATTTTTTTCAAGAGTACTTGTTGGGCTTTAACCTGTTTTATTCTTTCAACAAATCTATACTTACTTAGAGTTTTCAATTTTAGTTTTCTAAGATAGAAAAGTGGATGGAAACACCTTTCTCTAAGAACCCTATCCTGGGATACAATAAAATCAATTAATGTATTGTCCTTATGACCAGTTTAAATAAGTGGCCATCTTTCCATAGAACAAGAGGCGATTCTTTGGGAGGGCTTGGGAGTGAGGAGTTGGGGGAGAGGTGTCATTGGTGCAGACGAAATGTGTTTATTAAATGATGCCCTAAACCAGTGGTTCCTAACTGAGGGTGATTTTGTTCCCTCCAGGGAACATTTTACCAAGTCTATGGACAGTTTTGATTGTCACCACTGGGCTTGGGGAGTGCTACTGGTACCTAGTGGATGGAGACCAATGATGTTGCTAAAGGTATTAGATACACAGGACAACTCCCACAACAAAGAACTATCTGACCCAAAATGTTACCAGTGCCAATTTTGAGAAACCCTGCACTAAAGTCTTGGAATACAAACCATTACATAGACAATTAATTCACTTCTAAGAGTGAAACTCGATGCAGAGGGTCCTGTCATTGGAGGTGAAAACTCTAAGGAGCTGAGTTTATTCTTTCTGGCTACAGGGTTTTTAGCCAAGTACGTTTATTGAAAACAATGTTTCTGCTTTTTATTGGTCTTTAATTAGTCTTTAACTGTAGTATCACTTTGCCACTGAAGGCTGAAAAATTATAATTGTAATCAGTGGTCTAACCAAGGGCAGTTGTAGTTTCTAGTGGTGCTGTTAGTGACCTTTACTGAGTTGGTCTCTGACCTCTGTCCTTACTGGCTGAGCAAGCCCAGCCAGGCTATCTGAAGTCTTTGTAAAACCAGGGGATGGTTAGGATCGGCTGCATTAAGCAGGAAGTTAATTCAGGAAGAGTGGATCCATCTTGGTATATAAGCACATAGGGAATGAACACTCCTCATTCATTGTGAAGACTATCCACCACTGTGAATCAGAAATCACTGGATGAGAGGGGGGATGACTTCAGTTGAGTGGACATTTTGCTCTGAGCCCAACAGTTTTTACAGCATCTGTGCCAGAGAAAATCTGTGCATGCTGGAACTACCTGTCTGGCTTTTGATTACAAACAGCCATCATGTGATATCTCAGCATCTCTAGCTGCTGCTTTCTGCAGCTCTTTCTGAAGTCAGCATCCCTTGATGTCAATTATCTTGCTTCAGCCATAGTCATTTCTCTCTGACAGTGCTTCCTGCCAACGTGTCTTTTCAAGAAAACTAAACCTACAAATGGCTTGTGACATACCATCTGACTTGATCATGCCAAGAACAAATGGTTCTTGTGCTTATTAGATGTCAGATGAAGGGAATTCTTGGTCTGAAGCTTTGATAAGGTCATTCGTCTTTGCAAAAATAAAAAAGCTACCACTTCCTTGGCTGCAGTGATGTAGTTCCAAGTATCTTTTCATAATACCTAAGACTTGTACTTTGACTTAACTCTGTTGTTTAGAGCTTACAAAACGTAGACATGGCTTTGTAGTAACAGAATCCTTTGGTGCTGGAGAGCCAGTTAGGCACCCAGGGCTGTTAGAAGCAGTGGCTTTCAGCTAAGTATGCTGATTGCTGCATGTTTTATCAATTTACAGCAGAGATTCTAGGGAGCAAGAATGTGGGGATGTGTAATTCATTAGATGTAACACTAATGAGTTAGTAGAAAAAAACAAAACAAAACATGAAGCTATTATCTCCTGAGATATGGGTCTTGTCTAGGGGGAGAAAAAGTGCCTTTATTCAATTGTCCATAAACCAATTACTGGTATATCTAAATATTATATCTAAGGCATGTAATAGAGTTTATTTCTAAGCATATGCCTTAAAAATAGATTGAATTTATGTAGAGAAATGTAAAAAAGGAACGAGCTGACCCCAAGGATTTACTCTGCATCATCAGTGCCTTAGACCACAGCAGATGGCCTTCAGCTTTGGGGGCCCTTTAACCCGACTTGATCCGTTCACCTTGCATTTATGAGGCTCATCAGGCAGACCCTTCTGATCTAACTCAAAAGAGATACTGCAGTGACAGCCAGAAGGAGGATTAGTTCAGAGTGAGAAATGTTATTGCTGAGTAAGTCAGTGAGCTGATGTTATCATGAATTTCATGCAAGAACACCAAATCTGTAGGCTGAATAAATAATGCTTCACATATGTACTCTACTGGTTCATAGATGTATATAGCTGCATTGATTTGAAAATATCACTGTATTTGTGTTTTTATTACAGTTTTTCCCGATCAAAAGTTCCTAAACACATATTTTGATTAGTCTTCACTTTCCCCCATCATGTGGTAGTCCCACCTCCATCCCTGCCCCACGGCCACAGTTTTGCTTTTTACTGATTTCAGTTACTTGCAGTCAATTGTGGTCCAAAAATATTAAGTGAAAAATTCTGGAAATAAACTATTCATAAGTTTTAAATTGCACACCATTTTGAGAAGACTGGTTAAATCTTGCATCGTCCTGCTTTGTCCTCCCAGGGATGTGACTCATCACTTTGTCCAGCACCTCCACCTGTTAGTCCCTTAGTACCGTCTCAGTTATCAGACCCACTGTTGTGGTGCCACAGCGCTGGTGCTCAAGCCACCCTTCTTTTATTTAATTCTGGCCTCAAAGCATAAGAGTAGTGATGCTGGCCATTTGGATATGCCGAAGAAAAGCTGCACAGTGCTTTCTTTAAGTGAAAAGGTGACAGTTCTTGACTTAAGGAAAGGAAAAAATATCATGTGCTGTGATTCCTAAGAGCTAAGGTCTAGATCTAAGATCTAAAGAGTCTTCAATCTGTGAAATTGTGAAGGAGAAAAAGATTCATGCTAGTTTGTTAAAAGAGAGAGAAACCACATTCACATTATTTTGACTACAGTATGTTGTTATAATTGTTCTATTTTATTATTAGTTATTATTGTTAATCTCTTACTGGGCCTAACTTATAAATTGAACTTTAACTGTATATATAGGGCTCAGTACTATCTGTGGCTCTAGGCACCCCCTGGGGGTACTGGAACTTATCCCCAGGGATAGGGAGGGCTGCTGTGTTTTGGCACTCTTAACCTGCCTTTCGGGCCCTCGATTTAGCATTGACTGACTCGTACATCTCAGGCTACTGTATGATGAGGGTGCCTACCAGCCAGTTCAGTTTCTGTGTTGTCATCTTTGTGCACCAATATTTGTGCCGTTATTTGACTTTTTTCAGTTTCAATTTTACTCTTTTATAAAATGAAGTGGAAAATAAAGTGATAGATAAAATGTTGAAACTAGTAACTAGATACAGATCTCATTAACCTAATGCAACTGAATTTTTAGGCAGTGGCAAATCTTAGGTTTCCAGTGACAGTCATGGTGCGTAAGCCTGTTGATTATGTTCACTTGTAATGGAAAAAAAAAAAGAATGAAATTAAAGAACATGTTTGAAATGATGAAAATATATTGTCAGCTATTGTGCTAAAGGGAATTTTGCATACAATTTCTAGGGATGAATTATATGACATGGGAGGGAATCTTAGAGCTTTCTTAGATCCAAAATTAAAGGCCCTCTTCCCCTAAAAATTTCCCCCACATTGGAAAAGTCTAAAAACCACTGAGATAGTATCCTTCAGTCATGTTTCAGAGAACCTTAAGACAAACTCTTAGGGCATCCTTTCCCTGGTACAGCATACTTTCCACCCTGTGTAAGTGGACATGGACACAGTCTTCGGCTCCCTTTGGCTCCATGTCGTCTACCAGTGGTTTGCACACTAGCCTTTCCCCATGCAAGCTGCAGTGTAACTGCAAATACTTGCAAAATGGTACTGCCTGACAGGACTTAAGGTATGCCCTAAGTCTCCCTCAGCACACATCCACAAACCATCTCAGTGATGGTTATTCCTGATCGTGGATAAGCCCATGCATTTTGTGTTGATTTTTACTAGATTTTCTAAGAGGATCGTCTTTCCTGATTTTATCCTTAATTTGGATTTATTTATCTTCATCTTCTGTGGCTTGCCTAGTCCTCAAAGAAATGCTAATTCAGTACTAAAGACATAAAGTGTTTATAACATTCAGAACATTAGGTGTTTTAAGTTGTCAATAATAGAGACTTCAGTTATGGATAATTGTATTACATTTGAATAGCACTATATTGTTTGACAATCATTTTCACAGCCAGGCCCTTGTGTTGTCTGATTTTGTATCAGGGTTCAAATAAATCAGAGGAGGAGGTAGAACAGTACACTCATTCCCTCCATCAACCCTGGTGTTTGTACCTGACCTCGGATCAGGCAGTCTAGCCTCTCCACCATCCTAGCTCTTTTCTCTGGCAGCTGGGGAAAAAGGCAATCTTATACAGCATCTTTGGACTATTTTGTGAGTCTCTGGGGAACATAGAAATAAGCATGCTTTGAACTATCCTATATATTAACTTTATAATTTAACTCTCAAGTGGAAATCTTGTTTTTTCCAGTTTTCCAATTATTCTGGGGCACCTCGCAGGAGCTCCCATATAAGCCAATATGCTAATTTGCTACAGTGAACTGATCTGCCTGCCAATGGCAAATGTAGCTCAGCCCTATGGAAAAGCCCATAGATGCGTGGTGGCACACAGGACGCCAGACCCATGGATCGGTTCTCCCGTGGGAAACCAGGCCTGCATTGTACCTAGGCTGCTTTGAGGCTTGCTCTTGCTGAAACTCCCTCACCCTGAGTTGAGGCAGCAAATGCTTACTGCATATCTTTAAAGTAACTTCCTGAAGTCTGTGCTAATTCTCCCAAGGATTGAAGTGTAACCAGACCAATTACTCTTATTGTTCCCTTGCATTTGCAACATTTCTCCTTTGTTAATCTGTAAGAAGTAATCAGTAACATCCTTTCCGTTACTATCTGTAAAAAGTAATTACCTAAAGTAAACCTAAGCATAATGAATGAGAACCTTCTTTGATGTATGCTATTAGGAAGCCAATAAAAGCTTGTCAAGGCAAGAGTCAGCATGCTTTCCCCTTGAGAGAGTGGCTGTGCCATCCCTTTTCCTCCACAGGACTTTGGTGGTCCATGTGAATTTGTCTCGTCTCATCCACAATGTCTCGGACACTGGGGGCCAGTGTCCACATCAATTTACTAATTTGACACTGTTATTTCCTCTCAGTGACTTGTCTATTGTTCGGGACACCCCCTTTACAGAGCAGGGTACATGGGTGGCAGAATACAGTATCAGGAATAGGTATGATATTAGGGAAAATGGACTTGAATTCAGGCTTGGAGAAATATTTAGCTACACTTTTGAAAAATGGGATGAATAACACCCGGAAGACTTCAGTTGAGAAGGCCTTGTGAAGAAGGTCTTAGAAAAGTAGAACGAGTACAGTCAGAAGAGCGATCATGTGGATGGTGCTCACTGAAGCACTGTCTACGGGGAAGAGAGACACACTGTGGACTTGACGACTTTAAGAAATCCATAATGTGAAAATAGCTGATCAGAGCAGTATAGTCTTTAGATTCTATTTTTATCACTTTGGCAAAATTATTCCTATTATTAGATGGAGGCCTACTTTAACTCAGTCCTATTAACATCATATTGGTGTAAACCTATTGTTCTGATTCCAGGGGCATGGAGCTCCCTTCTGGCTATCACTTGGCCCTTCCCATAAATTTTCAGGCAGGGGTCAATGAAACGTCAGCATTCTGTTTCTTATGATAATAGTCTCTCAAGGGGAAACAGTAAAATGGTTCTTGCTTATGATAGAGCTTTCCATATAGTCTGAGCACAGGAGAGAATCACACCCACATGACTGCTTATTCTAATCCACTCTATTTCGAATAAATTAGGCTTTCTAGAGGATACCCTAAGCCCATGTGCATTCTGCTTGATGTTGCCCCTGGACATGGATAAGAGAGAGTTTATGAGGTTTTGAAGCAGAGAACCACCTCCTAGGATATAAATGCCTTCTAGAAGTACCAGCCTGTGGCATATTGCCCATGCTATGTCTACCTGACTTTCCTGTTGAGGACCGCCCTGCCTGGTTTCAGGAAGCTGTGACTCCCTGTGACTTAGGCTGAGTGAGAAACCTCCGGGCCAGCCACTAAGGAGACAAAACTTATTCCCCTGGCATGAACACTACCTGTTCTGTGCCTGGCCTTTAATGCTTGATCAGTTAACCAATGACAGGTAACAATTCTCTAGGATAGAGAATGGACCTAAGACAGATGCTGACTACATAAAGGCCTCTGGAATAAGACTCACAAGACTGTGGAAATAAATGAAGGGGCTGTGGAAAGGAAGGGGTGATCGGCATCTACCCCTGCCCCCTCTTAGCCTGAGTCTTTGTACTCAGATGTGAGAAATCCAAGTCTCCTTGCTGCCTCTGTCTCCAGCCCTTCTCAGGGCTTAGCAAACAGTCTAAAGGGGCAGCTTAGACCAGAGACGGCGGACCCCTGGGGTAATCAGGCCTGGGACAAAGAATATACAAGATCCTGTGAGATCTGTTTGCTGGAGGATGTTATTAACTTGGAATTTGAAGGCACAGTCAGGAAACCTTTGAAACCTGCAGTCTTTTCATATGATAAAACTCCAATCCCTGCCCGGAATCACAACAGAAACTCTGATAGCATCCTTGTAAGATACATGTTCCCTTTGATCCCTTCTGCCAGTCTGTGAATCCACAAACTGTGTCTACTTTCTCAATAAAAACCCACTGGGACAAAGGAAGGGGCTCTCCCCCCTAAGGGGGTTAGCCCGGAGTGGCTCACCCAACTTGGAGAGTGGCCATTCCGTCCTTTACTTCCCTACAGAAAACTGTTTCTATGCATGATTATTTCTAATGATTTAACAAGCCATTCACTAGGTTTTTATGTGTGTCCATAGTCGGCCGATGGAGCCGGGTTCTGCACGCTTCAGTTAGACAGCCGGGTGCTTAAGCAAGGTTTGAAAATCGCTACCCTTACCCATCTATTCTTTTTCATATAATTTCTACAGGTTGTTCAGCAATCTCTTATCCATTTGATTAAATTGAGTACATTCCTGAAAGTTTGATTAGTCTTGGGACAAGGGTAAAATTTATTTATCTTCCACTTCTATCCTGCAATATGGTGACTATACCTGGGAACAGGAGGTGAGTGGCTTCCTGTCCCCCTAGCTGTTCTCCCCTCACTAGCAGCTCTATTTCCTTGGCTTTTTAAAAAAAAATTCCTCAACTTCTAACTGAAACATGTGACAATTAGAAAAAGATGACAAAGCATATTTTCTTAGGACACAAATAGAAGTAGTTGCTATTTTGTTTGCTAGAACATGGTAGATAATTAAAATAGATCTTCAAATAATTTAAATTGAATTGTTTTCTGATTTATAAACCATCTTACAGCAATTTTAATATTGGATGTCTGTCAATCAAGGTAAATAATAGAGCATTCTATTGCAAACACAAGAGAAATAAAAGAGCAGGTATATAAAATAGAATTGAGTACAGATAGCCAATAGACATGTGAAAAGATGCTCAATGTCACTAACCACTAGAGAAGTGCAAGTTAAAACCTCGATGAGATATCTACCATCTCACACTAGTGAGAATGGCCATCATCAATAAATTCACAGACACCAAGTGTTGATGAGAATGTGAAGAAAAGGGAATGCACTGTTGGTGGGAATGCAGACTGGTACAACCTGTGGAAAACACTATGGAGAATTCTCAAAAAATTAAAAATTCAACTGCTTTATGACCTAGCAATTCCACTTCCAGGTATACATCCAAAGAAACCCAAAACACTAATTCAAAAGAATATGTATGCATCCTTATGTACATTGCCACATTGTTTACGATAGCCGAGACACTGAAGCAACCCAAGTGCCCATCAATAGACTAGTGGATAAAATAACTGCGCCACAGAATATTACTCAGTCATAAAAAAGAATGGAATTTTTCCATTCGCAACAGCATGGATGGACCTAGAGGGTATTATGTTAAGTGAAATAAATCAGACAGAGAAAGACTAATACCATACGATTTCATTTATATGTGGAATCTGAAAAGCAAAATAAATGATCAAACAAAATAGAAAGAGTCATAGATACAGGGAACAGACTAATGGTTGCTAGAGACAAGTTGGGGGAAGGTGCTGGGTAAAAAAGGTAAAGGAAAAAGAAATACAAATTGGTAGTCACAAAATAGTTTCAGGGTTGTACGCTACAGCACAGGGAATATAGTAAGTATGTTGTAATAACTACGTATGGTGCCAGGCAAGCACTTGAAATATCAGGGGGACTGGTGTGTAAAGTGTATGATTGTCTAAGCTCTATGCTGTACATCTGAAACTAATACACAATGATATTGAATGTAAACTATAACTGAAAATTAAATTTAAAAAATAAAGTTGGCTTTTAATGATAATATTTTCTAGTATTTGGGAAAGGGGGCTAAATTAGTATTCTTTCAAATGACTGAGATAGAACCACTATATTATATTTTATGTTTTTAACCTAGTTTCAGAGATACTTAAATCTACTTGAAATTAGTGTGGATAAAAAAAAGGCTCTGTAATATATTTAATGGAAAGTAACCTCATAGGGTGACCTGATCATAAAATCATAACTGGGCGGGTTATGGTGGGTAGTCAGACCCCAGGCCTATAGCTTCTTTAATAAAAGTTTATCTTTGCCTTAAACAAGGCCAGTCAATTGCTTTTGTCCATCTAGGTTAACATGCCTTTGATATTCCTCATTTTTAGACTCTTCTGAAGAGTAACCACCCTCAAGAGAGCACAGAATCTTGTTAACCATCCTATAATGCAGTCATAGAGGTTTCCCTGCCTTGCTTTTTCCCACCTTCATGTATTCTTCCTTATGTTCTCTCATTAATTCCAAATGTGTAAAAGAAGCTGTGAACTGTCATTCTTGGAAGCATTTTTCTCAGTCTGTCGAGATCTTGCTTCCGGGTGTGTCCTCTGTTTGACTCCAATAAACTCTAATAAACTCATAAAAATTTCCTATAGGTTTGGATGCTCTTATATCCAAGTTAGGAAGAGAAATTTTTTGTATTTATGAAAATTTTAGTAAAGTTGAAAATTGAAATTAGAATTTGCAAATTTAAAGAGCCCAAATTAAAGAAATGCCCCCTGGCGTTTCCTACCTTGCAAAAGTAGTGTTCTCTTCTAGCTTTAAAATATTTAATGCAAGCCCAAGCATTTGAATTTAATTGTAATCCAGTGAACCTGACCCATTTACTATTAACTGGGTAGCTTTGAAGAAGGTTTTGCGCAGGGGAAGAAAGTACCGTAAGAGATGCCATTGTAGGATAGACCTTCTGGTCTCTAGCTAACCTTCAATGGAACCTCCGCTCCTATAGTTCTGTCTTGTACTCTCTCTGGTTAAGTCAGGGGCTTTCTTCTTGCTGCTGGAAACAATTTGAACAATCTTTTTTTAACCTTCTCTGATGTCTTAGGCTATTTAGAGAGCTAGTGAGAACTTTGGGAAGAAGATTGAGAGATCATAGCCATCCCACTTGTTTGGGTCTGTTGTTATTTCCAGGGATACATTTATATTGTGATGGCAAAATGGATCACTTATTAATTAGTTTATGGCAGGTTAAGCACTGAGATAATGCTGAAGTTTTCCCCCAAAGGATTTTCCTGAGAATAATCTCTTTATTTCCTATGATTTAAACTGTAGACTAAGCCATAAAAAAGCACTCCCTTATTGATAAACAGAGAGAAAATACTCCCTTGATGTAAGGGGTGTGCCATGAGACTACTCCTAGCATTCTGTCAACTTCAATTAATGAGTAAAGCTTCAGTGTTTATTACCCTTAGGTTACAAAATAGCAAGTGGTTGTTAATTGCTCTTAAGGGGAGCTATAATTACAGTATCACCAAATGCTGAGTGTGTGGTTTCTCCCCCTCCCCCCTTTTAATATGGCAGGGATTCCAGCATCTCTTCACACTGTTCTAATTTAAAAGTATCCAGTGATCTCTAGCCCCTCGGCATTTCCTACCATCCCAGGAATAATAGCAACACTTATCTACCTAAAATAAACAAGCAGACACTTTCAGGACAGCTGGAGTCCCGGCCACAGCTTATCAGCCTCCAGTGATGTAGCTGTGAAGCCAGGAAACTCTTGGGTGCTTAATTTTATCCTGAAGAGCATCTCTAGCAGTGTCACATCTGCATTCTTGAGCTGGAAGGATTCCGGGGACTTGACGAGGTTAAATAACCAGACCAATAAGTCAATTGGGAAGCGTTTATTCACTCTTGATGTGATTACCTCATTATTCATTCTGCACACCAGAAAAACTGTTGTCTGTATGTAGTGGTGCACTGAGCACGCTGAGTCCATCAGGCCCATATCTGCCTCTTAGCATTTTGTTGTCACTCTTTACCGATAAGGAATAATGGGCTTCTCTGTGGATTTCTCCACGGAATCCAGGAGGTGCCAAAATAAATGGATTTGGAAGAATCCCTAAAGTACTCATGTACGATGCCAACTTAGCAACCTGCCAGCCAGACTCTTAGGAGTAAAGTAGTATAACCTTAAGCCTGTCTGCTGTTTGATGCTCTCAGAATTTTAGGGGTTTCAGTGGAGGCTAATGCAGGACTAAACGTTTATAATAGTATATTTTGTATATATTATATATATATATATTTAAGAGAGGGAGAGAGACAGACAGACAGACAGACATGGGCTAGGAAACTAGTAAGCCAAGACAAGTGGAATAGGGAAACCGAGATAGATACTTCAACAAGCAGTTTGCAGCCATCTAGTAAACCCTATCTTCCTTAAACCAAGGACACTTAAGAGTAAGTGGTTAATGCTTCTCCTCAGCCAGAGGGTAAATTGCTTAAATCAGCCTACTCAGGGAGACAGATAGCAGAAATCCAATTAGTGCCATTTGCCAGCCACAGCCAAGGACAGATGAAGTTAAGGGAATAAATTACATTTTGGTGCATCAGCAAAAAGCTGATGAATATTCTATTGAGATCCTCCCTTAAGACCTCCCCTAAACTCCCAGCCTTTAAAACCCCTCAAAAGGAAGGTCCTGGTGGGCATGCTCTTCCTCCTAGGAGCACACCTACGCAGCCTTTCCCATCCCCCTTCCTCTCTTCTTCCCCCGCAGGCACACATCTCCTAAACCCTAAGGGGCCCCATCAGGCTTGCAATTGACAGTTCCTCCCAGGCTTTTCCTAACCTTCCCCAAGACCCCTTTTCGTTGACTTCTCTGTGAGGTGAAGCAGCTCAGCCCAGGCTCATTTCCCCACCTAGTCCCTCTCTTGTTGCTGCTTCTATCCTAGACCCTTCCTTCTTTATTCACTGTCCCCAGCTTTAACAAACGTCCTCTAAAAGTCACCTAGACTCATGATGTGAAATCTTTTCTGCATGAAGTTAAGTACCCACGCACTACCGGCTGCCCTAGGCAGGCCTACTCTGGGCCGGGTCCCCTTTCCGGTAACAATATGACATCAACATGTAACTTAGCATTCACTGGAAGTGGGTACGACTGATGCACTATGAGTGGGACCCAACACTTACACTTTCCAACAGTAAAATTGAGGTTGCAGTGATCTTTTCACCTTCCAATGCTCTGTCTCGCCTTCTGAATACAGGGTGGAGCAAAAGTATGGAAAATAATACAATAATTAACAAATAATAATATAAAAATAAACTGTTTTGTACTCAACTGTAAACCTACTTTTGCCCCATCCCGTATTGTATGCATATTGTGAGACACCTGCCGTGGGCCCAGTGTCCAGTTGACAGCTGTGGGACTAATGGGCCAATCAACGAATACAAACTGCCCTTAGTACACCATCAGTCTAGTGAAGTGACTAGATGTGTGTCCATGTTATTAGCTGAGCACCTACCATGGTGATTAGGGTTAGAGACACAGAGATAGAAAGAGTGTTGCTCCTGCCTCCAAAGAATTTTTAGTCTAGTTAGACAAAGAAACCTGAACAGATGCTTTGGAATCCAAAGAGAAAAGTCAATAGAAGAGAATTACTTGAGGATTTCAAGGAAGACTTCTTGGAGGAAGCAATAGATCTGACAGAGGAGTTTGGGATGGGTGGGCAAGGTAAGGCAATGGCACAGGGAATAACAAACTGCTGAGAAACAGCAATCATGTAGAGCTCTTCTTGGTTGAGCCATTCCTAAGAGTTTAGAATTCTTTACGGATTTGGTTTCCCTGCTTCGGCAGACTTGGGCAGGACAGTGAGACCTGCCAGGCAGTGTGGGCCAATCCCAGGGTGCAGATGATTTCATAGCTGGATCTGGCTCTTAACTGTCAGCAGGTACAATCTGAGCTCTATTGGCTCTCCCCCACAGCCCCCAAGACAAGGACCTATAGAAGCATATTCTAAATAGTTAAACAGTGGTTGCGCCAGTAAAATAAAGGGCCCAGTGTGGAGTGGGGGTAAATATACCCTAGAACTTTAAGAAATCAAGGTAAATAGTCTTTGGTTTCATCTGCTTCATTTTCACAGTTCTATTCTACATTCACTCTCACTTCTGTGTCTGGAAGGGAAACCACAGATTCATTACACTTTGGTGCCAATGACATGACTAGATCTGGAGCTTCATTTATTAGCAAAGTTGTAGGTTGTCCATTCCAATGTTTTAATTCTCCTCCACCTTCCTCCCCCTCCTCCCCAATCTCAGCCATTTTCTCCAGCTGTTGTCAGTAAGGAAATGATAAACATGCACATAGCTTAAGTATGACAATGTTAAACAGCTTTCTTTGTGCTGCTGCTATATAAACCAGGCTCATGTATTGTAAAACCACAATGAGCAACAAGAAGCATCCCTTTCTTTAAAGCATATCTTTGGCTGGTTAGCCTATTGAGATATTTTTCCAAGCACTTCTTAGGTGGCCTGACCACAGAAGGTAGCTGTCATATCAATGCTCAGCCCAGTGAAGACCTAGCTTGTCAAATCAGGATACTCCCCTGCTGGGAGTCTCTTTCCACTGCCCCTTCCTTCTTTCTCCCACTTCTCAGAGATTGCTCATTATGTCCCTGAAACAAATGAGATCTAATCATTCCCTCCACCGTAAATCTTTCCTCCTTGGTCACAAATTGTGGCTTCTCCCAGCTGCCAAAATCCAGTGTAAGGCAGGTGAGACTGTGGTAAGATTTCATATTAACATTCAGCACTTGACAAAAGCCATGATTGTTTTTTAAATTAAAATAAAACAAAATAGTCACCTCCTACTGTTAAAGTTTCCAGCTATAGTGCAATTGAATTCAGGTTGATCTAGATTTGCTTCTTATTCTGCCTTTCATTACAATGTTTTAAATTAAGAGTGCATACATGAGCACTTCACAAGAAGAGGGAAGACAGCACCACCACCCAAAGGATTAACTTCAAGGTCACTAACTGGGAAAATTACATTTTTCTCCAATGACAGAAGTTGTGTTTCCTCCTTCCCTAAACCCAGGTGGTTTGGGCCCTTGCCTCTCTCTCCCTTGCACTGGCCTTGACTTCCATAGACCCTGGAGGTGTGTGATCTAGGAGCAAGCCCAAGTAATGAGGCAGTGGAGGAGTCTCCAAGTCAGGAAGAGAAAAGCCTTGCCTGGAAAGTGCATTTAGAAGCACCACTCCTTTATTCCTGGCTTCATCCTACTCACAGTCCATCGCACATTCTGCAGTGTGCAAAGGCGAGCACTGTTTGTCCATATAGATACTAGATTGTTGATCTTCTTTGGACTTCATAACATCTACTTAATTTTTATTTATCTCCCCCCCAGTTTGATTAATTTTCTTGACTCTGAAACCACTGGCCTTGTCCATTCCAAAACACTGACTCCCCCAGCAGTGGGGCCTGGAGAATGCACAGATCTGTCACATAGCAGTCCTTGTTTTCCAGTCTTTGTTGTTAACAGATCATCACAGGGATTGCTGGCTTTGTGCTGGGATATGAAGAAAAGACATTCCTATTGCTTAATTTTTGCCTAATTCGACTCAACAAGGAAGTGGTTTCTTAGGGTTAGGAAAGGTAAAGGTTTATGAAAAGGAGTGTCCAAGATATGATATTGTGAATTAAATAGCCATGTGATTACCTACCTACCTTTCTTTATGTGAGTGTATTTTTAATAGATATATTCTTGAAAATGTGTAAGTTAAAATTTATAAATTACTATAACTACTAGTAGAGAGACATTATTTAAGACTTTGGTTAAGTTAAAAAATAGTTTGTAAATGAATAATCTCTCTCTAACTTAGCTTCTATAAAATGAGTGTACAACCCTGGCCAGGTGGCTAAGTTGACTGGAGCATCCATCGTTCTGTACACCAAAAGGTTATGGGTTTGATCCCTGGCCAGGGCACATACGGGAGGCAACCAATTGATGTTTCTCTCTCATAGCAGTGTTTTTCTCTCTCTCCTATCCTCTCTCTCTAAAATCAATAAATATATCCTTGGATGAGGATTAAAAATCAACAATGAAAGAATGGACATCTGTGAGTGATTCTTAGCACATTGTTCAGCGTGGCATTGTTCCCTAGAAAATTACTCTGTCTGTGTAGACAATCTGACCTCCATGGGTGTGATTCTAACGCGAGAGAAAAC
The DNA here is from genome assembly GCA_004024845.1 of Tonatia bakeri. Taxonomy (NCBI): domain Eukaryota; kingdom Metazoa; phylum Chordata; class Mammalia; order Chiroptera; family Phyllostomidae; genus Tonatia; species Tonatia bakeri. Next base: position 97,782 of record PVIA01002326.1, on the reverse strand, counting down.
TGCTGTGTGGGACAGAGATGCTGAAGTGCTCTGTCCACTTGTGTTGGATCTGTTTTGTCTTCATGACCATTTTCCCAAGTTGAGCCAAGAAATGAGGCCAATTATGTTAATGACAATGTTTTCCAAGCAAAACCCCAATGTCCTTTGAGACCAAATTCTTCAATTCTTTCTACTTCAGGCCTGAGAAGCCGGTTACAGTTTGAGTTACTATTTGTTAGGAACTTTTGGAATATACCCTAGTTTACATATAACCTGGTCTTTGAGTTTTATGGGAGTAATAATGAAGTAGTTGTTAAAAAAGGAAATGATATAACGTTACATAGTCTGGTTCTTATCTAGCCTGCCCAATCTTGAGGGAGTGTCTGTGCCATGTGCTCCGAAGGGCAATGAAGGCCCTGGCCCTCAGAGCCTTCCCAGACCAGGAAGATGATACCCCATTTACCAGCTCAGGGATCAGCCCCTCAGTGCACATGTGTCCATGGCTGGTGCTACACTCCGGGCACTTCTGCTAGGGAAGGTTATTGACATTGTAGACTGTCCTCTCTTTCCCTTAGGCTTATTCCTGCTTTCTAAGAATGTTAATGCCTATGATCTCCCACTTTCCAATAATCACTTATTTGATCAATTCATTTGTCTACCCTTCCCTGAGCCTGCTGGGCACAAAGCACTGTTCTTCATAATGGAAATGCCAAGCTGAATAAGACCCACTGCAAGAGGGCACAGTCTGCTGTGAAGGCCACCGTGATGTGAGAGGTGCTGTGATAGAAACACAGACACAGCTTTGAAGACACAAAGCAGGGGTCACTATGATAAACTTATGGTTTAATTGTGTTACTGTTCATTACCATGAGCTAAAGTCTGAAACATTCTTCAAAAACACTCACACTGCTCAGTATTAGACTCTGTCATTTCTTTGCTAGTGACGTGTGTGGACAAATGTGGCGGGGGCATGTTTCTTGGGGGATTGGCTTTGCTAAAGTAGTACCCACTCTGAAAAAAAAAGAGAACTGAAAATATATATCCTACACTTCAACCTACCCAAACAGGGATTTAGTGAGTAATTTTACATAATTTCTATTTTAAAATATTTTAATCTACAAACATCACCTTAAGACATATTTTCAGATACTGATGAACAAATCTTCAGTAAACTGGTGGGTGTGTCATAAATTTAAAATGTCAACACACTAGATTTGAAAGTGGGAGACACATTTCAGCCCACAAAATTATGCATGTAGAAACAAAGATGGATTAAGAAATATAGTCAAAATCCCACCAGTACCAGTTGAAATGGAAATTACCTGGGTAGAAAATTACTCTTGCCCTGACCAATGTAGCTCAGTTTGTTGGGTGTTTCTGTAAAGCAAAAGGTCCCTGGTTCAATTCCCAGTCAGGGCCTAGGTTTGTCCCCCTGTTGAGGCATGTGCCAGAGGCAACTGACTGATATTTCTCTCTAACATCAACATTTCTCTCCTTCTCTTTCTCCCTCCCTTCCCCTTTCTCTAAAAAGATAAATACATATTTTCTTTTTAAAAAAGAAAATTACCTTGGTTAAGGGAAAGGCTTGCAATACAGATTTTTAACATGTGATTCAATTGTTTTTATTCATATACTACTTAACTGGCATTCATCCTATACCAGCCTGCATTCTTGGGTTGGGGGGAGGTCCTCCCTCCTTATCTAAAATACAAGTTTCTTGAGGGCAAGGATTTATTGAATTCAGAGAAACTGTGTGTTCAATGAATGCTTTATTTCTGCTACTGAGCCCACATCAGTGGTTAAAATCCAGCCAATTCAAATCTTACCAGACCTTTTTAAAGTTCAGTTTCCACTTATTTCTGGGAGCATTGGCACCAACATTATGGTGCTTTTGCTTCAGGGTGCCTAAGTACTGAGAAGGGAAGAGGAGGAGGTCACAAGTTCTCTTTTTACTTAGAAGAGCCTAAGAGTAATATTTGCCAAGCTTCCAAAGGAGAATGGGACAAACTATGGCTATTATTATATGTGTATGTGATGGAAAGCATGAATCCAAAGGAATTTGGAATGGAGTAATAAGGACAAATATTTTAATTAAATCTAGTAAAGGAATATCTAATCATAGAATCTGGAAAAAAACTTTATGCTATAAATGAAGATAGGGTCACAGCAGGGTCTACAGTGCAACCAAGCGTGTACATCAGCACAGTATAAAAAGTTCCAGTAGCATCCAGCCGTGAACCTGAAAGTTAATAATTTTCATTTGCAATATGATGGACACAGGGGTAAAACATGGAAAGGAAATCATCACTTTGCACAGGTGTCTATGGGAAAGACCACCTGCCAACCTGAGCACCTTCTCTTACCCCTTACACTTGGAACGGGAGCTCCTGGAAGATAGGAACTTCTGCTTCTACTTATGTCACTCCATACTTGATAGGTAATGAGGTTCCAAGGACAGTTTTGGAGGGTAAAGGTAGACACAGCCCACAGTTGCTACTTTAAAAAGTGGGAGGTTGAAGACTGAACGCTTTATTGGACAAAAGGTCAACATTCATGAGTGAGAAGAAAGGGGTGATGTTTGGGGTTGGGGAGGCGATGGAGGAAACATTCCAAAGTGTGCTGCAAGTCAGGCTTAGGAATGCATTTCAATTAGCAAAGGGAGTGAGCTGGGAGCTCTGTCTTCTGAAGCACATGGGCAGGGGTGGAAAGGAGATGAAAAAGAACAAGTGAGGAAAAGTCTCAGGGAGGAACATGAACAATTCCACAAGAATGAAGGGCTTTGTGCTAAACCCTGAAATACCCAACAAGTGTATGACAATTTTTAAAATTGGACTTTTCCTCACAGCAATATCGAACCGTTTCAGTTTGGTACAAAAAATCTGTTGTCAGGGCATCTTTCCTCCAGAATGAATGTGGCTTGAGGGGCAATACTACAGCCATGCTGTGTAAAGTTTGCCCACTCCAGGGCAAAAAGTCCTTTTTCTGATGACTTCTCAGCTCCAGAAAATGACTGCTAACTGTGCTGGGTACTCTGCATTTACCTTCCCACCCATTCAAATTCATTCTTCCCCTTTTTTGTGTGCTGTGCTCTGTGAAGCTGATCTTGAGATTCTCTAATCTGGAAGCAGAGAAAGGTCAGGGTATTTCTTCCCTACTCCCTCCCTATTTCTTTGCCTCATCCAGGGCTGTTGCTGTGTTTCTCCTCGGACTTAGCTTTCATCGGGTTTCTGTAACACTACTTTTTCCCCTTCCAGCTTAGGCTAGCAACAGCTTCTCATTGTTGCTGCAACACTCCTGGTTTATTCCCTCAGCCCTGCCCATACTTCTGTCTTTCCACCTTGACCATCTGAAGTGAATTTCGCCTCTTGCCAAAACCGATGTCACTGATATTGTGCCGGGCTCTATTCTCAGTCCTCTATGTGCATACACCTATATAATCCTCCTAACAGTTCATTGATGAGGCTGAGGCACAAGAAGTTTCAGACACTTGCTCAAGGTAACACAGTAAGTGGCTGAGTCAAGGTTTGAACCTAGGCAGTTAGCTCTAAATTCTGACCACTTAACCACTGATCCATCCTACCTCTCTTCTAGCTTTCATCACTTCCTGGAGCACAGCTAAGCATGAGAAAGTGCATGCAAAGAGTTCTAATACTAGTTCATATACTAAAGCTTATTGGTTCATATACCGGCATTTATTCATAGGAAAATCTCTCAGGTCATAATTAACTCTTACGTTTCATTCTAATAAATTTCAGATTTCCTACCTGAGTAGTTCTCAGCCCTGGTTTCACAACAGAATCACCTGGGGTGTTTTAAACTGTCCCAATGCCCAGGTCATGCTCAGAATATTGAAATTAGAACACTGGAAATGGGACACAACAATGGATAACTTTTTAAACTCCCAGGAGATTTTAGCATGCAGTCAAAAATTGAGAACAATTGTCCTAGCACACAGTAGTTTTTACTAGAAGGCAGAGAATATAGGTGGACAGTTCTGGTGCTATAAGTAAAGAGTAACAAGTGACAGCTACACAAAGGGAGGACAAAGAGGAGCTATGGAGAATTTTTGCTGGAACAAGCTTCTGCCCTGCCCTTGGAACAAGTTTCTGCCCTGCCTTTGAAAAAAGGTCATGATCTGGGTTCACTTAATGCCTGGGCAAATTGCTCCTGTGTCTGAGGACAGCTTGCTCTTTTCTATTATTACATTATAATAATTGTCCTGGCTCACTTTTTACAAATTTATTATTTATTTTTAGCTTAACATACTAAGAAAGTTACAACATACAAATGTGCTCAATAGTGATATTGACAGATTGACTTTTCTGTACCGTATGTGACCTTGAGTTTCTTTTAACCACTTGCATTTCCATGTTCAGTTATTCAAACTGATTATTCCCTAGAAACACCTGGCAGATTATTAAGCATGAGTCACATGCACCAAGGGCAAATGCAAATGATTGCCAATCAGCCAAGTGTTTATGAAGAAAATGATGAAAACTGTTCACATTGACCAGGCTTGTATCAAAATACCCTTCTCCTTGGGAGAGAGTGGCACCTATCAAATAATATTGTGGGAAATGCTCCCAATTAAAATGTGAGCACCCTCTTTCTTTTTGATTTGCTTGAAACCCATATGCTAACAAGTATGAGAGCCATTCATGTACCAAGAGGTTAACATACTTTCCAAAGTGTCACCATCATCAAGAAAACCTGGACATATGGGAGGTGGTGGGGGGATTATTGGTGGTTTAGGAGGAAATGGAAGCAGCCAGCATGATAGGAAGTGTGGTGCTGGTGGTGGGGTGCTGGTGGAGGTGGTGGTGGTGGTGGTGGTGGTGGTAGTGGTGAGCCACTGAATTTTGGACCTGTTTTCCTGGTACCTGTCCTGATCTTGGCATGGAGGGTGGGGGAAGGAGAAAAGAGTACCACAGAGCAGCTTTCAACTTGATGTTATTTGGTTTATTTCCAGGATACCTGGAGGAATTCTCATTTTCTTCTGTTGAAATTTGATGTTCATTTTCAGTTGAAGAGCATTCTGTTCTATATAATCAGCTACTTTATTTAGACTTTGGGGAAAGTAGATCAGACAGATTTTGCTCCTTTTTCCATAGCCAGTGTAAACCACAACAGTTTTCTCTCTTAAAATCAGTTGAAGCTGTCTTCTGAGCAAATGGCAAAACATTTGTCACTAAGTTTCCACTGCTTCAAAAGAGTTGTGGTATTCTCTTTTTGGCTTTTATGCTCTCTAGCAGGTGTTCTTTTAGGTGTGCCTTTCGGGTTATCATAAGCTTCAGAAACGTCACCATTCTTTAGAGCACACTTAAACGAAGCCACAGCTTTACTGTAAGTTTGATCAGTGCTGTATCATCCCAAACATCAAAATTGTCACTCTGGTCTGTACCACATGGAACGGCACTGAGTCCTCCTGCTTAGGGACATAACCACCACTGCTTTCTTTTCTCATCACCACCGTGAGGCTAATGCCGGTGTGCAACGTGGGCTGCCTGCCTCCCTGAGTCACTTCAAAAGGTAGAATTATTGCCAACATACTTTGCTACTCAAGGAAATATACACCTTTTAGAAAGCTTCTCACTCTCAAAGATGACAACATTAAGGTTATTCCTAAAAGGTAAACTTTAGATGTCTGGAAGATTCACCTAAAATAAACTACTTCTTATTGATCTTAATAAGTTAAATAAAAGAAATTGTTGTATGAAGCAAATGTCTATCAAATGCTCTTACTTGCTGACCTTCAGCAGAAGCTAAGTTCACCTGCTCTAGATTCTTGGTCATAGTGGATGTCTAACAATTTTTCAGCCTTAACGTGGGTGATCAGACAAACAGGGTGGTGTCAGCAGCTGCTTTTCTGGGAAATGGTTCCAGCACAAGGAAAGCGCAAGCTTCAGTATCTAAATGCCGGACACAGCCTCCTGTGGTCATAGTGGGTCATTTCCTTTGGACCGGGGCTGAAATAGTCCAACGGTCTTTTCCGGACTGAAAACCAAACAACTTTGATTTTTTTCTTATGTTTCTCGTGGCTGGCCTTGTTTACATGCTTGCCTGCAAAGAGCTGATGCTGGGATGCGATAATAGTGTGTGGGCTGATGAGTGGCTGGCACTGGTCCACTGCAACCTAGCCATATTTCCTACCCTCACCGTTAGCTCAGGAGCTGGGGTGTTGACCAAGGGGAAGTTCAACAACAGCCATTCCAAGCATAAGCCAAGAGCCTCTTTATGCTTGCCTGTCTCAGTCCTGCATCTTTGCTTCCCCTAACTCCTCCCCTTCCTGCTCTCAATGGGCTCTAGTGCTTTTTTTCATTAGCTACCTCAAAAGAAAGATTTCAGCCCAGGTACACTGGAGATCTTCAAGGTGTGGTTTCCAGGGAAGGTCCTACACAACAGCCTCGCACAGACTCAGCTCCTGTTCAGTTTTTCATCATCGGCACTATTGACATTTGGGAACACATTAGTCTTTGCTGCAGGGCTGTCCTGTGCACTGTAGGATGTTTAGCAGCATCCCTGGCCTCTACCCACTAAATGCCAGGAGCAGGTAGACCCTCCCCCATGCTGTGACAATGAAATGTCTCCAGACATAGCCAATATCTCCCAGGGGCAAAATTGCCTTTATTTAAGAACCACTCTATTAAGGAAAAGACAATGGAGATCCTAACCATCAATCTCTGTCGGACACTGGGGTTTAAGGACTAAACTAAAGTATCAGCGACTTTTGCTCCAGCACTTGGCTGTGAGATGTGTGGGCTGTTGTCCTCTATGTGTAGTGTTGTGAGGATGAGGTAATAGGTCTATTCTGTATGGAACCCTTGGCTTGACTAGGAGATTTCCTGCAGTCAGAGTTATCCCAAGGTGAAATGAGTGGCCTCAGGAGTGGCTGGTCTCCCCTTATGGGGCAGGCTGGACATATTTTACTTGCCCCTCCAGAACTATCTTCACCCTTTTCTGCCGTTTGGTGCCCAGAGTTTCTCCTGTAGGGACTCTGTTGATGGGCTCCCTTGCCTTCTGGTGTCTAGTTGGAGAGAGGTTGGAAGTGAAGCCCTGGGTTCATTTATTCCCCAGGTCCCCTCATCATGCAAGGTTGCTATAGGCTTACTGTGCCCCTTGACATAGGTCTGAACTCCTGTTGGGTGGCCATACTTCAGAGTGCTCTGCCACCTCAGGCCCAGGTGTGACAGGAAGGCCTCTCTGGTAATAGTTTGGTTGCTGCATTACCCTATGGTCTCACTGTGCTCTGTCCTCACTCATAGCTTGTCCTTGCTTCAGTTCCTTTGAGTTCTTATTAAATTAGGATAATTGGAATATGCCATGCATTTTTTGCTGGGATCTTGTTTAACACTCAAAGTCATGGGGATTTTGTATTGAGAATCCATGGATTTTCAAGGTCTCTTCTGACCCCAGGTTCTGTGATGCTATGGGAGGCACAGGTGAGCAATCAAGTAGTTGCCCAAACACTAACCTGAGGAAAGCAAACTTCTCATTTGGCTGAGAGATAATGCATATTTATTCATAACCTCCAGTATCTGTATCATTGCTGTGGAGGAAAGGGCACGTTTAGAATGCCAAGCACTTGAATTGCAGACAGTATGGGTTATTAACCCAAGAACCACCCCTTTAATTCTTTTTCTCTCACAGAATCCTGAGTCTTTTCACTCTCAGAATGGCCATGTCCTTCAGAGACTCTGTTCCTCAGACCCAGAGTGTGAATGTTGATTGATAGCATTCTCCCTGCCAGGATTAGTTGAGGCATGGGTTGTGCCACATTCTGGTTCATTTGAAAGCAAGTTGTGCAGGGGGGCTACTGGTGAAGTTTCCTCATCCTTGAAAAGATACACAATGAAAGTCTGTCCCCTTTATCCCACCTCTGGACACTGTGAGAGAATATAACATTTGGAGCTGCCATCTTGCCTTTATAGAAATAGCAGAGTCCAAAGATGAAGTCCTTGAAATCTTTGAGCCAATGAATTAACCAAACTCACAACTGCTCTTCTTCCAGAGTTATATTATGTGACATGATAAACATTCTCATTGTTTAAGCTACTTTTAATTGAGGTTTCTGTTACTTGACATGAAGCCTGAAGCACCTTAACACACCATTCCAGGTATTTATTTCACTTAATCTAGTAATAAGTTTGAGAAATTAAAAATCCCACCTTAACATCTCAGCCACTTTTGCTCATTCCCTCCTTGAAACACTTTTTAAAATTGGTTCCCTGTTCCCATACTCTCCAGATTTGTCCTCTGCCCCATTGGCTATTCCTTCTCCCTCTTTTCTTGGATCCTCCTCTTACTGGAGCTCTTCTCATTACTAGAAACAATCACCACATGGGTGACCTCACACAGTCCCAAAAATTGCATGCATACTCTGATGATTCCAGACCTAAAACTATAAAACATCTAGAAGAAAACATAGGAGAAACTGTTTTGACTTTTGGTTAGGCAAAGATTTCTTAGACACCACTCCAATAACAAAGTCCATAAAAGAACAAATTAATAAGTAGAACTTACCAAAGTTAAAAATGTCTGCTTTTCTAAAGACACTGTCAATAGAATAAAGAGAAACTAGAGACTGGAAGAAAATATTTACGATACATGTGTGTATCTGACAAAATAATTGCATCCAGAGTAAATTTTAAAAAGTCTCAAAACTCAATAATAAGAAAAAAAACTAATTTACAAAATGGACAAAATATATGAACAGATATATTTTACAAGGCATACAAATGACAAATAAGCACATGGAAGGATGCTCAACATCATTAATCATTAGGGAAATGCAAAGTAAAACCATGATAAAATACCACAACACACCTATGAGAATGGCTAAAATTAAAAGAAAAATCTGATCATACCAAGTGTTGGCCGGGATGTGGAGAAACTGGAACTCTCATGTGTTGCTGATGGGAATGTAAAATGGTACAACCACTTTGGCACCTGTTTGTTAGTTTCTCAGAAAGTTAGGCATACACCTACACTATGACCTAGTCATCTATTCCTAAGTGTTCACCCAAGAGAAAAAGAAGCACATGTCCATAGAAAAACTTTTACAAAAATTTTCATGGAGCTTTATTACTAGTTGTCCCAAACTAGGAATAACCCAAGTATATATCAACAGAAGAATGGATAAATACAGTGTAGTCTATCTATACAATGAATTCTACTCCGCAAAAATGAAAAGAAATGAACTATTGATATATGTCACAGCACAGATGAAAACCAAAACAATTACACGGAGTAAAAGAAGCCACAAAACAAAAATATGTACTGTGATTCATTTAAGTAAATTTCCAGAAATTGCAAACTGATATATAATGACAGAAGGCAGATCGATGGTTTTCTGGGGATGGAATGGGAGTAGGAAGGGACAGAAGATGAGATTGTCAAGGTCACGAGGAAACTTTTGGGGGTGATGATTATCTTCATTGTCTTGATTGTGGTGATGGTTTTACAGGTGTATACATATGTCAACATTATAAAAACATACACTTTAAATATATGCAGTTTATATATGTCAATTATACCTCAAGAAAGCTATTTAAAAAAACCCAAGTAGTTAACCAATTTTTTTTAAGCCGTAAAACTGTGTGAGGCTTCAAAAAATTGGATAAAAACTCAGAATTGTTCTCCATGGAAATCTTTAGTAAAAGATGAAAGATCTATACAATCTGAAGAAAAACCAGAGTATCTAAGTAGTTAACTTCTATGGACATGAGTTTATATGTGTGTGACAGGCTGGCATGAGGAAATTAGAGTATATGAACCTTTCTCCCTGGACATACAGGGGAAACAGACAGACAAACACACACATAACACACTAATCAAAAATCTTGTAGAGACTAGGGTTAATGCTCTCAAGTTTTTATGCCATATTTTTCATTGCCTTTAGCTTTGCTTTCTGTGTACTGTCTTACATATTCCTGAAGTTCTGTAGTAGGGCCTTCTGACTTTACTTTCACCACAACAGGTTTTATGTGAAATATAAGGATTCAAGTGAACAAGATTCCAGAAGGAGTTGTGAGGTAGAAACTGAAGAAGAAACAGGGGTAAGATGCTAACCTATTACCCAGCAAGTGAGAGGTGTCACTTAACCTTTCAGCTCTGGAAGCTCAATTTTGTAATGAGCTGTCACTGTATTTATCACCTAACAATTACTGCAACTGGATAAAGTGTGAAAAACCTGGAAAACATTAGCCTGTCAACTACACTGGTATCTTTGATAAAGTTGTCTATGGCAGGGTCCCAGATACAATTGAAAATCAGCACATGGCCTGTTAAAATGGTCTAGTATCTTTCTATCCCTCTATTCTGCAGACTGCTTCTGGCTTACAATAGGGCAATTGTTTTGTCAGATCAGTAAAGGCAGTCATGTTATTAGAACATCTTGATCTTGATTTTCTATATGGTTCAAAATTATATGTGGCTGGTTCAGCTGTAGTTTAGGAAAAGCACAGAGTAAAGGTGGACCTGTTGCTGGCTACCAGTACTGCCTGCCCAGGTGTACCCCATAAGGTGGTGTTTAAGTTGAAGAATATACCATGGTTTAAGGTCTGTTAGTTTCACAAAAGTGATTCTGTTGGCATGTTTAAGGTGGAACCAGCTCACAGCATCAATATAATTACAGTAATTTAAAATAATAATACAACGGGCAAGTAGACCAGAAAGCTTTGAGGCAGCTCTGTCAATAGGCTTACTATATGAGGAGTCAAATTATTACAAGGTTGCTTGGTGTCTACAGAATAGGTACAAAGGCTTTTACTTGATCTTAGAACATTACTGTCAATGGCTTGAGGCACTCTTACCCACAAAAGGAACAGTCTTGCCAAGTGCGTTGGTTCCCCATGTGCATTGGTGAATGCTGCCAAGATAGTCTTTCCTAAATCCTCCAGGTTGATAGGCTTTGCCATCCAGAGAGTCTCTATGACCCTCTGATTCTTTTTATTACTTCCTTGGCTAACCAACTCCTTCTGCTCACATAGCTTTTATCCAAACAGGCATGACAAAGCCACTTAGTTTTCTGCTCACTCACTTACAACCACATGTAAATCTTCCTTATTATTTTACCCCCGATCAATGGGACTGCAGTTTGAGATGCTCCCCCAGACTTCTATTTTATATATAGATGAATTGCTTATGTCTGCAATTGGCTAATTTTATCCATTCCGTTTTACTAATTTGAATGCATTTTATATTTAATTTTCCTAGTTTAATTCTGAAAGCTAACTTGTTTCCAGGTTTTGGAGATACCTACCTGGACTGCCTCCATCCCTTCTGTCTCCCATTCTGACCATTGATTTGAGCCCAAACTTGGCGGTAAACTAACCTGTAATTCAGTAAACCCATTAATTTAACTGGCTACAATATCACTGTCAATAAACTGGGTACAATATTCCCTCCAGTTGTAAGAATAAAATTTCTTTTAAAGAGGGGAAACAGTGGACACAGAATAAAGAGAATGAGATAGAACGATTAAAAAATGAAGGCACATATAATTAAATTCTTTGCTATTTTAATGTCTGATCTGTAAATGTATGAAATTTGATTATATTTTGGGAAAAGACAGCTAAATAAAGTAATGTAATCTGGCACTGCTGTAAATCCAATTTCTATTATCATTGTTATTTGACTTTATATGATAAGAAATGTTTAGCTTAAATCAACACCTTAATTTTTCAGTGGCAGATCTAATTTTTATTTCTTATTCCCTCCCTAGCAGTTATGGTGGGAGAAGGGAGACCTCAGGGTGTTAAATAGTTTACCTAAAGAGCCTTAAAACTAAGAGAACTACTATGCAGCCTTTAACTACTCAAAGTCAGATCTCCAGATTAAAATTTTAAAGTTCAGGCAAAAAATCAGATATATAACCTTTGTAATGATAAAGTTGGACTTTAGAAAAATAGGATGTGACTAAGTGTTCAACAGATGTTGATGTAGACGGTCAGAGTTGAGGCAAAGTTTTACCCAGACCTGCACACAGGGGTGTTTGCCACTAGTGGAGCCCGGCTCTTCAGACAGCTTTCAGAGCCCACGGAGGAGACCGTCCTCCTCTGCACCCATTTCCTTATTCTTCATCAGGTGTTGTTTTGGAGCTCTGTTTCTTCTCACATTTGATCTCAACTGTGAAGAGCACAAGCTTTCAAGATGTGTTTTCTATGAGCCAATGTTATGGCTGCACATCAGGCTGAGATCATTCAAAACTGTTCTCCTTGTAAAATTCTGTCTCCACCCTTTCGGCTATCTTCAGAGAATCAGGCACAAAATGCAACCTTAATAGGTGACTTCTAGCCTCTGAACAAAGTATTACAGGGTATTCTGTTTCTATTTTTCTTGACTTTCTGAAAAGTAATTTTATATCCCTTAGAAGCCAATAAGCATTTCCTGTAATTAGGGTTTGCTACTGGTACTTGATCCTTGAAATATTCATCTGTCCAGCTCTCAGACTTAGAGGAGAGCACTGGAAGTGTGTGTTTCTGAGCAGGATGGCCATAGTCCTCCCCATCCTGGAACCCTGATTGGAAAGGTCTAGAAACAATGTTCCGACTGTATCTTAAGATTTCTGGAATCAATAGAAATTGACAAGAGGACTCTTGGCTAGTATTGAACTGAATTGTCACTGATTAGTTGTGTGTAACTTATGTTCTCTGGGTCTTGGTTGCTTCAATTAAAAAAAAAAACTTAAAAGGGATTGAAAGTAAAGGCACCTAAGGTCTCTCTGAGGCAAACCCTACTAGCATCTTTGCACATCTCCACATTCCTCAGCCTTCTTTGGGCCAACAGAATGCTCATGGAAGTGACTGACTCCACTTTCCTGGCCTGCTCCCTACAATGTCCCATGTCCCCTCTCTTCTTATCTACACTGCTGGGAGTGTGGTCCCACCTGAGACGGTGGGACCACATGATGGAAGAAAACTGGATCCCTGAGGATAGCTGTCCATTGACTGTCACAGGAGTAAGAAATAAACTGTGCTGTACTAAGCCCCCAATATACTAGGGTTTACTTGTTATTGCAGCTTACTGCAGTCCTACACTAACTCATGTGTTCTTTCAGCTCTAAAATTCTGTGTTTTGAAGGAGTGGCAGAGCATAATGCAGAGGTAGAAAGAAAGCTGGACACAGGAAGGACACACGAGATGTAAACCTACTGTTTAATTGGGTTTCTTACTCAAAGATGCTTCTCTAAGACCCAGTGTAAAGATGAAGGGGACTAAGGATAGCACTTAAAGGAGAGAGGTGCATGGTTCTTTTTAGTGTAACAGTGACTCTGTGCATGTTATAAGGCCCTGGTCAAAATTGGAGAAATATTTTTTTAAAAATAGAATAAAGCCCCTACTTCCCTCATTGTCATGTGGCTTAGTTGGTGGACATCTTGCAAACCTAAATGTTGCTGGTTCAGCATGTCTGGGTTGCAGGTTCAGTCCCCCTTCAGGAGAGGGGCATGTGCGAGAAGCAGCCGATCAGTGTCTCCCTCTCATGTTGAAGTTTTCCTCCCTCTCTTTCTCCCTCCTTTCCCCCTCTCTAAAAAAATATAAAAAATCTTTAAAAAATAGAATATAGGCAAATTGTGGGATGATGATGAGATAAATCTCCTTCATTAATGAGAAAACCCAGAATGGGTCTAAAACAGAAAAGCTCAGATTTCTGCACTTGCGATGTTTGTATAGAGATGGTGGGTGAGTACAGAGCCACCCTAGGGTTCTTGGTGATTGTGATATAATATTTTTATTGTGATTTTTGAAGAATTATTTTTTTGTCACATGGAAAATGATTAGGTTGGGTAGATACTGATCACTTGGGGAAAATAGACTGTTACTTTCATGTTCTTAGTTTAATCCTTTTTACAAATGGATTCACACAGATAACATTTTCACCTTGACATATTTTTACTGAGTGAAAGTACTATTTTTAAGAAGTCCCCAAAGCTTCATATTTTAAAATAAATGAGGCCTCTCCATGGGAAAAGAAAGCCACAGAAGACACTGGGAAACCACATGGCCCATGTTAAATCAGGGAAGGCGTCTGGTACGGATGTGAAAGCCTGTCTACGCTCAGGGCTCACTTTCTGTGTTCCAGCTCCTGTTTACTCTGTGGACCTTGATCAGTGTCTTCCTGACAGTATAATTTTTGCAATGCAGCTGGGCTTTGGGACCCATAATCAAATGCAGAAAGCCTTCAGCAGTCCCATCCAGGGAGCTCAATTTTACTTGGTTTAAATGAGAAAGTTAAATCTCTATCCAGACGTGCCTCTGTGCAGGCCCGATGAGTCTCACACCTGCAGGACATTTCATCTTTGAGTGTGTTTTCCATTTTCCAGACAAGCTCAGGGGATCCACTCCCCTCAAAAAAATTCCTGTCTGCCCTAAGTTACCTTATAGTTATAACTAATACCTCAATAAAACTACATCTTATAAAGGAAAATTGGTTTGATCCTTTACCTGCCATAATTTATGCACATTTTAGTTTTGGAATACAGAGTATTTACACATGGAAGAGAGGTCTTTGTGCTGTGAATGATACATCCACATCAACGAACAAATGACAAGGCAGGGGAGTGGGAGTGACCTCTGGCATCTTCTGAGCACTGCACTCACAGTTTTACTGAGATACATTCATAGCCTTGAGCTGGGGCCTTAAGATTTTCTGGGGATCAGAAACCCTCGTGGAGCTTGCTAAAACTGTGCATTCTTGGTTTTCACCCTAGATCCTTTGAATTAGATTCACTGTGAGGCAGGTCAAGGAATCTATATTTTAATAATTTTTACAGGTAATTCTGATCACATGGGAATCTGAGAAACATTCTTCAAGTCAGGACATCAAGCCTCTATTTCTGGATTGTAATTGATTATCACCAATTAACCATTTGCTAAAAGAAAGGGAAGGGAACTAATTCTTGTTGGATGCCTTTTTGTGTGTCCAGCATTGTACCAGGCACTCCAAGTGTGTATTTTTTATTTAAATCTTGCTATAGTTCAACAAAGTTGGTATTATTATCCTCACTTTTTAGAGGAGAAAAAGTAGATTTAGAGAGGATAAGAAATGTTAATACATAGCAGGGCAGAGATTTGAACCCGTATCTTTTTTGGTTCTAAAGGGCATACTTTTTCCAGTAAGCTTTACTCACTGACCATCTTGCTGGGCATTTTCTATGTGTCCAGCATGGACCAAATATTTCAGGGCTTATAATAGGTCACCCTTTGATCTGCTGAGAGACATTATGAGAAATTTCTGAAGGAGATAATGGTAAGTCCTTTCACTCACTTGGGGAACTCCTGTCATAGACGCTACAGTGCACTGACCAGAGGCCCTGCTTGGTTTCTATCATTCTATCAGCTCCGGAAAACTTGGCGACTGTTAGCTCTCAACTGGATCCTCATCTGAGAAGGTCCTCAGCTGCAGAGAGTCTCTTATTGCACATCACGTCTCCTCCCTGGGACAGCCCACATCCTATGTCTGGTTCGGGCAGGGGTATAAGAGCCCAGCCCTTTTGCTTCAACTCCAGGCAACTCTGATGGACCACCCCAGCATCACAGGGCCCACATAGTCAGTCAGGGCCTGTATTATAACTGTACTACAGCCCACCTTTTCCTCTGCCTAATCCTGTGTCCTTTACTGCCTCTGGATGTTTCCAAGAGCGCTCCCCACAAACTTTCCGCATCCTAATCTCCATCCCTCCAGAGTTCACTTCTGGGAACTTAACCTGTGATGTCAAATTTTTCTTGTGAATAAATTATGCTTATGTTTAGGCAGTGCTATGGGCTGAATTATGTCCCCTCCCCCTGCCATTCATATGTTGAAATCTTAACTCCCGGTATCTTAGAATGTGACTGTACTTAGAGATAAGGTCTTTAAAGAGGTGATTATGATTAAGTAAGATTATTAGCGTATACTCTAACCCAGTATGACTGGTCTTCTTAAAAGGAGATTAGGACACAGGCACACACAAAGCAAAGGCCTCGAGAGGACACAGTGAGAAGGAGGCCATCAGCAAGCCAAGGAGCAAGGCCTCAGAAGAAACTGAACTTGCTGACACCTTGGCCTTGAACTTTCAGCCCTAGAACTGTGAGAAAGTTCATTTCTGTTGTTTTAACCAGCTACTCTGTGGCACTTTGTTAGGGCAGGTGGACTGAACTCATCAAGGTATTATAAGTGAGAGCTACTTCTTCATTTCAGTCCCTATTCTTTCATCTTTACTCTCATAGGACAATCTAGAAATATAAACAGGTTAAATTGCCGTTTAGGTGTGAGGAAGTAAGGTAATAATTCTCAGTAGATAGAGTCATCATATTCCATTAAATATGTCAGAAAAATCATGTGTTTTAAAAGGTAAAAAAAGAATATTTGAATTACTCCACATTATTGCATCTTCTTTTTAAAACATTTATCATAGACCAATGGCAAATGTAAATACATAGTCTGACAGTTATTTTGGACAAGAGGAGAACTTGTATTTAATGGGAGAAAAGAGACACTATTTCCAAGTTCTGTCAGTCAATACCTTCTGGCCCTCTGTGAGGCAGTAGTTCAGTCTGGCTTTTTTAATTTAGATTAACCACAACAGACTGTGTTCAACTGCCAGTTTCCTGCCTTAGTATAAAAGGAGAGCATAAGGAATGCCAAAAAAAAAAAAAAAAGTTTTACAGTTTCAAAGATTTTTCTTTCAGTTTTTCCATCTTTCTGAGCCAGCGCCTTTATCATCCCCAGTGGTGCACTGGGAATTGTTAAACTACCAGCTTTTTAAAAAAATGAAACAAGACCAAACTGCCCTGATGTGTAGTCTTTGCAAATGTCTGTGGTGTGAATACCCCCACTATGGCCATTTTCACACTACCTGGGTGAACTCACTGAGAAGCAGGAGCACAGTTGCTCTGGGGAACTGGAACTAGCTGCCTCCGCACCACTGATTCATGCAGAAAGGCAGAAGAAGGCTGCACGGGGCCAGCCTCCCTGCAGCCCTCAGATGGCTCTCCAGGTGTGTAAGCATAGGCTCTCGGCAGTATTTGCACAGTTACCGCAGGACTGGCTGTTATTTGCTGAAGTTATTTTTTACTTTTATTTTTTTGGTAAGGGGCTTGCTTTTAAGATTGTTTATAAGGTTAGCACAGTTTTCTTCAAAAGATTTTGCTGGCCGTGTCCTCATGGTATACACTGTTGCTGCTGGAATCCAAATATCCCAGCATCAGGGAGCTCAGCGGAGCAACCAAGTCTAGCCTGAGCCAGGTTCCTGCAGCCCCACTCTCTCACCAGGCCTTTCCTCACACTCTGTTTCTCCCATCTTCCTCCTTTAGTATTTCCTTTACTGCATAGACTACTTTTTCTGTGCTGTAGAACTCTGGGTTTCACTGAATCCTCTTTTGAGAGCTTACACTCAATGAATGTGCCAAAGCACAACTCTAAGCAATGTGCCCACTCAGCCCTATTTTATAGATGAAGGAACTGAGACACAGAAACATTAAATGTTCAAGGTCATACTACTCGTTAGTGTCCAGGCTGGAGTTCAAATCGGGCAGTGCGGCTTCAGGTCCATATTTTTAAGTAGCATACTGTCCCCAAAAGAAGAGCAAGAATGTATCCTTAGGAAGCATTGATGACAAGGAATACCTGCTCTTTTTTATTAGGTGAGACCAATAATCTCCAAATATTTATATTCTACTTAGTCTAGCATGAAGTTATAAGTGTGTGTGTATGGAGTACTCAAATAAAGTTTAATGATGAAAAAACCCCAGAAGTGATACAATTAATGATCTCAAAGAACACTTGGACTCTGAACATAGATAACTATAAAGCAAATAAAAGATTTTAGGTGGTAGAATTGTCTATTTTTCAGGGCTAGAATGCCAAAAGTTGAGAATCAACATGTATTTATAAAAATAGCACAGTGTTTATGTTCATTGCAGGGACTCATGTGGAATGAAATACCGGCTTGCTTAATAGAATACTATGCGTCTTTCTCTCCCCACCCTCTTCCCCATTCTGCTCTGTTTTTGTCTCTGTTTAATAAAACTATCTGAGTGGGTATCAAAAAATGAAAATAGATAATTTTTGTTTCACTCTTCATTAAGAAATTAATATTCATGCTAAGGAATCATAAATAAATGTAATTTGTTCCAGTTCAGATCTGTGATTTGTTTGGTTGAATCCTCTGAAGTGTCTGCTTCTGTGATAGATTTTTGCCATGGAATTCTAGGACTAAGAGGGATTTTTAAGAGGTCATCATTTTACTTTAAAACATCACAGTAATATGGCAATCTAGTTGGTTTTTACAGACTTTCACAGAAATTCCTTGAATACTTATCAAATTGTTTAAAGGAAAAATGTGTCATTTTATTTAACTTACAGCCTTCCCCTCCAAGTGAAACCAGGCCGTCTTTGGAACTATGTGACTGTCCCATACTTCCTTTTTTGTGTTGGTAGTTAGTTCTCCATGGGACACAAACGACTAATTAATGATCTGACACAACAAGGAATTAACCTTTTTTCTTCTGAGCACATGCTACTTTCTGTGCCTTTTCCCTCCATTCTCAAGATAATCCCCCATCACCATTTCGTAAGTTTGGAAACAGAGATTCAAAAGGGCCAAGTGACTGACTCTCGCTTGCTTTACTGGTAAGTGTCCAAGTGAGGACAGAAATCCAGGCCTGCCTGACCCCTGTGCTACCACGCCGTGCCATGCTGCCTGCCTCCCTTAGAAGTCAATTAATAGGTGCAATTACACAACACTTCTACTTAATTTTCACAAAAGCATCAGAGAGCCTTAGTTACACAGGGGAAATGACCATGTTTAACCCTCACCATACCCCGAGACAAGATGAGTTTTTTTTGGAACAGTTGAATGGAAGGGGAATAGTTTGAAGGTAACTGGCTGACAGGGAATAGAGGCATCAGAGAACTGGCTGATCTGCTGCCAAGAGGATCAGCCTCTGAACAGTTCAGTGGGTATAATGTCCAGACTGGCTTGGGCACTAGTTATATTAAGAAGAATGTTCCAGCTGTATATCAGAAGACTGCTTCCCCAGAAATTTCTGAACGGAAGAGGATTTCCTGTGGGCACAGTGTCTCCATACAAAAAGATTCACCTGCCCTGACTGGTGTGGTTCAGTTGGTCGGGCATCATCCTACAAAACGAAAGGTCGAAAGGTCGCCAGTTGGATTCTTAGTCAGAGTACATGCCTGTGTTGAGGTTTGGTCCCTGTTTTGGGCACATGTGATAGGCAACAAATCGACGTTTCTCTCCCTCTCTTTCTCCCTTCCTTCCGCTCTCTCTAAAACTAAATAAATAAAATCTTAAAAAAATTCACTTAACAGATCAAAAACTCGTGGCCTAAAATCAACCTTTTGATTTCAAATATTAGTTTCAAACCTGGATGAGAATGGAATGCCATTTGTATGATTGTTTTGATGGAACTGGTATGAATTGAATTGGACAAAAGGCAATCACACCAGAAGTATGTTTTTTTCATTACTACTCACCCTTGCCCACATTTTCCCAGGTGATTTTCTCTTTTAGGCCAAGGAATGTTGGAGCTCTGGATCTTGAAAAGGGTAAGTCCAGTGTTTTAGTCCTCTGACCAGTTTCTTCCTTTTCGTAACTCTAAAGACTGCACGATGTCCTCATGCCTGTGTATGACATTTCAGAATTCACAGCTTCCTGAACCTGAAAAAAGAAGTTAAAATCATGAAAATGGTAAATTCTAGGAAAGGCTGTGACACTTTTCATCACTTAAGGATTGCATCATAGCAGTTGGAAAAGGCAAATCCATATTCTCATGAAAATAAACCATCATTCATTCATTCATGCAATCAAAGAAAGCAGTTATGGAGCTTCTACTATGTGTTAGCTGGAACTTTAAGGACATATAAAATATGGGCCTCTTCTCAAGGAACCCTCGGTTTAGTAGGGAGAACCAACAAATGCAATTCTGTAAGATGTCACAGGCACTCTGGTGGAATATGAAGTGGGTCTGGTGAAGGTGCAAATGAGGGAGAAGGTAAACTTTGGGAGGAGTCTAGAATGATGTTTGCCAGGTCTTTGTCATTTGGGCAGGTCAGGAGAAGTGAGTGACCCTCCGATGTCTAGTCCACAACTTCCATCCTGTCATTGATTTAACTTTTTTCACTTCTCCACCCTACTGCCTCATTATTTCCCTTTAAACTAATCAAATACATTGCTACTTGCATCATTCTGAAGCCTCCCAACACGTCTGATTCTATCTCCCAGCAGCAGCTTGTGGAGGTCACTGGAGCTCTATGCTTTTCTCATTTCCTGGAAACATTTTGGCAATGTGGCTTTTGTACAGGTTAGATGCAAATGCCAGACTTTGATTTTTTTGGAAGAGTAGAATTGACGGGGCTTTTGGTTGGTCGGTACAGGGTAGTTTTTCACTTCCCTTTCATCATCTCACAGCCATAAAGTTCAGTTTTGGGATGGTGTGTGTGTGCTTCTGTGTTTGTCTATATGAACCTTTGTCGAAATATATATTCTTAGAAAAACCCTGACACTTAACCCATATGGGGCACATGGAAGTCTTTTGGAGGAGCAGGAAGCTGGACATTTGTAAAAGTAAAATGTTTTTCCTATCAAGGATAAAAATCCCAAGTAAATAATGTTTTAAAATGTGGAACAGAAAAATAAGGCTTGCATGTGGCACAGAGTAGAAGCTCAGAAAACTGGGTGATGGACCTATACAGCTACCCTGATGGGGAAAGAAGTCTTCCTGGAACTGCTCTCCAAACAGAGGGTCATTGAGAAACTGAGAGTTGGTCTCCCTTCACTTCTACTAGAATGGGAACAGCCTCCTGTAATTTCAGTTTGATAAACACTGTATTTATAACTGTAGTTAAGAGGGGGAAAAGGAATTTTCCTCTGAGGCACTTGTAGTGCTAGGCAAGAGGACATGGGCCTGTGACTCATTTGTCCTCAACTCCCCCATGGTCACCCAAGAATATTGGCCCCAGATACTAAACAGAATCAGCAGGGACAGTTGCTGCATTTTTGACATTCTGTCCACTTTCCCCTTAGGGATTCACGCCTTGAGGTGTTTGAACTGTACAGGATGTCTGAGCATAAAGACAGCCACTAAGAGTGGATTTGTCTGTGAGGATCCCTTGTCCTGTAGTACAGGACAAGGAATAATATATATATATATATATAGAGAGAGAGAGATTTCATTAAATATTTATAGTAAAATATAACACACTTGCAGAAAACTGTATAAAACAAATGTAGAGCTTGATAAATCATTATAGATGCAAACTACCACCCAGGTCAAGCCACTGAATACTACCAGGACTCCAGGAGTTTTTTGGGTGTCCTTCCTAATGCAAACACTTTCTTTTATGTGTATGCAGTACTGCCAAGCCCCACACAGGGAACCTTGTGTTGTGCCTTGTGTTTTTGAGCTTCTAGCTCCCCCGCAACTATGTCCCTTTCCCAAGGGGACAGGAGTCCTACAGCCAAGAGACCATGACAGTCTGGGACCCATGCCTCCTTTTCTAACCATGGGCCAAGTACAGGGACATTTGGATTCCTTGTCCAAATGAGTCTGCACCCACTTCCAGGTCTTCTGGGCCTCTTCCTTGGCTTTTCTTTCCTGAGGGATACCCTAGGGGAAGATATTTGAAGGAGGCTGCGGATGAAGGTTAGACTTTAGGACTAGGAAATGCGCTTACATGAACACAAAGGCCCTCGATGGGATGGAGCGGAGGGTGGGAGGAGCAGATGGGTGGCCCTGCAGTCTGGGGGCCATTTCTTCTTGTGTCACATGTTCCAGTGAGAAGCTCTAAGCAGTCCAAGAATTCTGAGGTTCAATCTGGTCTTCTAGTTTGCCATGAAGATATATTTGTCAAGATAGGAAGGTAGAATATCTTTCATTCAATAGTTGGTAAGTTAAATTTACAACTTCAAATATTTAGGCCTATGATATGAATTTCTCCACTTAACTCCCACAACTGTTAAGGGTGAGCTTGCCTAAAGGTAACTGTCCTGTTATGAAAATCCTCTTTATGCCTTTATTTACACTTGACCTACTTAAGTCTACATTCCTGTACACTACAATCAATGTACAGTTTTTGGATTCTGAATAAACAGATCATATAGTATATATTGTATTAACTTGGCTTCTTCTACTCAGCAT
Organism: Tonatia bakeri; assembly: GCA_004024845.1. NCBI lineage: Eukaryota > Metazoa > Chordata > Mammalia > Chiroptera > Phyllostomidae > Tonatia > Tonatia bakeri. Next base: position 75,667 of record PVIA01002326.1, on the reverse strand, counting down.
TATGTTTATGAAATTCAGCTATGCTGTTGCCTATAGCTTTAGCCTATAATTATCATTGCTTTACAGTATTGATAAAGTAATGATATAGTATAAAGTATAAAGTAATGATATAATTATCATTGCTTTATAGTATTATAATATATTGTATTATATGAATATTCATCCATTTTAATGCTGATGAACAATTGAGTTATCTCCAGTATTAGGCCATACTAGTCATATGGAATAGATAATAGGTCTTCTATCTATTTTTGTTGTGCATATACAGAGGATCAGAGTGGCTGGATGATAGAAAAGCACATCTTCAACTTTAATGGAAAATACCAAACTATTTTCCAAAGTGGTTGTACTAATTTATATTCTCACCAGCAGGGTAGAAGAGTGCTCATTGCTCTTGAAAATGGTATTTTTCCTTAGTTTTAATCAGTGTGTGCAAGGAATATTTTAAATATACTACTAAAATTTTTCTTTTTTAAAATTTATTTTATTTGCATTTTAAGATACCAAAGTGATTCTACTAACTTGGAGTTCTAAGTTGTCTGCTAATAGCATCAGTAGAGGCATATATAATAACAACAATAACATGATAATACCCACATTTTTATTTTAAATTTGGTAGCTAAGGGAAAACCTGTAGCCTTGGCAGATTCACAGTAATAAAGTCCAAATAAACAGGGTTGGTCCTTATAGCATTTGAAAAGAACTCACAGATTAGCAGACTGACCTAGGGGGTGAACTGACATACCAAATATGAATTTGACATTGACTTCCTTTCATAGGGGTATGAATGTCCTCAGAACTTGCTCTGAAATTTGGGGCAGCACTGGGTACAATTTGCTGAATTACCCAGCTGGGATGAGTCAGGACCACCTTAGAGTAGCAAGATCAGCTGGGGGAGCCCATCAGTTTGCAACTCATTAACATACCACATCTGGTAACATCTGTTTTTCCAGGAGGTAGCAATAACCATGTGCTCTGGTCAACAGAAAACAAAGGAAATGCTCCAGCCTCTTCGGCAGAAACAGTCATAGCCTCCTCACCTCACACTTCCTTCTCCACCTACTTGGGCCCCTGAGCTTTCTTCTTCTTGCTAATATCCTCAACCTCCTTGCCACTTTCTCCTTTTAGTGCACTCTCCTGGGCAAAGCCCAGCCCCAGATGAACTCAACTGTTTACTTTCTCTACTTGAATTGCCCAGCTGTTGAGCATTGCTGGAAAAACCACACACCCTGCAGATGGTGCCACTATAAACTTACGGTCACCAAAGCTATCTGGGCCCTTGTTACTGTTAGGCAGCCCTTGTCTGTTTCTCTGGTCAGCTTACTCTCCCATACTCCCATTTTTCTATTACAGTGATAATAGGTCCTCTTCTGTAATGATGCATTGGGTGCCTAATCTAGACACAGCTGGCTATTGTCCATTATGCACAGGGCTATTTCAGACTTCCTCTGCTCTCCTCAAGTCTCTGGTTTTATTGCCTGCCCATTTAATTAGCCCCAATCCCAAACTCCACTGTCAGCCTCAATAGTCAGTCTCTCCCCCTACTTCATGAAGAAAGTTGGCACCATCTGAAAGGCATGCTCTTGACTTTCCTCCTCCAAATCTGCAGATTTACTTTGCATCCAAACTCATCCCATTTTCTTCTCTGCTTCCTTATGACAGTAAAGGAAGTGTCTCCTCTAGGGCTCAATCTAATACCTCTACCTCATTACAGTGTCTTTTCAGGGATGTCTCTCTACATACCCTGTCTTCTGACTTCTTAGCACTGGTCAAATGGACTCACATCTTTCCATTAAGAACCTGGTGTCAGGGGCTTCCTTGGCTTGATCAAGACCTTCATCCCAACAGGGCAGGAAGCAGTGCTTTGGGTTGAATTACGTGCCGCCCCAATCACATGTTGAAGTCCTAACCCCCAATATCTCATAATGTGACCTTATTGGAAACAGGCTTGTTGCAGGTGTGATCAGTTAGAATGAGGTCACATTCTCTTTGTGTCTCAGTTTCCTCACTGGAGACATGAGGAGCAGCTGGGTCATTATTTTTGTGGCATGCAGTTCCCAAATCTGTGGGAGCGGAGGTGGCAGGATGGGGGAGGAAATTAGAAGGGAGTGGTCAGAGCCCTTCACCTCCCCTCTGACCAAAGCAGCTCCAGTCTGAACTGTTTTATGTCCTGCAACTCTTGGTAATAGCTGGCTTTAAAAAGTGTTTCATCTTTTAAAAAATAAAATAAAAAATTTAAATCTCCTGACTTAGGTGATATTTCAGACCTTTTCCAACTGTCATAGACTATGATTTTACAAGTTAAAGCATATGGATTTGATGAACATATAGCATGGATTTTCCTCAGAAAAGCCTGATGTAATAAAATTTATTTCTTTTCAGTAAGGGAAATTTGTTAGGGCCTTACTAACACAATTTAATTTTAAACATTTTAAAGATGCTTATATAAAATACTCACAAATTAGAAAAGCAATCTGTTTTTGGACCATACATTGGAATTTAGGGTTTAAAACATGCTCACTGTCCACAGGGGACTGAGACCCATGTGCAAGCAAGCACTTGTGTGAAAATAGGAGCTTTAGGTGACAAGCGCTGGGATGATGTGGGCAGATGCCAAATGCCACTGGTTTGAACAGTCGATGAAAAATTTCAGACAGTGAGTGTAGACTTCTCTGTCCAGAAACTTTACTGTGAAGAAAAAAAGAGAAATGGGAAGCAGGCGTGATAACATGAGCGCTCACGTGCTTAGGCCCACCCAATTCTCCTTCTTTGTTTCCCTATGACCCAGCTTAGTATCTGGTACACAGTTGGTGCTCAGTAAATGCTTACTGAATGAGGATATATGACAAACTAGACTCCTTTTTTTTATCCTCACCCAAGGACATACTTACTGATTTTAGAGAGAAGGGAAGGGGGGGGGGAGAGAGAGAGAGAAACATCAGTGCAAAAGGGAAACATCTATTGATTGCCTCTCACATGTGCCCTGACTGGTGACCTAACCTGCACATAGGTATGTGCCTTGAGCTGGAAGCAAACCTATGACCTTTCTGGTTTATGGGATGATGCTCCAACTAACTAAGCCACACTGCCCATGTCTGAAGTAGACTCTTTACCTGGTGCTCTGTGAGAATTCTTGGTGAGAGGAAAGGAAAAAGAACTTCTTTCTCAAGGAAGGGTGGGGTGGGGTGGAATCTAGAAACAGAAGAGAAGGGCAGTGCTCCTGACCTAGGCATGGGTGAAAATGACAAGACTTCTTTCTGCCTTGGAAGCCATGGTAAAAATGCTATTTAATTAAAAGGCACAGAAGCTAAGTATTTATCAATCATAAACATTATATTAATAAACTGAATGCATCTGTCTGGTAACTTTTTCAACCACCTGGGTAGTATCTTGAGGGAGTGGAGTCTGACATGGGTGAGATTTATGGGAAAAAATGTTGGAAAGACCCTCCTGAGGGGGCCAGGCAGTGTTCCCCCAGGGGAAGATACCAAGAGAAGGAAAAGCAAGCCCTGGGCTGAAACCAGCTGAGTGTCTTTCGTGGACCTGGGGCTAGAGCACACTGGCTGCTCACTGTCTGGCCACTGTTGGTACCGGAAATGGAGGCCTCTTGGAATGGAACACTTACTAACTTGTTTTCCCTAGTAATTTCACTTCCCTAGGCTGTGGAGCCTTACTGAGATGTTGCCTGCCAGCTGCTGATGGAGCCCTTCTGCCACACTGGGATTCGCACAATTTATTTTGGTAGGTAACTAAGACAAAGAGACAGAGTTAATTAAACCTTTCATAAAACAGTCCATCAGCCGCCTGCTTGACGCCTGACAGCAAAAAGTCAGATACTTTTGCTGCTTTTTGGCAGAAATATCGTGTTTTCAGCCCTCTCTAGGGCCCCATTCAGGATTCTAACCAGGCTACCTGTGAAAACTTCCTCTTACTTATGGTATATATCTTTTCCATTTGTGTAAAAACAATAAATAAATACCAGTAATCTCGTCAGGCCATGACAAAGAAGAATGTGTTCGGGATTTAGTGTCCTATGCACTGGACACACTGGAATTTGGCTAAACAGTCAAATTAGGTAGTTTGGCTCAACTTAACCAGTTTAAATGTTGTTGGCGTATTGTTTTTCGAATGATTTTGTTTTTTTCAGAATGATCCCTAGAGGGGATTGGCTTTAAGTGAATTGGAAATTTTCAGGTATGTTTTAAAGATCTACAAAACAAGCCTTTCCTTTGTTTTAAATGTGCAAGGCTCAGAAAAGAGTGAGATGAAACGGACTGTTTGTTATTTCATCCAGGCGCACATTTCATCGTGCACCCTGGGAGCATAGCAACAAAATAATTCATGTTTTAAATTTTTCTACAAACAGCAAGATATTCCAAAGCACAGCCAAAACCCTGACCAAGAAAAAGGGCATGGCAATGATCATGAAATAAATGAGAGAGGAAGTCCTTTAAACCCTTTTGTACTTAGGTAATGCCTTGCTGAGTGCACAGCCCTGATTCTTTGCCAGTAAATTTTTAGGAATCTCTTGGCAAAAGAGAAGACATTGTTTGCCACACCTTCTACTCCTATAGAGTTTTTGGATTCTGACTATTTACAGTGACTTTCATCTGCCTCCTTCACCCATCTGGTATCACTTTGTATTTCTTCTTCTCCACTAAGCTCTGACTCATCTCTGCCCAGACCTTTGGGTTTCCTTAAGACCTTGCTTCCCCAGTTGTGGTGCCCCACCCAGGTAAACTCAGCTTGCTGTTGTCCACGAGGGAAAGAAGGCTTAGGTGCCCAGTATCAGAGAATGGGACGATTCACTCTTTCATCCAAGTCAGAAATGGAGAGGTTTCCCTTAGTGCTTCCTTTATTTGCCCTATCCACACCCCACATCTCAGCAGTAATGGGACCTTGCCATTTCTAGTTCCTTAGGGTCTCCAGCTACCTCTTCCTTCCTTTCCCATCTCTGCCTCTCTGCCTCTCAGTTGCCCCTCCCAGCCAATTGTCTCTCTCCTGGACTATTGAATTGTCTTTATTCTAAATTCTTAATGCAGTGAGGAACACTGACAAGTTTTAACTGGGATGAAACTTGCTAACGTTCCCTTGTCATAAAATCACACTAAATCTAGTGGATGAATTGGAAAGGCTGCTGGAATGGAGGTGGAAAGAAATCCATGACAACACTGTGCCACTGTGCTAGTATCCAGATGAGAAATGAGGAGGGCCCAGATTAAGCCCAAAAAGACAGTGAAAGGAGGGGAAGTGTATATTTAGCAAGTAGAATGGATAGAGCATAATAACTAACTGGAAGTAGAAGGTAAGAGAGGGGGAAAGTTCGTAATAAATGTCTCCCAGGTGGAAAGTTAGGAGATTGGGTGCATGATAGTATGATTCTGAGAGAGAGGAAATTAAGAATCAAGTCTGTGAGGAAATGATGGATTTAGTGTGACATGGTAAGCTCCAGTTTCATGTGAGGAATGTCATGTGGGGAGAGAATCCATAAACAATTTATATATACAAGCCTGGGACTTAAAGAAAAGTGAACACTGAAGATACAAATTTTGGAGTCCTGAGGTTATAGTTTAAAGCAAGGGAATATGTGACATTGGATGGACAGAGCTTATAAAACAAGAAAGAGAGAGGGTGGGCCCCTGGGTGATATCACCCCTAAGGAGCACACAGAGGAGAAGGGGCAGGAGAAAATTCAAGGGCTGTGCTGGTACAGAGAACAAGAGAGGAAAGAATTTAACAGTTAGATTATGAACGTTCTTAAGGAAATAAATTTCACTGGATTGATGGGGACAGATGCCAAATGCCACTGGTTTGAACAGGCAGTGAAAAATTTCAGACAGTGAGTGTAGACTTCTCTGTCCAGAGACCCTACTATAAAGAATAAAAGAGAAATGGGAAACAGGAGTGATAACATGAGAGTTCATGTTCTTAGGCTCACCCAGTAGTGGCCAGTGCACAGAGAATAGAGAGGCAACTTAGGTGTCAGATTGACTGGGCCTTCAGGTGCCCACGTATTTGGTCAAAGACTATTCTGGGTGTTCCTTTGAGAATGTTTTTGGATTTGATTAACATTTAAATGAGTAGAACAAGTAAAGCAGATTATCCTCACTCTTGTTGGTGGGTTCTACCCAATTAGTCAAAGGACTGAATAAAACAAAAAGGCTGACTCTCCCTGAGTAAGAGAGAATTTCTCCTGTCCAAATGTCCAAAAACATTGGCTTTTTCTGCATTTAAACCTAAGTGAGACATTAGCTTTCTGTGGACCTGCCAGCTTTCAGAAGTGTTTCAGACGACACCATTGGTTCTCCCGGTTCTCAGGCCCTCAGACTTGGACTAGAACTAAATCATTGGCTCTTCTGGATCTCCAGCCTGCCAACTCACTCTGTAGATCTTAGAATTTGCTATCTTCATAATTACATAAGCCAGCACTTATAAATAAACCATATGTATGCTATTGCTTCTGTTTCTATGGAGAACTCTAATATAGCACAGAATGGAAAAAATAAAAGGAAATAAGGAAGGAAGAGAGAATGGAAAAAAAAGTAGGATGAAAGAGGTCTCTGAGAGCCTACGTGCTATGAAAATGTAGAAAGAAGGAGGGTGACTGTTTAGATTTGTAATCTCTGATGACATTGGTGACTCATTAATGTCACATAATTAAAATTAGCCTTTAGACATTGAGGTCTTGGAGTTTCTTGTCTTTTAGAAGCAGGACTTCCGAGCTTGGCTTGTTTTCTTGTTACTTAGGACCTGTTGCTAGCATAAGGTCATACTTAGAAAATTGAATCCTCAATGAGATTACTCAGAGATTTGGCTGCTTTCCTTCTGGCCATTTTGTCTTTCGGTCACAAAGAGAAACAGCTCACTTTTCTAAAGTGACATTACACATCACGTTGAAATATGTTCTATGGGACAGCCCTGAAATCTATGGATTTTTAGGGGATGCTCATGAAAAAGAAGCTTTTAAAAAATATGTAAAACAATTTTCTTTTACTCTAAAAAGGCTCGATAACCCAATTTTTAGGAAACTACCTGCTGAACAGAAGAATAGCAGAAGTGAGAATTTGTCCAGCTTCTATCTAATTCATTTCTGCCACAGAGAGATGATAACCACAGAATCTACTAGGGTGAATTAAATGAAAGATTTATTGGGCAATTAGAATTCATTTAGTTTCTGCTCTATTTTTATAATTCCTTTTGTTATAATTTTAAAGTGACAGAGAGAAACCATTTTATTTGTGAATGTAGGAGATGTGATTTGGAATTATCTGCCCAGCTCAGAAAGATTTTCCTGGTTGCTCTGCTCACGCAGAGAGGTAGGTTCCAGATTTCAGTTTGGACAGCATGATCATACTTTACTGTTTAACATCTGCCTGGACCTGGGGTGGATGCCTGAGCTGAGTTCAGAGTCCAAGCCCTTTGCACACGCACTGAGTCACTCACACAGTTCACCTCCAAGAGTGACCTTGGGAGCATGGCTGCATTTCGGCCTCTGGTGCTGTGGGATATACCCTGTCCTTACAGTGACCGCCTCCCTCACCTCCCTTCTTATCTCCCTACCCCCACTCTGCCTCTACCAAGCTGAACTGAACTGTATTTTATTACTTTCAACTGAGCATACTAATTGATTCAGTTATAATAAAATAATAAAAATAGTCCTTCCTTGGGTCATATAATAAGAACTGAAGCTTAAGAATTTTAATGGTAACAGCCATGGACAATGCACTGGGGAACCCAGTGTTCTAATTAAATAACTCCCCATACTCTTCAACCCCTTCCTTACCTCCCAAAAGCCTCAGAACTAGTCCTAAAAGGGACTGACACAGTCTTTCACACCGCTGGTGGAAGCATGGTCAGTACAGTACCTATGACAGAGAATGTGTCCGAATCTATCAGGATTACATGTGCATGCACCCATCGAGATCCCTCAAGGGCATTTGCAGGAATTTATTCTACAGAGGTACTTGAACAAGTGCAAAAAGATACAATACAGGGTTACTTGGTAAATATTGCTGATAACAACAAAATATCAGGAACAGACTAAATTTCTATTAATATAGAATTGGTCAAGTAAGTTATGGGAACCCATACAAGTGGAGTACTATGATGCTATAAAAAAGAATGAGTAAGGTCTTCATGTATGGAAAGATCTTTAAGATGTGATGGTAAGTGAAAAGAGCAAGGCACATAGCAACAGTGGGTTTTGTAGGCTATCATTTGGGGATAACAATATCTATTCAAATTTGCTTATATATACATTGAAAAAATACTCTGGAAAGAGCAACAAATAAATCAGTACCAATAGTTTACTTGTGTGTATAAATGTGTGTTTGGCAGGGGGTGGGGACTGGGCAGCTTAGATAGAAAGTAGGAGTAGGAAAGAGATTTTACCTATATATCTCTTAAGGTCTTAAACCATGTTATACTGTGTGTTGTCAACTATTCAACAGGAAGTGGGGAGGGAAAGCAAGAGGGAGTGGAAAAGGGAAGGGAAGAATTAGGAAGAGGAGAAGAAAGAGGAGTGAGGGAGCAAAGAAGGAAGGAAGGGAGTGGGGAAGGGAAGGAGGAAAGGAAAGGAAAGAGAGAGAGAGGTGGGAGAGGGAGAAAGAGTGAGCAATGGCTATCAACAAAAATTATACTTTTAATCAGAATCTGTTGGTAATTCCTTGTAAAGAACGTATTTGAAACCATTTTCTCTTTAGCAGAAGAGCACGGCTGTGGCCATTGCATAGTGTCTTAATTGTCTCCAAGTGGCAGGAATCACTGCAGAATTAGAATCTCTGCCATTTCCAGCTACGTCCACCTCAATCAGACAACCTTTTCTTTAATGGAGGAGAGGAAGCCGAAACTCAATGAAGCATTATAGGAAGAGGACTGAAAATTCTTTCCCTGTGGATAAAGTATATTATTTCTCAGTTCCACAATGGAAAACATGCTTAAGTTTTTACCGTGTCTGAAAGAGAGGAAACAGTGACTCAAAACACATACTAAGGTACGCAAACTTAAATTGCTATTTGTCTTGACATAGATTTTTTCCTAGAGAAGATTCGTTGTACTTACCATCAGCGATAGGGCCTGAAGAAAATATAAGATTTCTTGGGACTGGCCCATGTGGTACTGACAGATAAAATACAGGACACCTAGTAAAATTTGAATTTCAGATCAACAACAAATAATTTGTATACTAAAAACAATACTAAAAATTAGTTATTGTTTTTCTGAAATTCAAACTTCACTGGGTGTCTTGTTTTTTTTTTTGTTTGTTTTTTAAGATTTTTTATTTATTTATTTTTTTTAGAGAGGGAAGGGGGAGAGAGAGAGAGAGAGAGAGAGAGAGAGAGAGAGAGAGAGAGAAACATCAATGTACGGTTGCTGGGGGACATGGCCTGCAACCTAGGCATGTGCCCCGACTGGGAATCGAACCTGCAATGCCTGGTTCGCAGCCCGCACTCAATCCACTGAGCTACACCAGCCAGGGCTGTTTGTTTGTTTTTTAAATGTTGTTAAATCCATCAACCAGGCCCCGGGGATGGCTTGTGGGAGTGGAAGCTCTGGTGGCCAAGGTTCAAGTCACAGGTGGGAAGGCCCATTTGTCTCTGTCATTTTAAGGCGATAACAACCAAACACCGCCTCCTCCAACAGCCAGTCAGACACCTGGACACCAGACTACAAGCATGACAGCCACCACTGACTTTCTGCCACCTCTGGTCCTACCGCCACCTCTGGTCCTACCTAGCCATGAAGACCACCCAGATCCCCTACTGCTGCACCAGATACCCATAAAATATGAGTATCTCCTCACATGGACAGAAGAATTTTATTGCCATACCATCAAAAGGACAATTGTTTGACTTTGTGTTTCTAACAGCAATCATGGATTTGTGCTTCTCTCCCAAACTTTCTCACCTGGCCTGCCTACTATCCTGACCTAAAAAAGACAGAGTGGAGAATTAGGTGGAGAAATTCCCTTCTAATAATCAGAATGTGGTCTGAGACACCCCTTCCAAGTATAAAAGTGGCTGACAAGCCTTGAACATGGCAGTCACTCAGTGAGCCTGGAGTGAGAACGAAGGGAAATGGACCACTGCAACAGCTGCATCTTCTGAGTGTGTGTAGGGGAAGGGTGGCTGTAATGGTACACCACCCCAACAGCAGAGACCGTCTGTTGGGGTGGTATAGCTATGAGGTGGCCTGCTCATGTGCTATCTATGACCCCCACCAGAAAAAGGGAGCCAGCCTGTCCTTAGAGATGTCTGTTCTTGATCTTCCCTCACTGATTCAAGGTATAGGTCATGCTCATGAAATACCTCTCAGGTTTCCTCCTCCTTCACAGGGGACTGTCTCGTGTGTGGGAAGATCTCTTGTGATATATGCCTTTGGGTTACGGTCTACATGAGCAGCCAGCTCTGTGGTTACAACATACACAATGACCATGACATAGTGACAGTGAACACAGTTCTCAGCACCCCACCTCCCAGGGACAGAAGGGATGTATAAACCCCACAAATGACAGGCTTGTCTTCTCTGAACATTGGTCCTCCCAGGACAGGTTCATAGGATGGGAGGCATAAGTATAAATAGTATTTGGCTTTTTTAGAAAAGATGGTCTCATGGGAGAACAATTAAGATGACAGCTATGCTAGATCAGAGCCACAGCAAAGAAACCGGCTCTTTCCTGGAATTGCAGCTTACCAAATAAAAGCCAAAGTCACTGACAGCTATGGTTTGAACACAGAAGAGCAGCCAGTGGAGTTATGATTTGGAGACGCTCAATTCCCCACACACTGTGAGTGAATGGCTGGGGTTGTTACATCACAGAGACTAATTTTAAAGTGCTGTGAACCCCAAACGAGGTTTGTAGGGCAGATGTACAATTGCTTGCTAACAAGTCACGGGCACAATGAGCAATGTTTTGTGTTTCTTTGCAGGTTTTCTCTTTGGTCTCTCAAGGGAACTGAGAGAAGAAACTCAAGTCTGAAACTCAAACCTACCTCAGGCATTATTTTCTCTTAAACTAGATCTAACCTCAGGGGATATTCTGGAGTATTCACCAAATTCTAATGGGAACTGAGCCCTCCATGTATTATTCTTATTATGTTTTGCTAATATTTTTCACTGGAAACATATCATACCAAGATGTCTTGGACCCTTTACTTTCCAAGCTTATTTGGAAGCTAAAGTGAGCAGACATCCAGCTTTTGGGCCAATCCAGGATTTTCATGCCATGGTAGGCAAAGCTTCCAGAAAAAGACTCCAGGGAAGGCTAAGAATTTCTGAAAGTATCTGAGGACAAGTGCAATGTTACTGGGCTAATTCCCCTAACTAAACTGAACTGTTGAAAGGGCTTTGTGATTCACCGGCAGGTAGACTGACAATGGCCTGAGGCCTGGCATCTGAGGCCTGAGCTGGGGGAACCCTCCAGCCTTGCAACTGCTGCTTGGATGCATCCAATAGGGGCTGGGTTTGTGGACCCAGTATTGCCAGTCAGACACTGGGCTGACTGTGCAGGATGTGGAAGGGAGCCCAGAGTGCTTTCAGCCTCAGCCAACCCTTCTTTCTCTCTCCTCTCCTCCTAGCGTAATAGAGCAAGATGGAGTTCAGTGTTTCTCAGGTGAGGTCCACAGATGACCTGCATCAGGATCACTGGAAATACCTGCTTAAAATCCCAATTTGATTTCCGGCTTTAGACTTATCTACTGAGTCTCTGTGGGGGAAGCCTGGGAGCCTGCATTGTTCATCAGTACCTCCAGGTGAGTCCTACGTGCACTCAGGTTGAGAAGCATTGGTAGAAGTGAAAGTCTTAGACAAGCAGCCCAAAACTAGAGTTCAAAACCATTTACTTCCTGGGTGGTTTTGGGCTGGTTATTTATTAACTCCCAGACTCATTTTTCCATCTGAAAAAATGGATATGTTATTTTATAGGATTATCCTTTTTTTCTCTCTGAGAATCAAATGTGATAAGACATATGACAAGGCTGGCGAACGATGAACTCTTGCTATATATTAGGACATAGTACTGTAATATAGAAAAGGGATGGCGAGCTAACAGATTCTTTGTAGGCCTCAAGATATATATATTTTGCAGCAATTTTCAAAGGCTCACATAACTCTTTTGGATGGACACAGAGCAAAGAGACTTAGCCACCAGTGGCTTTACTACCCACTAAGGCATTACTAACATACCCAGGAGTGAGGGATATAGTGCTGTAGGGAAGATGAGGTGATGAAAAGAAACACATCCGGAAAGGCAGACACAGGCTAATACAAAAGTGGGATAGTAAGTCTAACTAAGAGCACATGAGGAAAGTGGTGTCTTCTGCAGGCATGTTCCCCAGCAGCGGCCCATATGCTCTAAGTCACTGATTCTCACTGAGGGCAATTATGTCCCCCAGGGACATTGAGCAATGCCTGGAGACACTTTTTATTGTCACAACAGGGGGAGGAATGCTACTGGCATCTAGTGAGCAGAGGTCAGAGATACTGCTAAACATCTTACAGTGCAGAGGACAGTTCCCCGTAACAGAGAATTATAGGGCTGAACATGTTAATAGCATGCCAAGGTTAAAAAACCCCATTGTCAATTATCATAGAAGCCTGAGTTGTGAGTGCTGGAAGGAGGCCCGAGTGACAGCCACATGCTGCTGTGTTGCATAGTCTCACAGATGAACAATGAGACCCAGAGTCCTACAAGCTGGCAGGTCACCATTCGCCACTTCCAATGTCATGTGTTCAATGTTGCTAGTTTCCTGCTTGTTTGAAATGATTGTGAAAAGCATTCTGTACCAAGGGTGTCCAGGCTTTTGGTGTCTCTGGGCCACACTGGAAGAAGAGTTGTCTTGGGCTATACATTAAATGCATTGTGACACATACTCACAAAAAAATCTCGTAATGTTTTAAGTAAATTTACGATTTTTTGTTGGGCTGCATTGATAGCCATGCTGAGCCACATGTGGCCCATGGACCACAGGGTGGACACCCCTGCAACCTTTGGAAAAGCAGGGGTGCTGTTCTCTACAGGTGAAGATGGAGGCTGTCTCACTCCTAGCGATGGTCTTGTTTTTTACAAAGAGGGAAGAGCAGTGAGAGGGAACTGGAAGGCCATGTGGTCCAGCAAGGTTTGCTACCCTAAGCAGCCAAGTACAAGCACGGGAAATGGACTGCGCAGGCTTAGAGGGATTCTATGGACGGCACTCAGGATTGCAGTCAGATCCACGTGTCATTGGTTTGTGATAACCCTTTGTTAGTCTCTTTCTTCCTTATATGATCCTCGGCTTCAGTCTGTGGTTCTCTTCAGATGCTTCCAATTTAGTGTCTTCATTACCAGCCTTTGCTCCATTTGATCCTCCCTCTACTTGATCTCCTGTCTCTTTTTGTCTCCTCTTTCCTGGCATGGTGTGTGCTCTGGGGCTACAGCTTTGATTGCCCTGGACTCTTCCTGTCCAGACTCCTAGGGTTCTTTCTCATGCCCTACCCAGATCTCTTGGGATCTCTTCACCATTTTCACATGTGCTGCCTACCTGCATGCAGGACCAGCACTGTGGCGTGTGACCCAGGACTCCATGCTCAGAAAAGCCTCGTGCTAGGTTTACTACTCTGCTGTTACCCTAGTGAGCTTATTAATGGAACTTTGAATTTTTATTTTGTAAGTGAATTATGATAGGATAACAGAGCACACACAAGAACAGAACAGATACACACAATATGAGTGTCTGCCCTTTATTCTACCCCATTCTTACAGAGTGTTCACCATGATCACAGAATTCTTGTGGACCCAAGAACATATGGGAGTTCATGGAGATTCAAAGTGGATACAAGCTGAAGTGTGTTTTGTATAGAACTAAGGAAGTGAGCATGGGGGAGGGATGCCAATAGCCACAAGAGTCCACACTTGTCATTTGAACCAAAGCTTGCTTCAGACATGGAAGGCAGTCACATTCTAAGAAACATGAACAACCAAGGAACTCTATCATGCCCTTTCTTTCTCATGTTATTTCACTGCACTAGCTCACTCTTTGTGCTAAAAATGATGACAGAGAAGGAAAGAGATAAGGCAACTCATAAGTTCCTTTTCTTTCAATCCTTCCTTACTCATCAGTGAGCTAAAGGTAGAGATTGTGGGTAAAATATGCATATCAAGAAATGAAATAAAAGCAGTTGAGTTAGTTTGTGCAGATTTTCCACTGTTTTAGTAAGAACAAAATATGCAAATTGTGTAATTTTGGTGATTAGCATATGAGTTAAATTGCTCTCATATTTGCATTTAAAACTGGCATCATACAATAGAGATGAAAGGTAAAATTCATGCTCATCATATAACATTTAAAATGTAAATTTTTCTTACAGTGGCATTAAATAGAATATTAAAAAAAAAAAGCCATGACTAGTGAAGAGAGGGACTGTAGATGAAAGGAAAAAGCTTTTATTTTGGTACCCCTGATGGCATCTTTTTCCTGCTTGTAGAAAAAAGGTGCCCACAGTTTCATTTTACACTGGCCCCTGCTTGTATACGTTTACTTCATAACCCCAGAACTGGTGTCTCTTTGTGCTCAGACTGTCCTCTGGCTGTAGGGATCAGTTAGCCTGTGCACACAGATAGCAGGCATTTCCTGGGAACTGATGCTCCCTAGGACCAGTGCTGACCCAGCGCAGATTGGTTAGCCCCTCAGGACAGCCTTGGAATGTGGCCTAAATGTACTCCAAGTTCCTCTGTGGGGTTGACCCAAGTTAACCTCCATATAACTTCCCTTTGCTTGCTCCTTTACCTCTGTAGTTCCACTTCCTCACTCCTTACAGTTTTTCCTGGGGAGATTTCAAAACAATCACTTTCATTAAACTTAAAATCTCCCATCCTTCCCAGTTCTGTGGTCTGTCTGTGCCAAGGTCATTGGTTTTATGAGGCATCAATGGCAGATAGCAATCAGGTTGTGGGGCAGGAAACCCAACACTATAGACATTCGTAAGGGAGTCTTTTAGAAATGTTGGGTTTTGAGGTTTATGCTGAAACTTTTGATACAAAAATCTTTCCATGCTGGTCAAAGGGAATGTGGACAGAGCACTCTGGAGAGAGGGTTCACCATAGGCCACTTTACAACCAAGCAATATTCTGGGCGGATCTAGGCCAAGTCTTCAATGAATGAAGACTAGATGGCTCAGACCTTAAGAAAATGTGCTCTAGTTATCTAACAAGCCTCCTGAAGTCACAACGTCCCTGACTCTTCTTGCTTTGGTAAGAGAAAGAAAAATAAAAATTGCAAACACCAGGCTGTGTATTACCTTATTAAATTAGTCATAATCTGTTCTATAAGAACTGAACCAGAACCAAAACAAAACTTATATCATCTTTTTCCACTCATCTGGGTACATGGTTACTTAACCTGAAAAATCTTAGTGTCTTTCATCTTCCCTAGCTGGAGAATTTTTATTCATACTTCAAAATTCAATGCAAATCCCAATAGTCTGTCTTTCCTGTGCCACATAACATTCTCCCATAAGTATTTACATGTATGTTTACCACCCCCTTAGATTATAAGGACTTGGAGTCAGAATATTTATCTTATTCATTTTTGAAGCCCCACAGCCTTGTACAACACTTAGCACACAACTGAGGTCAAAAACAGTTGATTAAATAACAGTAATGGCAGCTAGTATGGACCAGGCACTGTGCTAAGTACTTTACATGCATTATTGTCTTCACTGCTCACAACACAGTATGAGGCAGTTACTGGTATCTTCATTTTCAATCGGGAAAATGGAGGCCAAGGAAGGTTAAATAACTTGCCTGTGATCACATACTTCCAAACAGTACAACAGAGTCAAGTCCAGGTTTGCCAGCACCACAGCCTTTGTTGTTCACCATGGAATAAGGGAAGTCGGTGAATAGGTATTTCCAAGGCTGTCAGGAAGAGTGCTAATTAGATAGACAGACTTGTCTGTACAATAGCCTCTTAATTAAATAACTTAGCAAAGTTCTTTATATTTAAAAGGAGCCATTTTATTTCCTAGCTCAATGTGGAATCAATTTTCATTTTAACCAGTTTCTCCCAAGTTCATTGAGCTTTGTTATCAGAAGGTCTTTTTACACAGGTATTTAGTTCTGGTGCAAGTTAAGAGCAATAAAAAAAGCCCCTGCACAGCTGTGAACCCCAGCTCCTCCCAGATCATGGGCACAGCTTGCTACAGGACTCTACCAAGGTTGCATTTTATGTTTACAGCATACAAGAAATTCTGGAGGGTGGTACTGATGTACCAATTAAAGATACTGGCATTTTTGGCCCCATGGGGCCGACAAGGAAAAGGGATATCAGTTTGTTATGAGAAACACTTCCATGCTTATACTTAACTTTTATTGTTCACAAAAGATTTCAAAGTATTACCAAAGAAAATGAATACCATTCTTGAGTCACGTGGGCACAATGGGCTTCCATAGCCTAATGGGTGGTGTTTCACACTGTATTTTTTTTTTCAATCCAGAGTGGAATCATTAAAAGAAAAAAATCACAAAAATTCATCAGTTTCTTGCCCACCTCCAGCCTTTGGCACTGAGAGTGTGGGAGCACGTGGATAGCTGTCTAAGCCTGGTCAAGGCGGTGGGCTTGACTGGGGCCCAGCTGATCCTGCTCCCAGTATATCTTGTTTCTTCCTCCACTCAGGAACCAAAGGCCCCCTAGCTCAGGCTGTCTGGACTTGGAATTGTCTTTTACAGCCATCTAAACTTTGAGGATGACTAAGCTGTGAAAACATGAAAAATGAAATCATGTAGAAGAAAAAGTTTTGAGAACCATTTACCATGTCGATGCAGTTTTAGGCAAAAAGAAAAAATCCTTCATGTTTTAATGCACTTGAGAGTCACACATAAAGTAAATCAAAGAGTTCTGATATCATTTTTGAAAATAATAAGAGCTTATGACTCTCCTACAGTAACTTCACAGTCAACAGACAACTATGTCTGTAGGTTGAAAACCTCTTGATGGGATGACCTGTTAGCTCCTCTACAGTTCTAGATTTCTCTGATCACCTGATAACTTTAGTGCTTCACTCTGTGAAATATAGGCAGAGAGAGAAGATGGAAAATGAAAGACAGCCAGCTAGAAGTCTGAAGCTGCTGGCCATCAGTAAGGATCTGGGGCAGGGATCTATCTATATGAGGATGTCAGATGGGGAGGAAGTCCCCTAATCTGAAGGCACCAGGACAAATTTCCCACAGAGAGAAAACGGAATGCTTTGCCTTGGGGCAAATTTTCTCCCACCTTAAAACCACTTGCTTTTCACCTAGGAAAATTCTTAGAGGGTATTCGCAGTATTAGGAGATCAATGGGGCCCCAAAATGAAATGGCTGTGCAGCTGGTCATAATCTTTTCCTGTCTTCCACCCATACTATTTCACCCTAGGGGAAGAAATGGGGCAGTCAAAACCCACCTGCACATCTGTAATAGTGGGTCTCAGATCTGAGGTTTGCAGAATCAGCTAGCAAAATAAATAAAGAACTAGTCTGCTGCCTAAGTACTCCCATGCATAGTGCTAACATTCTGATTTCTAAAGAATTAACTGGCAATGTATTCAGTGGGGGCAGTGCTACCCACTTAGTGGTGCTGAGAAATGCATGTGTTAGGAGTTGGTTGGTTGTTATAGTATCTGAAGGTAGACACTACTAGCATTTTTTTTTTGCCAAGAAGCTTGGGATGCCGAATGCCCTGCTATGAGCCTGAGATACTTCCATAATGAAGAGTCATCTCACCCAAAATGTTAAAAGCATCTCCACCCAGAAACACAGAGTAAAATAATGGGCTTTTATTCCTTACATGTAAATAATTATTTAGGCCCTATAGGAAGTTTCAAATCACACTGGATGACTTCCTGTGGTGCCAAGACCATTGGGCAGAGCTTTGAGATGGAAACATGTTCATTCTGATAGCCCTTGGATAAAACGAAAGACAAGAAGTCACCCCAGAAGACACTGGGCAACTCATTATCACTGTAAGCTAAAGTATATAAAGTATTTTGTAGCGTGGTTTCTCTTTTCTCTTAATGTTGACAGAATTATTGAATCATTGTCTTCATTTACTTATGAGATGATTGACATTGCCCCTCAAAACAGAAAAACATCTTGAGCTAAATCTAAAATGCAAGTATGCAGCCAACAAGCAGTCCTTTGTCTCTGCTTTGCCTTCTATGGTAAACTTGCACTCCTGAGTTTGGTTCCATTCACTTCAGCTAGCAGTGTGTGGTGAATAAACTGTTCACCAGCCTTCCCATGGGATGGCTGACTCAGCTTTGCTGTGAGTTAGTGCCCAGCAGGAGCAGGCCAAGAGCTCCCTCTCCGTAAGATGTCTCCTAACAGGAAAGCGGTCAGTGGCAGCTCACAAAGGAGGCTGTGACCATAAATATTTCAGTATTCAATTTCTTTAAAATCTTAAATAATGAAAAACACTTGCTTATTTAAGACTTTTAAGTCCTTCAGCCTTTGAATTCATGCTCCAATGTCTTGCTTCAGAATTCCATGGCGAGACATAGGCATGGCATCACAGTCAGGAGGAGTACAGATCACAGAGGGAAGGGCTAAACTCTTAAGAGGGCCATAAGACAAATACACAACTTTGGCCTCATATGTGTCAAAGACCTGTGCAAGGGCAAACATCTTTATGACTTTGGTCCTGGGAAGAGAGACCCAGCCTAGGTTAGAATTTATAGCTGACAAGCTGCTGATGAAGCAGCAATGGCCATTTAGTATATGAATGGCCACTTTGGGAACAGGCAGCTTAGCACACCAGGCTGGAAATCTTAGAGTGAAGCCTAGGGCAACCCCTTTCACCTTTGTTGTAATAAGTTAATTCACCCCATAATATGTCCCTTGGGCCTTTTCTCTGCCTTCCTGTGGATTTACAGCCCTGCCCTGCAGTTCTTTTGATTTTCCACACACACGACAATTTAGTATCGGGGGAATTCCCAAGACCAGGCAAAGAATCTTTCTTGGCTATAAAAATGTCATTCTAAAATTTTTCTTATCCGTAATGTTTCAAGGACACTTGGAATGTGCATGGCTTGTCCCCTGCAGCATTTCCACCCTCTAAGATCTCACTGTTTCCTGAACCCATCTTGCTCTCTAGTTCTCTCTGACCGCCAAAGTGTTAGCCAGCTTTAGTGTAGTGATTCTCACCCAGGAGCAGTTTTGTCCACTAGGAGAGATTTGGCAAAAGTCTAGAGACATGTTTAATGGTCAAAACTAGCTGGGTGGTTTGGTGGGTGGGGGTGTTACTAGCTTGGCAATAACCCACACCCTTTGGACCAACTTGGGAGTGTTACTAGCATGAAGGGGATAGACACCAGAGATGTGTATAAATGTTTTACAGTGCACAGAACAGCTCCCATGACAAAAGAGGATCCAGTCCCAAATGTCAGGAGTCCCAAGGTTGAGAAAACCTGTCATTAGGGCAAGGAGTAGACTGCCTTTGCGTAGATCAAATAGTGACTGTCTAAACTTGCCCTGTCCAACAAACTTTTCACAATGATGAAATGTTCAAATCCGTGCTGTCCAATATATTAGCCACAAGAGGCATGTGGTTAGTTCACACTTGAAATGTGGCTCTTGTGACTGATGAAGTGAATTTTTAATTTAATTTTACTTTAATTAATTAAAATTTAATCATCCCATGCAGCTAGTGACTCTGATATTAGACAATGCAGGTCCATATAATGGGAGCATAGGAGCATTGAGATAGCCTGCCCTAGCTAGTTATCTCCACTGGTTTAAAATAAGAATTCTACAGTTAGACACTCCTTCCTCATCAACAACTTTGACTCATATTGATATGTTTCCTTGACAGTGAGATAATTTTTAACTTATAAAGAACTGATGCTAATTTAACATGACTAATGGATCTGCAAGGGGTTCTGACATGAGCAGAGAGCATTGGGGGCACTGAAGTGAAGGAGGGGACACCATGAGATTGAACAGGGGACTTGGGGTGGGCATCTGGAACGACTGGGGGAAGCGGAGACATGGGCCGGAGGTAACAAAGGCAGCATGTACTTACTTTAATTAAATAAACCCTGCTGATAACAGAAGCCAAGTAATCACAATTCCCATTCAGATACATGTCCTATGAAAACTAGAGCCTAAGGGAAGCAGAAAAGACAAAGTATAGAACAAAGGTGAGCCTGTTTCCAATTCCTTCTCCACTTGCCTTTAGCTCTTAGGCCAAATCTCCAAGCAATGAAATATTATGGTGCCCCCTCTGATGGGTAAGTAAAATAAAAGGAATACTAAAACACAAGACACAAAATGGTTTTTCCCATTAATTTAATTATAAAATTCTGGATAAGTCCATCAAAGTCATATTGTTCTGATTTCTATGGTGCCCTAAGCAAATAACATACTTTGCCATGTATAATTCACACTTTTTGCCCAGATTTTTGATGGAAAAATAAGGGTGTGCATTATACATGGGTAGTACTAGTTCATATCTATATAAATGTTTTTAATTCTTTTATTTATGCTTATGCATTAAAAGTTTAACTCTAGAAAGCAATATTGATATTCATATGCAAAATAATACCCTGAAATATGATAATCAGTTTTGTTTCTAAATATAAATAAATAAAAAATTGAATTACAAAATTAAAATGAAAGTTTTTTCTTGAAAGTTTGGGCCCAAAACATGGATGTGCATTATTCATGGTTGTGCATTATATGTGAAAAATACTGTAAGTGCCTCCTAGTTAATCTAGCACTGTTTTAGGGCCTATTTTCTGCATAACCCATTGAATAACTAGTTTATTACACACATTTTTACATATAAAATATTTTGTACTTTAGTGTAAAGATTTCTAGAGAAAGAAACCACCAACCTCACTTGGTTAGCTACCCATATTTCTAGAGATGGGGAAAGAATAATATTAAACCCAAATCCTTTCTTCCTAAATGTTCTGTAGGGTTCAGACTGGAGCTCCTGGTGGCATCAGTTTTAGTGATTCTCATTGGGAAAAATGGAAATTGAACCAAGAGAGTAAGTTCACCAAAATTATGAAAGAGATGGGGGAACTGTGGTGGGAGAAGAGCTAAAGAGATAAAAATTCTCCTGCCCAGAAAAACACAATTGGCCAGACTTGCACGACAGAGACAATAGATGGCGGTGAGCATTGACTGGTTCACAAATTGCTAGTTTGTCAGAATGAACATGGCGGGAGTGAGAGGGGTGTGGAGGGAAATGTATGTAAATTTAGCAGCGTGGAAGGAAATATTTTTGTCTTAGTCAATTTTATAAGGGTACTAATCCTAATCCTATTTCTGAGAGACACAAGACATTCCATCTATAGAATTCTGTCCCTATTTCCATGAAATTCATACCCTTTTTTTGCATATAAAATACCTTCATTTTATCCCAGTAGCATCTAAAATATTTAATTTGTTCCAGCAGCAATTCAAGTTTTAAACTCAAAAGTCTCATCTAAATATTAACTAAATTAAATATGGGTAAGACTTATGGTATGATTTACCTTGAGGCAAATTCCTTTCCAGTTGTGAATCTAGGAAGTTCTGCTTCTTTGTTGTTAAAAATTCCATCTTTAAGTTTTTCTCTCTTCTTGAATTTTACTATAAACAGTCAGGAGGAGCCAAATCACACCTTGAATGCTTTGCTTAGATACAGCTTCAGTTATTTTTTAATTGGATTGTTTTGGGGGTTTTTTTTGGTGTTGAGTTTTATACATTCTTTATAAATTTTGGATATTAAGCCCTTATCACATGTATTGATGAATATGTTCAGACATTCTCCAAAGAGAACACACAGATGGGCAGCAGACATATGAAAAGATGTTCAACATCACTAATCATCAGAGAAATGCAACTTAAAACCACAATGAGATACCACCTCACATGTATCAGAATGGCTATCATCTTTAAACCAACAAACAACAAGTGTTGGAGAGGGTGTGGAGTAAAGGGAACCTTTGTGCACTGTTGGTGGGAATGCAGACTGGTGTAGCCACTGTGGAAGAGTATGGAGATACCTCAGAAAATTAAAAATGGAACTGCCTTATGGCCCAGTGATTCCACTTCTGGGAATTTATCCAAAGAAACCCGAAACACTAACTTGAAAGAATATATGCACCCTTGTTTTCATTGCAGCATTACTTGCAGTAGCCAAGATTTGGGAGCCATCCAAGTGTCCCTCAGTAGATGAGTGGGTAAAAAACTGTCGTACATTTACACAATGGAGTACTACTCCGTCATAAAAAAGAAGAAAATTTTACCTTTTGGGACAGCATGATTGGACCTGGAGAACATTATGCTAAGTGAAATAAGCCAGTCAGAGAAAGACAAACCATATAATTTCACACATATGTAGAATGTAACAAATGAACTCAACTAATAGGCAAAATAGAGACAGACTCAGAAAGTAAGCTGACAGCTTGCGGGAGTGGTTAGGGGAGGAGGGATGGAGCAAAAAAGAAGAACTCATGGACACGGATAACGGGGGGTGTTTGCGGGACATGGAGAGTGGGTAGAGGTGGAAGAAGGTATAAGGGGGATGCATGGTAATGGAAAAATATAATAAAAAATAAACTATTAAGAAAAATAAAAAAAGAAAGAGCTTCAGCTAAATATCCAAGTTTATCGCTCGCTAGTACTATTTTCCACAAAACACTAGAACTGAAACACAATTTAGCCAAGCTCTTTGCCAGTTCATAACAAGGATGGCCTTTCTTCCAGTTTTCATAATTTGTTTCTCATTTCTCCTGGAACCTCATCATAATGGCATTTACCAGTCATATTTCTACCAACATTCTCTTTAGGATTTCTTAGGTATTCTCTAAGAAGTTTGAGGCCTATTTTATACAGTTCTCCCTTTTATTTTCTGAGCTCTCATCAGAATTGCCCTTAAGGCTTCACTCCTAGCAAGTTAAGCTTTTTCTAGCATGTACCTCAAAACTCTCCCAGCCTGTACCCATTACCTGGTTCCAATGCTTTTTCATTTTCACCAGTTTGTTATAGTACCATCCCATTTTTTGTAGCAATTTCTGTCAGGCTGCTATATAACAAAAACACTGAAGATTGGGTGGCTTGTAAAACAACAACCATTTATTTCTCACAGTTCTGGAGGCTGGGAAGTCCAAGATCAAAGCATCAGCAGATTTGGCATCTGGGGAGAGTGCTCTTCCTGGTTCATAGACATTTTCTCATTGTGTCTTCACATGGTTTAAGGGACAAGGGAACTCTCCGGGGTGTCTTTTATAGGAACATTAATCCCCTTTATGAGGCCTCCACCCTCATGACCTAATCACCTCAAAGAGGCCCCACCTCCAAACACCATTACACCAGAGAGTAAGCTTCAAAATATAAATGGGAGGGGAGGGTGCACAAACATTCATTCTATGTCAATTACTTAATACAGTGTGGCTGGGGGATGGGGGGAGGGAAGTGGTTTAAGAGCCTTTTATCCTAATGACAAAAGCTGCCAAAATAAAGAGCTCCAAAGATGTTTAAACAAAAGACAACAGTTCCAAAACTCAATCTCCACTAGAGGAAACTAGAATGTTCAAAGCTAATCATTAGCAATGGGCACAGAGTGATGCTCCGTCTCTTTCCCTTAATGACCCCCATGCCATTCTCCAAAATTCGACGCTGGACCAGTCTTGCCACAAGCCTTTGGGTTTATTTCATATGGCTCCTCTTGCTAAATCTTATACTGAATTTACAATTTACCCCTATTTGATGTGAGCAGCTTTTTATGTGCTAGTGCTGAAACAGGCTGAGACACATGGTACTTTCCTGAGTAGAAAATGGTAGCTTCTCTGTGGCAGAAGCAAGCCCAGACATATGAGGTGGGGGGCTCTCATTCAAATGCTCTAATAGCTGTTTTTAAACTGATCCCCTCTAAATCCTAGAGTGCAATGGCTGATTATTGGGTCAACAGACATGAAAAGCTTTGTCAATTGGCCCAAGTTTGAACCAGAAGCAACATGTCTTTCATGATGAAAGATGTAAGATTAAAAAACAGCATTGGTAGCAGTGAGTGCTATTTGAGGGTTTTTATTGTTGTTGTTATGTATGTTTTGCCCTAAGAGAAAAAGTAAGGCAATAAGAACTATAAGTTGTCCTTAGTTTTTCTTAACCCAGAGTTGTAAACCATGAGATATCTTCATGTTTCCATTACAAGAACTACAGAATAGAGTTTCCAAATAGACTTTCAGCTTTTAGTTTTATAAGACAACATTCATACGTAGTGGTACAGTGATCACTGGTTCAGGGAACACTTTACTGAGCTTGAATTTGACATTACCTTCCTTCTTAAAATCCTTAAAATTCATCAGTGGCTCTCCGTTACCTCCAGGATGGTGGGGAGTCTCTTGTTAGTATGCACACCTGTTATCTTTGCACCCATCACATGGAGATACTTCTAGTACTCCAAGTGTTCCATGTTCCCTTATAACTGCACCCCCTTGCTATTCCCTCAACATCGTGTGCATCTTCTCTGTGAAGCCAACCTTGACACCCCTTGAGTTAGACTGTCCTTTGTACTCTGTGTTTAACTTCATTATAGCACACATCATGTCCTATTGACATTAGCTCCCACCTCAACTGTGAGATCCTTGCGGCCAGGGTGTGGGTGCTATGTTGCAGTCCTACCTGCTTTCTCAGTGCCTAGAATAATTTCAGGCACATGGGTAGCAATAGGTCAGTATGTGCCTAGTATGGAATGAATGAGTTGCAATGAACCATAAATGATAAAGACTGTTTCCACTTAGGCACATATCATATTTTCTCTTCAGCAGAATAAATGCTAATAGAGCAGTTAGTAGTCCCCTCATATTGGCTCCACTTAGTTAAAGATACAGTCTAAACTATGGTTTCCCTTAATACAAATTAAAAAAAAAAAGACAAGAACAGAAACAGTTCATACACTTCAGAAAAAGAAAAGGGAAGGAAGGGTTTTCCTTCTGAAAGTCTACCTCAGGTGCCAGTGATTATTTATATTTTGTTTTGATGGTTGGTTCAAGAACAAAAAGAAGAAAGTGACTAAAATATATTACATTCCATCCATGAGATTAAAGAGGGAACATCTTTCAGTTCCCAATCCATCAAAAGACACAAGTTGTATTTCTGAAGAAGCTCAGGCGTGTAGGAGTTGCATTAGACAATGGAAACCAAACTGAACCAAACATGAATTGCCTGATTAATTAGTCTGTTTATTTCCCAATACCTCCTTTTTCATTTTTGAGAAATGAATAAACTTTATTAATCATCTCAGTTGGACTTGTGCTCAGCAGGTATTGTATCCCCTCTTGAACAGAGCCACTCCTTCCCCTCCTCCTCCCTGTGGAAAGACGGAGGGCATGCTAACACAAACTTAGCCTTCCAGGATGTGGAGAAGATGTCAGGTGAGTGACAGGTGCAGAGGCAGAGCTGGGGCCACACAGCCTGGAAAGGGTTTACCTCCTGGCAGAGAAGGCTGTCTCTACTTGCTTTTCCCTGAGATGGTTCATCAAGAGCAGCTGGGATTTGGGCGGCCGACAGCTGTGTTTAGGAGTGCATTTGCTTTATCCCCCACATCCTTTGAGGATTTCATTGCAGGCCACGTTATCTGCTTTAATGAATGCTCTGGCAGTTTCTGAACCCGGAGATGTGTGTGCATGCCCTGAACTGTGATTATTTTCACCACTGTTGAAATTGAATAGAACGTACGTTCACGAATCCTTTTCATGTAATGTCTTCCAGTTCAGGCCTAAACAAGAGATAACTGTAGGGAGAATGACTTTAGCTCAAAAGTTGAGGTTGCCCAGTTTCTATGTAATAACTTAACAGTTTCAAAGCTGTGCTCTTGGTTGGCCATGTAAATATGATACATCAATTAAAAATTAACTTGTACAAATTTACTTATGGAATAGGGGAGTATGATACATAAAGTGGAAAAGGCAGGGTACAAAACAGTTTTAGTAAATGACTACATACATATATACATACAGGATTTTGAAAAGAACCTAATAGAATACACGCAAAAATAAATAATGCTTATTCCCACAGTGGAATTAAGGGTCATTTTTGTATTCCATATACATGAATGTTTTTCCATTATTTTTTACATTGAGCATGCATTGACTTAAAATCTGAAACATACAAAATTTTAATAAAATGAAATGAATGTGTGCAAATAGGGGGAAATAAGTATTCCCTGTTCTTTCTACTCCTGTGACATAGTTTGTTGCTCCTTTTTTCCCCACCTACACAAATTTCCTTGCATGGCACCCTCTCTTTAATACCTCCTTCCTTAATTCATTATCTCTCATAAAGATCTTCCTAAAAGGAAATCTGACCAAGTGGCTCCCCTAAATTGTTCAGGGTTTCATGTAGGGTAAAGAGGTCCAAAATCCTCACGCTGAAAATGAAAATACTTGCCGAGTTCATCTGCACCTGAGGTTCAACCCCAACTCCCTGGTCTCTACCCTGAGTCACCGGAAGGCTGCCCAGGTCTTTCTTGTTTTGCACATGGCAACCTCTGGGACTCCTTTCTCCCTTTGCTCACCTCCCACTGCCCTTGCTCACCCCTACTCTCTGCCTCAATTTTCAGGCGTCAGCTCTTGTGTCACTTCACACAAGAAACCTGTCCCAGCATCTGCAGGTCCAGTTAGGGGTTTCTTTTCTGCTGTGCTCATATCTCTACATTGGCATTCACCACATCAACATAATTGACACTTCACGTGTGCCTTTTCTCCATCTAAAGGGCAGGAGAGTGTCCAGCTTCGTGCTCAGCGCCGAGTGCAGTACAGGCAGTAATAGGTACTTCTTAGACATTACTGAGTGAATATACTCTTGGTTGGCATGAATGGGGGAGGAGAGATGAAATCTGAGCTTACTTTCCTTGATGTATTGCTCTGACTATAGAAACTGTCATTCTTAGTTAACCAAATTTCAGCTCCTTCTCAGAGGTTGATAATACACTCAAAACTTTTGAGGTATCTGATCATGCCAGCATTTATCCACTTTACATGTTTGGGGAATGTGGCGATACATGCCGTTAATTGTACCTTATAGATATTGCAAAATAATTCCCCTCAATAAGCAGTGTAATTCTGGATAAGGGAGGTGTTACTTGGTGTTATGGCTTGAGTTGTACCCCATCCCCCTAAATTCATGTTGAAGTCCTATCCCCCCAGTGATCTTATCTGGAAATAGAGCTGTTTCTGATGTAATTTGTTAAGTTAAAATGAGGTCATTGGGTGGACCTCTTCATTGATTAAGACTAATCCAATATGACATTCTTATAAAAGTGGGAACTTTGGACACAGAAACACACACACATGCACATGGTGGGGGGGATGCCATGTGAAGATGAAGGCAGAGATTAGGGTGATGTTTCTACAAGCCAAGAAATACCAAGGCTTGTCAGCAAACCACAGAAGTTAGGGGAGAAGCATAGATTCTTCCTCAGAGATTTTGAAAGATCAAACCTTAATCTCACACTTTAAGCCTCCAGAACTCTGACATCATAAATTTCTTTTGTTAAGCTACTCAGTTTGTGGGACTTTTTTACTGTAATCCTAGCAAACTAACACACTCAGGAACACTTCAGTGGAATATCAGAAGGAAGGACTATATCTTAAACATCCCCTATTGAATTATAATAACCATCTGGCATGGTTATGGGTCCTTTTACCAATGAGGGAGGCAGGGACCTATTGCTAGTTCTTTTGAAAACTGTATTATAGCTGTTATTTTCTTTTTCCTACACTTTCAAATTTTCTCAACTGAAAAAAATACAACCTATCTGAATTTAGGTACATGCAGAACTAAGTTTAAAAGACGAAATGACAGACTGAAAAGTAAGTTCCCTGTTTGTTCAGTCCCTGCTACCCAGTTCCCCCAGAGGCAACCTCTTCCATGTGTGTGCATACACATGCTTCTTACATAAATGATTATAGGCTATGCGTATCATTCTGTACCTGGATTTGATGACTTAATTACAGATGTTAGAGATAATCCTCTGTTAGAATACATAAACATGCCCCATTCTTTTTGATGACTGTGTAGTATTTCTTTGATGAATATTTTCTGACCATTCTTTTTTTTTTTTTTGAGAGTACATACATTTATTAAATGTACAGTGAAAAAAGAGAGGGCCTAAAATAGAAGCAGCAACAGGAGAGGGACTAGGTGGGGAAATGAGCCTGGACTGGGCTGCCTTAGCTCACTGAGAAGTCAGAGAAAAGGGGCCTTGGGGACAGGTTCAGGGGTTTTGCTGCCCGTTGTTCTCCTGTTTGCAAGTATTTCGGGGGCTCCCAGAGTTCTTATGTAAAAAGTATATGCCCAAGAAAAGGGTGCAGGTACACTCCAAGGAGGGTGCTCTTTACTGCTCACTCTTAATAAATTCTTAGTTGACTTCTCATACAACAAAGCTTTGAAAAAGTGATGAGCCTGCCCACTGCTTTTACCCCATTAACGAGGTGGTTACTCTGTTTGCCACCAGAGCTGTTAGATATGTTTCAAACTCTGTAAAAAGCTGGCTCTCCTCAGGTTTTATACGGGTGTCTCCAAAGCACAGCAGCCTGTTTGCTGTGGGACTGACCCTACTGGCTCACTAGATTCTACGTTGTCAAATTTTTCTCCTCCCATGGGCTATGCTAGAAATGATCAATTTAATGCATGTTGGGCCAGATGAAATGTGAGACCCCACGCATTAATCAAAACCTTTGAGTAATGTATCTCTTTCCTTCCTGTGGCCAATGGACCATGATTCATTTCCCAAATGCTACTGGTGCTGGAATTTCAGGGCCCATCTGAGTTCTCTTCTGTTTGCAATTCGTGAGCCTTTCCTAAATTCTCAGAGGCAATTGGGAAATGCTTCTGGTTCAACAAGACTGTGCACACATTCGTCATCTAATTTCTAAACACAGGTTAATAAACTCATTCAGCTGTGAAATAACTACATCGTATTTCATATGGTTGATTCTGAGTGTGAGCTTATGGAGATAAAAACTATGTCAAACTCACTGTTTCACATTAATCTAAGGAGCTCTTTAAACATTAGGCATAGCCACAGATTCAGGGGATCTTCAGAAGCCATATATGGAATATCATCCCTGGTAGGTCTGCGACTTTCAAATAGGCCAGGCAGCCATGTGCACAGTACAAATCCCCTTCTTTTTCAGAGTATCTGTGTCTCATTCATCCTTCAAAATCTAACTGATTGCCTCCCAGAAGTCTCCAAAGATCTCTCCAGTGTGAATGAACAGCTTTCTCGTCTTCAAGAGATGAAAACGGGTACATTTACTTGGCTCTTATTCACTTTAGTGTTAAGATATTGTTTCCACGTCGGCTTCCTTTACTAAGCTGCACATATGCCTTGAGGACAAGGACAGGGTGTCTGTTACCCCTCACACACAGAGTAGGAAATGGTCCATTGGGTCAAGAGGTGATCGTCACACAATCAGATGACCAGGTGGCAATAGGTAACATTTACAGAGCGCTTACTCCATACACATAAAGTGCCATTCAGGGATTTTACATGAATAATCTCATTTAATTATCACAATATTCTTATACAATATTATTATCTCCATTTTATAGAAGCGAAGAGAGACATTTTAAGCCACTTGCCTAAGGCCACACAACTAATTTGGCTTTAGATAGTGTATTCTCAAACAAGATGCCTGTCTCTTAGCAAGCCCCAAAGTCTAAGAAACTGTTAAAAATCCAGCTGTCTAACTTTTGAAATATAGAATTTTAATTGATTTGCAAGATTAGCCAATGACCTTTCAATTCTGTTCCCTGTTTCTGTCCTGGTTCCCTTGTGTTCGTCCTGGAGGTCAGTTCTCAATAGACCAGGTGATCCGGCTGTAACTCAAGTCAGTTCTTGGCTCACAACTTCCCAATGGCTCCGCATCTCACTAGCATAAAAGCTAGAGTTCTTATAATAGCCTATAACGCTAAACAATATCTTTTCCCACCCCTTTTTCCGGCAATTTCTCTGATGTCATTTCCTAGTCCCCTTTGCTCACCTTGCCCCAGCCACACTGCCTCCTTGCTGTTGAACTAACAAGTCAGGCAGGCTTCCGCTTCGTAGCCTTTTCCACTCATGTTTCCTGTCTCTAAAGCTCTCTTCCCCCAGATATCCCTCATCTGATTCAGATTGTTACTTAAAAGGAACCTTTACAGGCTGCTTGGCCATGACAGAATAACTGGTTTCAGACTAGCTCAGCCCCTGTAAACAATGAAGAAACTGGGCAAGACATGTGAGGTTAAGATAGTGTTCAGGCCATGGAAAATAACACAAGAATGCAGCACCTGGTGGAAGAGAGCATGAGGTGAGCCCCGCAGTAATCCAGCTCTCTACCTGAAGATCAGAATTTGAATAGACTGCAGTAGTTCTGCTCAGCTCAGGAGACAGGGATCAGAGTTAAAAGCAACTGAAAGGACTGGAATCTGTTCAGAAAAAAAGCCCTAGAGGTCCGTGTACATGTTTGGGGAGTTCCTCCCTGGGTACATGGCTGAGGGCTGGATGCTATGTGTGCGTGGATAAGCAGTCCAAGGCTTACCAAGTATCAGCTGCTATGGAACTGAGATAGAAACAAATATAATTGAGGTTGAGCAGTGATGGGGGTAAATACATAAGTATTTTAATTAGCAAAAGTTAAATGAAATGTAAACTTCAGTTCCTCATTCACATTCAAATGTCCAATAGCCATTACCCTGTTGCACGGAGACATAGAACGTTTCCCTCAATGCAGGAAGTTCTATCGAACAATGCTAATCTAGAGTCTCTAAAATGTAAAATTCACAATGTCCAGAAGTCAATCACAAACCGCTAAAAGTGGAAATATACAAACAAGCAAAACAAAACAAACTCATGTAATCTAGAGTAAAAAAAATAAAAGTTGTCAAAAGAAACCGGTTCTAGGATGGATTGAATATTGGACTTAGAAGATAAAAACTTTAAAATGTTGTTTTACAATACATATTTAAAAATTTAAAAATATATTCCCTAATATTAAAAAGGGAATTATGGAGTGAATAGATCAGGAATCTTAGCAGAGAAATGGAAACCATGAAAAGAACTGAATGGAAATTCTGGAATTGTGCAGTACCTGGAGGGGCTTGCAGAGTAAAGGTGGGAGAGGAAAAAAGCACTGCCATTGGAGACAGATAAATAAAAATAAATGCAGGATTGGCGACATATGAAACAGAGTCAAATAGTCCAACCCATGGGTGATTGACATCCCAGAAAGAGAAGAGCGTGAGAGCAGGAAAAAACACATATAAAGAAACAGTGGCCAAGAACTTCCTCAATGTGCCCTGGCTGGTGTGGCTCAGTGGATTGAGTGCCGGCCTGTGAACCAAAGGATCACCATTTCAATTCCCAGTCAGGGCACATGCCTGGGTTGTGGGCCAGGCCCCCAGTAGGGAGTGCATGAGAGGCAACCACACAGTGATGTTTCTCTTCCTCTCTTTTTCTCTCCCTTCCCCTCTGTTTAAAAATAAATAAACAAAATGTTTTAAAAATATACTTTAAAAAGAACTTCCTCAATGTTTTAAAAAATGACTTACAAGTCCCAGAAACTCAAGAAGAATAAAGAAAATCCTACATAGATATGTCATAGTTGAACTACTGAACACCCAACATAAAGAAAAAATCTTGAAAGTAGCCAGAGTGAAGACACATTACATACATGAGAACCAAGGTCAGAGTTACGCTAATTTTCCATTAGAAATAATAGAGGCTAGAAGATAATGAAATAATATCTTTCAAGTGTTAGACGAAATATCCTACCTACCTATAATTCTATATTGAACAAAAATATTTTTAAAAAATGAAGATGAAATAAAGATATTCTCAGATAAACAAAATCTGAGAAAATCATCACTAGCAGATTTGAATAAAGGGTATCTTTCTGTCCAAAGGAAATAATACCAAACAGAAACTACAGAAAAAACAAAAAGTACCTAAAGTAATAAATAATCAAATAAATAAATCATGCTGTATTCATACAATGGATTAATACTAGTAATAAAAGCAAAAACTACTGATAAATGTAATAACATGGATTAAACTGACCCAAAGAAACCACATACAAAAGATGTCATGTTATATGATTTCATTTAAACATATGACATTCTAAAACAGGAAAAACTAGTCTATACTGATATAAATCGTATCCATGGTATCTTGGGGGTAGGACATTGACTATACAAGAGCAAGGGGAAGCTTTCTGAGGAGATGGACATTTCTACTAACTTAGTGGAGTGGGTATATACATTGGTTAAAAGTTATCAATTTAAACACTTCAAATGTGTGAATTTTACAGAAGATAAATTATATCTTAATAAGGTGGGTTAAAAAAATTTTAAGTTACATTGTTATTGAGGTTCCACCCATTTAAACTTGTACTCTGATACTGCATACCTTCAGTTTTCTCTGTGGTACATATCCCTGTCTACCACACTGTAACCTTGTTTCATCCTCCCTTAGAAGATGTAACTTCCACGTGGGTAGATGCTGTCGTCCATTTCTGTCACCATTGTAAACGGGACCAAGAGCAATACTTGGCACATAACACATGCTCAATAAATATTATGTGAATGAATGAATGAATCAGTGAACTTCCTTTATTGTTATCAAATATAAAATTGAGTAGACAACCTTCAATAATACCACATTATGTTGTGAAACTCAAGACATGAGATTTTAGTCTAACTCAAAGTTAGAAGTCAGTAACCCTGAGTAAAAAGCTGTTACACATAGAAGAAATACACGTGTGTGTAGTTGACATGCCATGTGAGATACTTTACCTAGGCTCTCAGATGCATTACAGAGGTTTACAACAAACATAACCTCAGATATTTTTCTGTACTTTGCCCACTAGAGATAGAGGTGTAACTAGGAAGAAGGTGACAAGGAAAAGGGAAATGGGGCTGCAGTTTGTAAGAGACAGAGGTGGGTGGGCTACTATTTATCATCCTGAGATCTACCACCTTTTTGGTTCTTTCAGGGATTAGTAAGTGTAAACTCTATTAAGTGTAGTGATCTTAGCACACCTGGGCCTGCCACGTCTTTGGTTATAACAAAGTGATTGTAATGGACATCATTATTAAAATATGAATGTGGCCTGGATTCTAAAGGGTTAGGCACCTCATTTAGTATCGAATTTCAGACACCTGAAAAAATCCACCCGGTCTATCCTATTAGATGGTCCACTCTAGTGAAGATGTTTACCTTGAAGACACAGGGAAGGGGGTGTGCATAAAATACCAACAGCATCACACTCCTCTCCTAAGTGTTACACCATTCCAGAAAAAAAGAGGGAACAGGATTCCAAGTTTCACATAAGGGCATGTTTATTCCAGGTCACAGTTTAGTTGATAAAATAAGATTCCAGCATATAATCTAGATGACTCTGAAGTGTGTGACCTCAGTGCCACCTCCTCCAAGGTGACCTGCAGCCTCTCTGATTTCTCCTGTACTTGCACTGCATGGCACACACTCCAACGTGTGACCACACTCTGGTGGGCATTGTTCTGGTTGTGGGCCAATGCTGCACCCTCCCTTTGCCCATCAGGAATATCAGCCTCTCCATCTCTAAAAATCAGAAAATGTGTGCCTTATCTCCCACTTTGTTTATTCTTACCAAAAAGCAACAACTTTCTCCTCTATCATCCCTCTGTTTCCCCCCACTCTGGCCCCCCACTCCCATTAGAGTCAGTATTCAAAGGACCTGGGCATTGGGACTCAGCTGGGAGAGAAAAGTGCTCATACTTCTCACTCTATGTCCTTCTGAGTGTTAGAATTATAAATGCCAGGAGTCACCAGCTTAATGGAAAGGAAAGAAATGTGGGGACATTCTTGTGGAAGTAGAGAAGATGTCAAAAGAGAAGATATTTTGTGAAAGATCTTGTCTGGAATGAGGTGGCTGGGGAGGGGGCCTGGAAAGAGGGACAAGGGTGAGGCAGTATGGGAAGGGGTGAGAGAGAAAATAACCTTGAAGATTCTGAGAGAAGAACCCTGGCTGCTGCGGCTCAGTGGGTTGAGTGCTGGCCTTGAGTGAATCAAAAGGTCACTGGTTTGATTCCTAGTCAGGGCACGTGCCTGGGTTGTGGTCCAGGTCCCCAGCCGGGGTCACGTGAGAGGCAACTGGCCGATGTATCTCTCACACATCAATGTTGCTCTCCCTCTCTTCCTCCCTCCCTTCCCCTCTCTCTAAAAATAAAGAAATCAAATCCTTCAAAAAAGATTCTGTGGGAACACTTAGGATCAACAGAGCGATGGGGGTATAGGAGAGAGAGGAAGATGAACTGATCAGTGCTTTAACCCTAAGCCAGGAAAACCGAGTAACAGGAGACTGTAACATTTGTGATGCGATTATTTAACAGTATGTCCTTTGGGACAGTGTGAAGGAATTTCAGGGTTTCAAGTTACCTGTGTGTATTATCTTGGTTATCTTGGTTCAGGACAGCAGTGGACAAGACGGAGAAGCAAGAACCAAGCTTGCAAGCGTGAGCCTGTGTGTATGTATGTGACTGAGTGTGTATGCTGCGTTTGAAGACATGAAAAAAAGACTTTCCTCCTGCCAGCTCTAGCTCTGTATTTCTCTTCCCCTGCTGTCACAGCCACCATCAGTTATGGCTTTGTTGCCAGGTGAGCCTCAGTAAAAATGAGTTTCTAAACCCAATTCTGATGTGGAGAGTTCCCTCACACCAATGAGCAATTCTTGGATGCCAGCAAGGTGTCCAGAAATTTAACTCAATTTTTACACTATCTACCAAAAGATAGCATCAGATCCCACAAGTTAAGGGTTAAGTCCTACAAGACTGCTCCCCTACCCACACGCACTTCAGATGCTAGCTGCAATCCCAGGTTGTTAGCTGGGCTTCTGATTAAACAGATTATAACAACCTCAGAATGCAAATTGTAAGTCTAGGGTGTCACTTATACTCTGACTGCCTGGCTATAAATCAG
The DNA here is from genome assembly GCA_004024845.1 of Tonatia bakeri. Classification (NCBI taxonomy): domain Eukaryota; kingdom Metazoa; phylum Chordata; class Mammalia; order Chiroptera; family Phyllostomidae; genus Tonatia; species Tonatia bakeri. The sequence continues at coordinate 40,724 of PVIA01002326.1, read as the reverse complement.
AGGCTCCCATGACCCCTCCTCAGATCTGACTGATTTTGTAGAGTGGTTCGCAGGACCCAGAGAAACATTGTAAAAGATTGTAACTCAAGAACAGCAATATGGAACAGAAAGACATGGAGAAAGGGCTCAGAGCCTCTATGCCCTGACCAGGCACTCCCCTCTCCCTGCACCCTCACATGTTCACTTGTCCAGAAGCTCTCCCCCCAAAAAAGACGACCAAGATCTCCTCCTGGGTTTTTATGAAGACTTCACTACATAATCATGATTGACTAAGTTATTAGCTATTGGCGATTGATTCGACCTCCAGTCCCTCTCTCTTCCCTGGAGAGTGGATTGGTGAGACTGAAGGTTCCAAAACTCTAATCACCTGGTTAGTTCTCTTGGCAATTAGCCCCCACTTTTCAGTGGGATCCAAATTCACCTCCATGAACATAACAATGACACCTTCCTCACTCTCAACACTTAGGAAATCCCAAGGTTTTGGGGAACTGTGAGCCAGGAACTGTATATGAAGACCAAGTATCTTGCAAGTCACAATTGTCACAATCAGATTGTCCAATGTTGAATCTTCTCTTAGTCCCCTGCCCCTTGTCCCCAAGTTTCCAAATGGATTTTTGGGAGGAGAGATTATTTTCTCAACCTCACAAACACTTGCAGAGGACTTACCGCTGAGCAGAAAGTATGCAACACATCATGCGTGGGTTGTAAGTAGCAATATAGTACTAAGCAAAGCAGCATTAGGGAAAGGTATTTTCAGCTAACATCAAAAGGCTGTCAGGGTGATAGATGAGGATGGAAACAATTTCCAAGCCCATCTCTTACCACTTTCCCTGGTTCATGCCCTCCAACCCCACTAGTCTTTTCTTGTTTCCTCAAATACAATTTGTGACCCCACTTTCTTTGCCTGAGGGTATGACTCCTGAGACCTCTCTATCTAAAGGCTCTCCTGCACCACATCACCCACTTCTAGCTTCCATATGACACTTTTCACTCTCTGGCATGATCTAGTGTATCTATTTATTTGGCTTATTTGTGCCTCCATTATTAGAATATAAGCTCTGCGAGAACAGGGACCTTGTCCACCTTCTCTAGCACTGGGGAGAGTGTCTGGCACATGGAAAGTGCTCAATAAATGCTCATTGAATGAATATGCATGATCATTAATGTACTATTCAAATCTTTTATGTTACATAGAAGAAATTTTTCTGTACTAGGTACTGATTCAGCAGGATCTCCCAACCCTACTGTTTCTTATGATGGGGACAGTCCTTAAAAGACAAAAGAAGGAGGGGGACCAGTATTAGCTGTTAAACACCCACTCAAAGAGTACTGTTCTTTATTTAGGAAATAAATATCTGTGGTTCATTTTTATAGTGTGGTCATCAGAACCCTCAGAGGCCCCCAGTAAGTTCAATGTCCCTTCTGTTTATTGGGTAGAATCAGTCTCATTATGATGGACACATTAGAATTTGCAGGCGGAAAGGGCTTGGCTCTCTTTGATTTATTACCATAGTTTCTGCTTGAGGCCGGACTGGACTCTCCTTGTGGGAGGAAGCTGGGGCTGGGCAGCACTGGCTTTGAAGAGAGGGTCTGGGCCAGTTGCTGACGGAGCAGCTTCTCCCTCAGCTTTTCAAGGTTCCTTATTAGCTCTATCACTCAACCAGTAGCTGCTGCAGGCAGCAGCCTTGATGTTGTGCTCAGTAAGGTCCCAGCTCTTGGGCTCCATGTAGAGAGGTGTGAAAACTTCTGTTCTCTGTAGGAGCGCATACTTGATAGCTATAGCCCAAAGCTACTGAGTCAGGGCTAGACAAACACTGAGTTGTAAACGGTCAGCCATTTTTTCCTGTTCCCTCTCCTCGCAATTGCATTTCTGTGACCAAATTCCTTTCCTCTCACCCCTATGGATCCCCATTTGGACTAAGGAGTATCTGGGGCACAGCCTACCCAGCCTGCTTTGCCCAGTCCCCACCCTACCTGTCCCACTTCCACCTCTCAGCCTCAGCTCAGGATGCCCACCTCTCCACAAGAGCAGGGCCAGAAGGTGTGGGGTGAAGAGGGACACCGTGGGGACAAAGACTGGGATCCCGGGCCACTTCTTCTCATCTTTATGACCTGCAGCTTTGGGTAAGTCACTTCTCTCAGAGACTCAGTTTCTTTCTTTGCAAACCTGCCGTAAAATTCCCCCATCTATCTAGCTCAGAGTATGTCTGGGTTCAGAAGAGATAATGGATGAAGTACAAACTTAAAGTCTTTTCCAACCTGAGAAATTCAAAACTGAGAAATTCACAGTTCACTGTTCTTTAGGGACTAGTCTGGGCAATACAGTCTGATCTAGTGAACAATCAAATAATTTACAATTGGCTCCTAATGGCCAAAAGTGATTTCAAGGGTTACACCATTCGGGTAACATATTTTCATTTATATCCAATGTTTTCATGTATAACCCGCCTCAAGGAGAAATCATTTAGGGTGGGGATTTCAGTTATCAGGCTGACCTCTAGAGGCAATGCCTTGAGGGGGAAGGCTGTTTAAACACTGAAGTCATAGTTGTGATAAGTGTCCTCTGGCCCTTCCACAAAGCTGACCCATATAGCATCTTTTATAATCTGAACAGGGCCAAAGATGGTCTCAGAGGCTACTGTCACTGTTACGCAATTAATTATTTTGCAACTCTTGCCTCATCAAAACTATGTTTTTATCTTGGTTCAGTTTCCCTTTCAAATACCCTGATTACAAATTGCAAAGATCAGGCAGACCTGGGCAACCTCAAGCAGAAAGAAGTCTAATCATCTGGCTTTGGCAACTTCCTATTCTTTGTGACTAACTGTGGGAAGAGAAATTGAGACTCACAGACTCTTGCAGTAGATGGGAACTTAGATGTCAACAGGCCTGGACTCCTTCAATATTGCCAGTCAGTCAACATGCTTATTGAGCACCTACTTTGTGCCAGGTGCTAAAGGGTATATGACCCAGATGCTGAGCAAGACACTATGGCTAACCCCCTGGGAAAGAGGCAGGCAAGTAGATAGATAGTTGGGGTGCATGGATAAATATAGTGTAGTTGTACATTGTACACTTGGAGAGCTCTGGAAGGAATGTCCTGCAGGGTTGGGGAAATCAGAAATGGCTTTTTGGGAGAGGGGGAATCTGGAAGAAATAAAAGGAGTAAGCCTGAATAAGATCAAAGGGTATAAGACAATGTTCCAGGGAGAGTTTACAGCATGTGCAGGCACAGAGAGCAGAAAAGAGGCGGGAAGAAGGAAGGAAGAGACCGAGAGGGTGAGGGTTAAGTTCAAAGGGAGAAGTGGTAGGAGATCAGGATGGAGCAATAAACTTTGGCCAGATTGGGGTGGGGCTCCTGGACCTTGTTAAGGAGTTATAACTTCATCCCAAAGACAAGGGGACTCTGAAGGTTTTAAACAACACAGTAGTTTGAGAATACTGGATGAATTCTAAGGTTTCTTCAGTGGTCCCCCGGCAGATAGTTCATTCCATGGTGAAACGAACTTGTTAGCAAACTGTAGGTTCAAATGGAGTACAAAGCTGCCATCACAAGATGAGGGGCTTGGCCCTGCCCTCTCTAGTGGCTTGCTCTTCCACATAGAGCATCCTCAATATCCAAAGACGTTCTCTTATCCCACCTGCATCTCAAGTTTTCTCTTCTTCAGGGTTAATAAACCTAGTTTCTTACATTACTTCTCATGAGACACAAGAGAGTTTCTCCTGGGAAGCATGGATGTTGGAAACCTACCTTTCCCCCTCTTACCTCTGCTCCAGAAAAGTGAGTTGTCGATATTCAATGAATCTTTTTCGAGTGGACAATATAGATATTTACACAGAGACTGAGCCCAGATTGCTTAGCCATATTAACAAACAGCATCTGTCATTTGCTTCTTTGATCAACTAACTCTCCTGCCACTGATTAGCTGGCTAATCACTTGCTCTTCACCCTAGCCTATCCCCCCAGGAATATGATCTTTTTGTGTTGCTTGACATTGTTAAGCCTCCAATTCAACTATTCAGTTTCTCCTTGTAGCTTCCTTTTCTGAGGCTAAGTCAATCTTTATTTGGATGCCTTAATGCCCCCCAGCTGAATGGCATAGTGGTAAAAACAGTCTTCAGAGTCAGAAAAACCTAGGCAAATGACTTACCCTGGTTCAACTTCAGTTTCTTCCTCTGTATATTGCTAACAACATCCATCCTTCAGAGTCTGTGAAGATCTGAACTAATTTAGGTAATTTCCTGGGTACATAGTAGGCATGTGAGAACTGATGGCTATTAATACTGAAAATGAAAATGGTAATAATAAGAATGATGTGGCCCTTCTATTTACAGCTTTATGCCCTGGGTCTACTCACTTATCTGGAGCCTCAGTTTTCCCATCTATTAAATGAGGACAATAGCCTTTATTTGGCAGAGTTATTTGAGGATCCAGTGTGACAAAATGTGTAAAGCACACAGTAGGTACTTGGAGCATGGATATATATGTCTCTACCTCTTTGCCCTCCAGGGGAGCCCCTTCCCCTTGTAGCTCTCACCTCCATCATTACACCCTTTCCCCTATCTCAAGGTATTAATGGTAGAGGTCTCAAAATCTTTCTAGGAAAACAGCCTCTGAGATGAGGGTTTGGTTGCCCAACATCAAAGAGTAATTTTTTTCTGTCCCTTGTTTTCCTTTTGTTCTCTCTGTCCTGCCTGCTATGGGTCAAATTATGTCCCCTGTACTTCCCCTCAAAAAGACATGCTGTAGTCTTAACTCCCAGTACCTGTAAGTGTGGCCTTATTTGGAAATAGGGGTCTTGGAGATTTAATCAATTTAAGATGAGATCATTAGGGTGCGATCTGATCCAGGATGACTTGTTCTGGTAAGAGGAAAGACGTCCTGTGAAGACAGAGACACACAGGAGAAGACGGCAATGAGAAGATGGATAGAAGTTGGAGTTTTGCCTCCACAAGCCAAGGAATACCTTCCAGGAGCTGGAAGGGGCAAGCAAGGGTCCTCCCCTAGAAGTCTGAGAGAGAGAGAGAGAGAGAGAGAGAGAGAGAGAGAGAGATGTTCTCTCTCTGGTCGCCAGAACTGTGAGAGAATATATTTATGTCATTTCAAGTCACCCAGGTTTGGGTACTTTGTTACATCATAACTGGGAAACTAACACACTGGCCCCATTGCTAGACAGAGTCGACATGATTGAGAGGATAATTAATATGTAAAATAAACATTCTTAAAGCACATCTTTAGAATAGACAAACTGTTTTCCCAAATTAGGGATATGCTATGCAATTATGTACAAAATAAAATGAGTCAAATGGAGTAGGGGCAGGGTGATGAAGAAGTGGGAAAAAACTACTTAAAAAGACTCAAAACACCACCTTACTGACAGATAAGAGAAAGCAAGTTGTAAAAGTTGGAACGGCCTTAAATGAGTGTCAGGGTGAGAATAATAACACGAAGCCACAATTCAGAGATCTCAGGGGAGCTGGCATTTTCATGCTGATCAATCTAAGATTTCAGTTTAGCCAGGGATAAGGTTTACAGACTAAAAATCAGCCACAAGGTACAACTTTACTCCTGGCTTAACAGGACTAAAGAAGACAGCAAGCGGCTGGGTTAGAACTTGCAGGGCAGCGTGAGAGGCTGTGGTTTGGGCAAAGCTGAGTTGGCCGGAGTATGAATTACAGGAAGAAAGGAAGGAAGAAAAAGAAAGAGCTCTGAGACTATTTATTCCTTTTCTATGGGACACGTTGAAGAAAAGACCGAGTCATATGTCACAGACCCAGCTGGAAAACATGGGGCCAGACAGGACACAAAAGGCATGAGTCACCAGCTTCCAATTTGCAGGAGCTCCGTATTTGGAAGCCCAGCAAAAGGCTCTCTATTATTCTAATGGAGTCCCCAGGTTTCTAGGGCTGCTGTGAGCTTCAGCCAAATGTATTGTGGGTCTTAAAAATTAAGACTGCTGGTGATGGCCTTGGACTCACATAGCATGGTGTTTCAGGGCAAAATCAGCTAGGTGCGGGTGGAGAAAGAAACTGGAGTACAAGCTGTTGATGGAGTAACCAGGTCTGATGCGGTCGGGGTGGTTCATGGTTCAGTTTAAGACTGTGGTGGACTTTCAGTTGTCCAGCATCTGTTCTTCCTATTTCTGGAAACCAGATTCTGTTGTTTCTTTGGAGCCTCAACCTTTCTTTTCTCAGCACCTGGTGCTAGGGGTGGCACACGCCCATGGCCCTGTCAATCAGGACATTCCATTGTCCTGGCCACAGTAATCGGTTTAGGAATGGACACACGGTCCATGTCAGCCCAAAGAAAGTCAGTCCTAGGTAGGGACTTTCACAAAACTGTTGGGAATGAGCTGCAGTCAGCTGGGTTGCTGAAAGGAGAGGGCATGCACCTGGAGCTGCTGGGGGCCTTCTTGCTACCACATTGGAACATCCAGCCGGAGTGAGCCCAGGGATGGAGACAGCAAGTCCTGATGAGACTGAGCCTCTCTATCCAGCTGTGCCTAAAGCTTTTTTCTGTTTCATAAGCAAGAATGTCCCATGCTTTTGTTTTCCTAAGCCATTAGAGTTTAGGTTTCTTTTACTGG
>PVIA01002326.1:0-34037 GCA_004024845.1 Tonatia bakeri | reverse complement strand
GTTCCAGTACACCTTAAACTTTCCGTGAACCAGGAGGACTTGTTAAAACAGCTGGGCCCCACCCCCCAGGGTTTCTGTTTCAGTAGGACTGTGGGGCATGGAATTTGCCTTTCAGAGCATTTCCAGGAAGCATCCAGGGGCCTTTAGTATCATGATTGTAGACCATAAGCTCAGTTGAGTGTCATGTTTGGTCTCTTTAATCTTTGTAATCATTTTAACATTCCCTTTTACCACCCCCAGTATAGAACTCAATAAATTATTGATGGATAAATGTTTTATTGGCTTCAATGACAGTGACCTTTACACCAACTTTCTAAAGGATATTGGGACCCACACCCCTTAGCATGTGAAAAAGGTTTCCGTTGGTTATCTAAGGAGTATTGTCTCATGGGACCTCAGCTGAGGACAGGGTGGGAACAACAGGATTTCCTGCTCTCAGCTTTAGGGTCTTTGTGCTGAATACAACAAAGCAATTGCTGCGCTCTGTCCTGGGGCCTCCAGCCAAGCCCACCAGACTCTCTCAAAGACTCCATTCTGCGTGTTTGTCACTTTTCATCCACCAATTCCTTTTTGGCTTTCTTTAGCTTGTCGTCATACTTAAGTTTTAAACTGATTTGCCGGAGGTTTGCTCAAGCATATTAATTCTACTCCTGTGGGTAAACTAGTCATTATCCCTCTGGAGGCCCAAGCACAACTATCCAATCTCTGAGCAGGCTGTACGGGGCCCCTTAATCACCCTGTGTTCTTTGGCTTGTGTTTGATCTCTGTCGGTGCTGGAACAGCTGTGGGCACCTTGGCACCATCTTCCTACCCATCTTCATTAGTACAAGCAATGCATCGTGGAATACAGAGACCTACACATGGCTGCAACCCAGACCTCTACCCAGACACACCCCAGAGTCAGAAAGGGAGAAAAAGCCACTGACCATTACTGGCCATTAAACAGGGGAGTGCCTTGTCCAAGTCCTACAGGAACATTCAGATGGTGTTTAAGTGGCTTTGCAACTTTTATGTAACTACTTGAAATAAGAAACCACCCAGAAAAACACAAATAACCATAGTAATAATAATAGAATTTAAAAATTCCTTCTCTTTATTTTAGACTCCTGCTACTACGATGATACCTCAAACAGTTGATTAGTTGGTATACGGTCTTGTTCCCCATGAGAAAACAAGAATGTGTGTAGAAGCTGGCAGGAAACAGAGGCCTTCCCAACTCCTCCCCGGAAAGAAGATCTAGTTCTCATCAGAACCTACACATAGGGAGAAATAATCTCTTCTAGATCAATTCTACATCAGCCTTGCTAAATGGCCACGTCTGTGGCAATCAGCAAAAGCAGCCTTCTCTGCCTTTTGTCCCTGCAGCCACTGTGAGTCTCGTCTCCAGGGGTGACTTGGAGCCCCCCTGTCTATAATAATTAAGGGAGCAATCACTCTGCTGTTCCCTAACACTAACAGCAGAACCGGAGCAAAGCCATTCTCCTCGATGCTGTAAGTGGCAGAAGTGCCTGCCTTTGCACAAGTGTTCTCAAGTGCAAACTGGTCTGGGAGGCTTGACCATGTGTGCCCTGGAAAGTTCTGGAACCCTTTTGGTGTTGTGTTAAGGATATCCATGTTTCAGGACATATCTCTGAGCCTGGCTGACAGGAAAATGTTGTGTTGGGTAATAAATAAAGTTGAGGATTTAATAAGTTTTAACACTCCAGAGTCAAATCACTTTAGAGGGAGACTGGGTATTTTTCTTGTAGGTTGCCTGAGGACTTTCAAAAGCATGGAGGGTGGTGGTGGGCAGGGGAGGTGGGAGGGCAAAAGAATCATGGTCTGCATGTCACTCTTAATAATTGCCTCTTGATTTAGAATCAGGACATTTTTTTTTTCTCCTTTAAAAAATGTGGGATGGTGGGGGAAGGGTGCTGCAAACAGAGATGTAAAACAACTCTGACTGTGCATAGAGGCTGAGGAGATTCCCCTGCTGAGGCCAAGTCCACGTCATTGGAGGCAATCATGGCATAATTATGCATATTTCTACTACTGAAAGGGAAACTAGGAAATCGTCAAGGTTCATCTTTTCAAAGGTGGGTCAGAAACAAATATTTTGTAAGAGACTTGTTAAGTTCAAAAAGCTTAGAGAGACTTGAAAAGGCTTTTGTATGTAATCGAGAGAGAATGGAAAGTTCTCACCACGTGGAGGGCAGGTGCCTAAGAGTCTAACTCAGAGGACTTATAGGGAAAGAGCTAGCAAGGATTTCATTTGGGACAGGAGTGGAAGGGACACAGACAAGAGCATCCATATTTATTTCTACGTAGGGAAATTGTTGAAGAAGCAGACCAAAACTTTCCGTAGACCACCATGTTTGCACTTGAAGGAATCCAGAGTAAATGGACCTTTGTGGGGAGTCTGCAGGGGTCTCTTCTCTGTTTGGATTCCTCTGAGCAAGAAGATGGAGGAAGCTCCTGCCTAATGGTTTGGCATCATGAAGACATGCCCATCTGGCTTTAGAGAAGCCCCCCTGTCTATATGTCACAACAGTCTGCACTGGCTAGTTAATTTTTGGTATATTCACATTGAAGAGAGAACTGCATTTTTCCAGTTCAGCTATCTGTAAGTTCTCCTCATTCTCTGTATACAGTTAACTTAACTTTCACCTCGTGTCCTTCTGGATACCTTCCTCCTTGCTGATGTTTAGATGTCATCATGGCAGTTTCTACAGAGCTCCTTCAGTGACTGGTAGAGCTGAACATTTTCCTTTCGTAACTTCCCAAACAAACTGCCCCAGGTTGCTAACTTGAGACTTGAGGGAGATTCATCATATAAGGTTGGCATCCTGTCCATTAAACACAGTCTTTGTCATTAAGATATTCTCTAGTTGGCAGAGTTTAACATGTTGGTACATCATTTTATGGTCAAATGGCTATTCCCTTGAGACTTGGTTCAAGTCTTGGTTCATGCCACTGAGGGACAAACCACATCTTTAAGCAGTGTAATTGACAGTTGTGTCTTGAAAAGCAAGGCCTTATCAAATAATTTTCTGCAATATCTGCCTGTATTGTGAGAGAAGGACGATGCTATTTAATCAGCAGAAGTCAGTGTGGAATTTATAAGTAAACTATTCACTGTGTGGTAGAATTCCACAGCTTTCTGCTGTTAGTGTGTCACAGGGTGGAGAGACAATAGTCCGACAATAGTCCTTTCAACTCCAAGTTCTATGGTATCAGGAAACTGCTGTTGGAAGAAGATTCAGTCTCTAGTGCCACCGAAAGGGAAAATACGGATGGATTCAAGAGAGATCAAGCAAAAGAGACCCACACCTTAGAGTGTAGATCTGTGACATATGAGGAAGGGTTAAAATGCAAAATATTGTACATACAATATTAGTGAAATAATATCCAAAGGAGAACATGATCAAGAGTCTGCTAATGCTTTAAAGGAAGTTGTAGGGAAGAGAAGTAAATAATCCTCACAGGTAAGAATTGTGTGGTCACATTGCCCAGCCAGGTAAGAGCACTACAGGGACATTTGTGAGGGAAGTTAGCAGTCCTTCCCAGGAAGGCCAGTGTAGCAGAAAGAACAGAAGGGTGCACGCGTGGAAGCGTGTGTGTGTGCATGTGCATGTGGCGCTTGTTCTTATCTCCATTTACTTTTGAAGTCCTCAAGCTTGATTCAAACAATGATATTGTGAAGGAATGGTCCCCAGAATTAAAAAGCTGATCTGAAAACAAGAAAATAGCCTTTGGAAAACCTGGTTTTGGGTTTCGCTAAAGGAATTGTTTGTGTTTAATACTTAGCAATGCCATGGGACCAGAACTGAAGGAAAGGCAGCCCTGGTTAAAGTTGGACTAAACCTAGATGGACTAAACCACCTTTTTACCTGAGTCACAGTAAACAGCTAAGAAGTGCTTGTTGCAGATGAGGGAACGAAAAACCCTGACACTTTTGTTTAAAAACTCAGAGGTAAATATCTATAGTATAATAAATATGTAAATATGTCCATATATTTATATTTAGTTAAGTGTATATTACCAGTATATATTTTATATATCTAATATATATACATATATGCATATGCATGTATACATGTATGTGTATATATGTGTATACATCTCACTGTGACTCTAAGGAACAATATGTAACATTAAAACAGAAGCTACATGTGTTTGCAGGAGAGATGAACCCTGGTGGCTGGGGTGGTCTGGGTATTCAAGAAAAGATGTCAAGAAGAATGGAATATGTGAGCTAAGCCTGGTAGGTGGACAGGAAGAAGAAATTAGTCTGGACAATGGTGGAGAAATTCAAGAAATATTTGGTAGATTACATAGAAAATAATGGTGTTAACGAATCATGTTATGCTGTTGCTCTTCCATTTTTGTCTCTCTCTCTCTCTCCCTACTTTGTGTGTTCTAGCTCTTGCTTCTCTTCTTCATCTTTAAGCCTTTCAGTAGCACCCTTGGGCCCAGCCACTAGCAACCAGAGCTTCAGTAAATACTTTGACCTCCATATTCTATGAACTTCACTTCTTATTTTTCTAGGTCCCATTATTTATTCTTCAAATTGTGATATTAACCTCACATTATTCTTTAACTTTAGTTTCCTTTTCTTGCTCACTTATGTCACTGGAGGGAAAAGTGTAGGTTGACTATAGTCATCCAATACCCATCTACACATTTGGGATGTCACAAACCATCTAACCCAAAGGGGAATCTCTTTTATTAAATGACAACACATTAGGGACTGAACATTAAAGGAACAGACTTTTATTCACCTTTCATCATTTTCAACTTCTGTGTGAGGCACTATAGGGGACAGAAATGACTAAGAACTTACAAAAGCTTCATTTATTGGAAGAGACAGATGCATAACAACTGACTGTGCTAATGTTGAAACACACTATTGCCCTAAGACTTTATTTCATCATACTCTATGACAATATGGAAGTCTCTGTTGATAATGCATATTTTTTAACTTAAAATATTTTCCTCACAAAGTTTCTTTTAGAAAATCTAAATATTGGAACAAAATTCAAAAAATTCTACTAGCCATGTCCCATTTCTAAAGCTTTTTTCTTTTAAACTTAAAGACACCTCTCAACTGGCTGCAGTCAAGCACTCCAGCTCAACACAGAGATTTCTCTGGTTCAGCTAAGTTAATTTGTACAACTCTCTACTGTGCATTCACAACTAACTGTTGGATGCATCTGCTGCCCATCCCATTGACAAAGCCAAAGATACACAAACCTCGTGACAGATGAAGTGGAGGGAATTCTGTGATTTCAAGAGCTTGATCAACTGGTTTGTATTAGGAGAGGGTGAGCAGGAGAAAGTTCTTTGTCAGATTTTTTGAAGCCAAAAATGATTTACAGTTGGATGCCTTCAAATATGTGAAGACTCTATCTAAATCTTGTAAAGGAAAATTCTTAGGGTGTCATGGATATGTATCCTGAAAAGTGAGGGATTTCAGCAAAGCATGCCTAATTGAGTAGAAGAGGAAGACTGTGGTAAGTTCAAAACATGCTCCTTTGGGACATTAAAGTACTAGACCATGTCTACACTTAGGTGTAGGTCTAGTCAATGAGGGTTCTGCACCAAAGTGTGATATTGCTTGTGGCTTGAGAAAGCTATGTCTCAGAAACAAGCAGCTACCCTGAAAGGCTCCATCCACTGTGAGCCTGAGAGGGAAGGAATCTGCCACCTCCATTTTCTGTTGGGGTTTGGAGGATACTATTTTGCTGATGCTACAGTGAAGCAAATGAACGCATGGATGTTTTTTAGTCAGGCAGATGTGAATTCAGATTCTGGTTAGGCCAATCTAGCCTCTGTATTTATTCCAGTCTTCAGTAATTGTTTTCCATTTGATAGTAATGGCTAATAAAGCGTTAGAGCTTCTCAAGCATAAGGCATTGCTCTAAGCAGTGGGTGTGTATTGCTTCATCTAACTTGACAACAATCCAACGAGGTGATGTACAGAAAAGTGCAGGGTTAAGGCTGCTATCCTTTGAAAGCCCTGCTGGCAAGATTGGCTCTTAGCTGGCATCAGGAAACCTGGATTTTGGGGGATTTCCACCATTCCCTGATAAGACTCATTCACTGCACCCAATTGTTTGTACAAACAATGTGGTTTTTGCTGAACACCTGCTCCCTTTCTGGGAGTCTGGAATTTCGGTACGTGCCTGAGAGAGGGTGCCTGAGCGACCGGCCCTCAATCAAAGCTCTAGCACTGAGTCTCTAGTGGGCTTCCCTGGTGGGCTCCACTTCATACCTGTCATAACTCTTTGCTGGGGGAATTAAGTGTATCTTCCATGACTCTACTGGAAAAGGAATCTTGGTAGCTTGTGTTTGGTTTCCTCTGGACTTTGCCCCATGTACTCTTCCCTTTGCTGATTTTGATTTGTATCCATTTCATGTAATAGAGTCTAACTATATGTTGAGTCCTGTGAGTCCTTCTAGTGACTCACTGAACCTGGGGGCGGGGGGGACTGGGGGTACCTCTGACTCAAGTGTGTAATCTTATTATCATCTCAGTTTTAAAGCTGACTCATCAAGAGGTTAAGTAACTATCTTTAAGTCACACAGCAGACCCATGACACAGCCAGGATTTGAACCCAGGCAGCCTGTCTCCAGAGCCCTTGTTCCTAATCCTTATGGAGGGTCTGAAATTATATTAGTAGTAACACCTCCCTCATTGGGTGATGAGTCAAAGGAGGTGTGTTTTCTCAGGACATATTAAATGCTCAATACAATTTTATTAGTACTATATCATTATCTCTTCCACCTGCTAACCAGGAAATCTACCATGTATTTCCCACAGTCCCAATAATAAGCAGAATGTGTCCAAGAAGCTGAAACATCTGTGAAGAGTTAGGAGAGAGGAAAATGGTATGAACTCATCCTATTATATATGTTTTAACAATAATACGCATTACAATAATTTTTCTTTACAAATGGAACCTCTCTATTTCCTCTCCTATTTCTTTACCTCTTCTGTGGTCCCCTTATGTACAGCTGGAACTGTGGTGACAGTGGTGAAGTCATAAAGCAGGCTGGGTTTTAGAAGCACTGGGGCAAAAGGAGGAGAGGGTGGGCAGTTTGGCTGAGCCTCTTTCATTATATGACTCATATCTCCTACCACCCACCCTCCAAATGAAAACATGTTATTTTACAATAGAATATTTAACATTCTGTTTGCTGAAATTATTTCTCAATCACCTTCACCCCTTCTTACCTTTCAAGCCTTCTGGTTAATGTAGAAACATCCTGTTTCTTTCCAATGAGGAAACAAAATGACCCCAGCATTCCACAGATCCATTCTTGCACTGCCTTTGAAGAAAAACAACTCTCCTGCTAAATACCTGTTTGCTGTTGGTCATAGCAAATGTATGGCAAGTTGCTGTGTTGCCTTACTTGGTAGATCAAAATGTCCTAGTTAGAGCTGAGTTGGCTAAAGCACATTACATCTACATGGAAGCATCTGGGCAGTAAAGAGACATGTCTCTGATTTAAAATTTTATCTTCTCCATCTAATCCCCCAAGCCCACTTTACTTGAGAAACAAACTTCTTATTTCATAGTAAGAAATAAGGCTTAACGTGTAACTAGCAGGCGAGTAGTGCCTTGATATTGTATCAGTTGAAATCAAGACCCAATTCTGCCCTGGCTGGTGTGGCTCAGTTGGTTGGAGCATTATCCTGTAAACCAAAAGGTCATGGGTTTGATAACCAGTCAGGGCACATACCTAGGTTATGGGTGCAGTGTCCTCTCTGGGCCCATATGAGAGGCAACTGATCGATGTTTCTCTCTCACATCAATCTCTCTCTCACCCTCTCTTCCCTCCCATCTCCTCTCTCTAAAGTCAATAAGCATGTCCTCGAGTAAGGATAAAAAAAAGAAAGAAAAGACAGAGTGAGATACTTTCTCTGATTTTTAAAAAATTTTCAAAGACCAAATCCTTTTCTACAAACACATTTGTTAAAGTAAAATCGGAAGGAACCCATGGGTATTAGGTGTTTAAAAAAAGACTTAGTCATAACAAATGCCACAAAAAGGAAATGTGTTATAGGAAGAAAAACTGATGGTATTGAAGAGTTATTTCATGCACACAGTAGATTTTTCTATGGGAAATGTTGGCCCTTGGTGGTCAGCACTTCAAGAGCAATATGGGAGAGGCAGAAATAAGAAACAACAACAATTTCCTATCTTGAAATAAAATGCATTGTTATTGATCCTGGCTGGGAGCTCAGTTGGTTAGAACATTGTCTTGATACACCAAGGTTGCAGGTTTGATCCCTAGTCAGGGCACGTATGACAATCAACCAATGAATGCACAAATAAGTGGAACAACAAATTGATGTTTCTCTCTCTTTCTCTCCCTTTCTCTCTCTCTCTAAAATCATACAATAAAAAGTTTTAAAAAGTGCAAAGGACAAAAATCAATGTCCTCACACCAAAGGCATCTATGTTGATAAGGATCTATTGCAGTTGCCTAGTCATTGCATGAATGTTTTTTAGCAAATGACTTAGACAAAAGCCCTGAGTATAGTTCTAGCTGTGTCATTTGATCAGTTGTCTGATCTTACATGAGTTACTTCATTCATTCCACCTCAGTGTCCTCAATTTCATTTCTGTACAGATGGGGACATAAATATTTTCCAGGATCACTATGAACATTAAATAAGATGATGTGGATCAATGTGCTGACTGAATTATAAATTAGTCTCTAAATGTTAGCAGTTAATATTTTGATCCAATAATGTTAAATAACACTGAGATTGACAATAAAAAGCTAGTTTTCACCATATTGCATTAAGAAAGGCGGATCACCTCAGGAGGCGGGCCTTATAGAGCTAAATTACAAATGAAAAGGTGTTGCAATAAACTGGTCAAACATTAGCCTTTCCTCATTGCAGCAGCCTCAGTCTCTCCTCCGGGGTATGTCCGGTTAAAATCACACACAATGGTCTCAAAAGACAATGGGTATCAATTAAAATTCAACTCAGAGCCTCTTAAGTAGCCCGTGATTTAGTTTCTAGGATGAAGAAAGATAAAAATCTTACTGATGGCTAGATAAGAATAACATTCCTTTCTATTGTGATCATCTACATCAAGGAAATATTTGAAATTTAGGCAGCATAGTATGAGGTGCCTGCTAAAGTTATTATATGGTTGAACTTTTGAAAAACACAGCAGCACAAATGTGTTTTATCAATCTGTACTTTTTGCAAGAATCTTGGAGAGAGCAAATTCAACTCATTTCCCACTACAGCTCACTGTAAAACAGATCATTGCTCTAAAGTACTCATGGTACCTGTTGGATTGATCTCTCTGCTTGGGGTCTCTTCTCCCTTCGCCATCACTCAAACGTTCTGCACTCTCTTTGCAAGTGCTGCAGACTGTCATTTAGGCTTACCATAAATTTCAATCAGCAAGTCTCTCAGCTTCTCTTACAAGGAAGTTAATTTTTCAGTGGAAATTTTTGTCATGGTTTCTGTATAATTTTCAACTCTTCCATGGAGACCACACTCCACAGCTCAATCCTTGGTAATGGAACTCTAAGAATGAATGATACCCTTTGGATCAACTAATTACTGTATTTCCTTAAATTTAGCTACTAGCTATTTTGGCACCTTCCACATAGCACCCATTGCAAATAAATAAATTCTGCCAAGCTGTGAAATGTCTGGCCTGTTTGAACTCTAAGAGATTACAAGACCGGATCTGGGTTCACACAGGGACTGGTCAGTGTGGTCAGGAGTAGTAAGCAAAAACTTCGTTGTTTCAGGGACCCACTTGCATTTATTTTACTGAGCAAAGGTGATGAGGTATTTGCCAAAGTCACACAGATCAGTGGCCAAGGGGCAGCTTAGAACTTACTGTGGCAACCTGACCGTTGCTATACCCCTCTCCCTTGGGCCCACAAGGCCATTTGCAAGTTGTAAAGGAGAGATGGGTCTGGAGGATTCCCAGAAATCCAAACAGATGGAGAAAGGCTTCCAACTTAAAAAGCAAAACAATGATGATTTATTTAACTTACGAATTAAACATAATTTAGCAATTATATTTATTCCTGTGATTCCTTATTAGCACAGAATATCGAGTTGGCTGTAATTTTCTTTTCTATTTATTAATGAGTCACACTGAGCTAACTACTGTAACATTTGGGGACATTGCAAATCAACACACAATGAAAGAAATAATCCCAATAGTTTTCCTACTTTAAATGAACTTGAAAAAAATTCCATGCTGTCAGGGACTGTTGGTCTTATTCCCAGTAGGACCCAGGACACTGTACATACTCCATAAATATGTGTTGACTGATGACTAATATTCAGGTTGGTCTACATGATAGCAAAGGAAAGCAAACTTTAAAATATTCTCCTTATATCAACACAATATTTCATTTTAATACTTGTACTATGTGCTCCTGCTTAGCACCTAGGCCATGAAATATCATTTTTACTTTCTTTACAGATGTTGAGCTGAACTTAATTAGATTGTTTCATTCATACCCTTTGATCATTTTTTCCTTTGGAATTCTCTTTTCTTGTCAAACCCTACTTATTCTTTAGGCTCCTTTTATGAAACCTTAGTCTCTCTCTTCCTCTTCCTCCTTCTAGCTAATGTGTATCTAGCATTTATCCTGTCAGTTACTACTTTAGGTACGTTGAGTATATTGACTCATAGAACACTCAAAACCATATATTGACTCATAAAACCTTCAAAACCACCCAGTGAGGTAGGGCTGTATCACCTCCCTTCTGCAAATGGGAGACTGAGAAATAGAAAGATAAAGTAACCTACTCAAGAGCACACAGCTGGTGGGTGGGGCAGGTGGGAATCAAATTCACACAGCCGCTTCTAAAGCACCCCAGCAGTTACTCTTGGATCTGCCCATTTCCTGACCTCCAAAGATCATTTTTTTCTTTAACAAGGAGAAAGATAATAATGATTATTTTACTGGAAAATAAGTTTATATGGTATGTTCTATTGTATTTGTTGCTTTGATTTTTGGCTCACATCTTTTCATGTCTTTGTGCATAAATCAGCCTTGTTCCTTTTTAACAGTAGCACAGTATTCCACAGTGTGAATTGCCAAATTGTAATAAGGACCCTACCGATGGACCTTTGGATTGTGTTCATGTTTGCAATGATATGCACAACTGCATTTCAACTTCCCTTAAAAAAAAGAAACTCACGTTGGGTTGAACTCAGATAGAAAGTGTTGGGCCAAGGGGCTCTTCTATGCTATTAAGAAATGCTAAATTAGCCCTGGCTGGTTAGCCCTGGCTTGTGTGGCTCAGTGGATTGAGTGCTGACCTGCAAACCAAAAGGGTGCTAGTTCAATTCCTAGTCAGGGCACAGGCCTGGGCTGCAGGCTAGGTCCTCTGTTAGGGGCGTGTGAAAGGCAACCAATCAATGCATATCTCACACAGAGAGGGATATTTTTCTCCCTCTCTTTCTTCTCTAAGTAAATAAATAAAATCCTACAAAAAAATGCTAAATTACACAACAGAGAGAAAAATGTCAAAGGAGTGACCAGAATTGTCTAACTGGGTATTGTTGGGGATATTGTCACTGGGACGTTGAATGATGCATTTGAGAAATCTGTTCCCTGTGCAACGCTTTGTTTAACTACGGAGCAGACACGTTTCACTGTTAAATCATCCTGGCAGGAAGCCGGGAGAGCCAATCACAGGGCTGCTTAGAGTAAGAGAGAATATGGAAGCATTACTGGAGTTTTCCTATGGCTGAAGCAAGCAGCCAGCAACATTTTCTCTGAAAAAGTGCTTAGGCCAAAAATAGTCTTTGCTTTGCTATATTAAGTTGAACTCTGTTTTCAATCAGGCTGTTATTCAAATACTGGAGCAGATCCAAAACTGCTTTCCTGAGGAAAAGTCTGTCTTTGCTACAGATTGTGCAGCCCGATAAATCAGACTTCTTACTTTCACAACGGGTTGCCAGGCCTGCTGCCCACTTTTCCAATGTGCAAGAAAAATGGCTTCCACTTCTGCCCTCCAGGCAAAGGGATCAGTTCACAGGTCCCCAGAAGTGCACAGGTACAAGGCTGCCCTGCTTCTCTCTGCTCAGGCCATGTTTTCTTCCATTCACAGTCTCATACTTTTTATATCTTTTCTATTCTACAAAAACCATCCCAGGCCTCACTCCCCTGAATAAGTTTATTGGCTTAACTTGCTCTTTTTCTCCTATACAGTAGCACTTGTCTCTTAACACTCAGTAGGTGATTCATTCATGCATTTGGCCATTGAAAAGATATTTATTAAACACTTACCAAATGCCAGAGATACAACAGTGAACAA
Organism: Tonatia bakeri; assembly: GCA_004024845.1. Taxonomy (NCBI): domain Eukaryota; kingdom Metazoa; phylum Chordata; class Mammalia; order Chiroptera; family Phyllostomidae; genus Tonatia; species Tonatia bakeri. The sequence goes on along the minus strand of PVIA01002326.1, from coordinate 21,733 downwards.
AACAAAGTCTTGTACCCAGAGAACTGGCATTCCGGAGAAAGAAACAGACAATAAGTAAATGCACAAATAGTTACTATGTTGGGTGGTGATAAGTGTAGGGATCCAAGTGTGTGTGTGTGAGGCGGAATGTGGCTCTTTTATCTAGAATGGCAAGGGAAGGCTACATGAGAAGGTGACATGTGGCCCAAGAGTTGAATAAGGAAAGGGAGGAGACTTGCAGGTTGGAAGTTCCTTCCAGTGCTAAGGTCCTGAGTTGGACACATGCTTGGCCTTTTGGGGAAATATCAAAGAGGCCATTTAGCTACCTTTAAATGTAATTTTAAATGTATGCTCTCTCTTCACCTTGAATGTCAGCTTCTTAAGAGTGGGAGCTGTATATCAGAGATTACAGGTGATAAACTGTGATGAAGCCTTCTTTGAAGCAAACCACCTTGTGCCCTCTCTAGCTCTTACCTAAAACTTTGATTGGATTACTACCCTAAGTTGTGGCACTCAAGTATGCTAGTAAAATGCTGAATTCTTAGAGTGCAAGTTATGCATGTGACACTCCTGTACCCATGGCCATGCACAGCACATAACAAGAAGTGACACAAATAATCCCATCATTTTAAGAAAATAGATTTAAGGTTCTAAACAACATGAACTAATGCCTTTATTTCTAGTGCTTGCCTTGCTTCAGACAAACACACACACATTAAAAACAGAGACCAATAAAATAAATAATTTAAAGCAACCAAAGAAACAAACACTGTTTTGTGGTTCTAAATTTTATCAAATCAATCCTTCCAAAATTATAACACCTTAATTAAGTGGTTCTTGTTTTAAATCTTCACCTGACGATGTGTTTATTGATTTTTGGAGAAAGAGGAAAGGAGAAGAGAGAGAGAGAGACATTGATGTGAGAGAGAAATAAGATCAGTCACCTCCTGTATGTGCCCCAACCAGGGATCAAACCCACAAACTAGCTATGTCCCCTGACTGAGATTGAAACCACAACCTTTTGGTGTACTGGACAATGCTCCAACCATCTGAGGCACCTGGCTATAGCTTAAGTGGTTTCTTTATTCATCTTGACAAAAAAATTAAGAAATTATGAAAAAAATTAACTGTATAAAATACTCTGCTCATATTATTTTAAATATAATTTTATACAGTTTGTTAATCCTTACTGTCATTTATAACTAAATTATATGTGCTTCTGAAAGCTGTGTAATGGATAGCATGTTGTGTGTAATTGTTGGAATGTGTTTATGGTCACTTTATAGTTCACATCTGAGGTCCCTGTTGACCATAAATCTGTGAAGACACAACCTCACTATATTCCAATACCATATTTTAAGGCAAAATTGGATTTGATTGACTCTAGTGCTTCTTGAAGTTGTGAAACCTATAGAAAGTGCTTTTGATTACTTGGGTATCTTCCCCATATAGGATGGGGACTTTGCTTGGCTTTGCTCCTGAATCCTCAGCATCTAGCACAGTGGTCTGGCCCGTAGTGGGCTCTCAACAAATGTTGAATAAATAGCTACTAACTTATTTTATGAAATGAGATATAGTATCTGTGGTCGTTAATTTTATGTGTCAACTTGGTTAGGCCAAGATACCTGAATATTTGGTCTGACATTATTTTAGATGTTCCTGTGAAGTTATACAGGGTCTGGCAGAAGTATCGCCTGCATGAATGTGACCGGTAGGATACGTGAATGTCCCACACGAGATGGACAGCAATTTGAACATTTCACCTAAAATGTCATATGGTGTGTCTGAATGTCATATGGTTATGTTACAGAATCACATGCTTGTGATTTTGTAATAAAAGATTTTGTAATAAAAAGGTCATTATTTGTGCCAGACCCTTTATTTTAGGTAAAATTAACATTGAAATCAGTAGATTCTGTGTAAAGTACATAACCCTCCACAATGGCAGTGGGGCTCATCTGATCAGATGAAGGTCTTAAGAGAAAAAAGGCTGACTTTACCTGAGCTAGAATTTTGCGGGCAGACTGACTTTGCACTCAACTGCAATACCAACTCTTCCCTAGGCCCCCAGCCTGCCAGCCTGTTCTGAAGATTTTTAATGTGCTAGTGTCCATAAATGCATGAGCCAGTTTCCTAAAGCAAATCTCTATGTACACATGTACGTGTATGCACACGTCCTAGTTAGTGGTTCTGTTTCTCTCTAGAACCTCGAACAATTACACTATCCCTTAGTCATTTACTCTTTTATTGAATCAAGTGATACATTTTATTCTAAGAAGCAACACTCACGAACCAAGGTCCCACAGTCACCATAGCCAGACTAGGGACACAACCTCTGACACTGACCTCAACTTTTCCACTCCAGCGAGGGAGGCAGAGAACATTGCCTCCTCACTGTTTCGTTTCTCTAGTGATACAAAGCACCTGCACGTCTTCTCTTTAGAGAAGCAGGTGCTAAGAGAACCTGGTACAGAACGAAGCCATGCTGTGATGGTATTAGGTGAGGCAAAGGCTTACCACTGGACTCTTAGGGGAAAATACTTCCTATGGTGAAGCTGAGCGGCTGATGGTATCACTTCCTCTAAATATTTCCACTCTTCACAAGTGAAGCTGTGGGTGGGGAATTTCAGTCATGGAAACTAGTCAAAAGGTTACAAAAGGTTCACAAACACTTTCCCACTTAATGACTGTGTGAGAGCTAATTAGTCCCATATACTGTAAGGAAAAAATGAATCTAAAAATACATCAGTGGGAAGGCTTGTGGGAAGCATGGTATGAAATTAGGTTCAGAGTCTAGGAAAGTGGTCAGCCCTGACAGCACCCATTTGCTCGTCTGGGGGAGGATGCTTTTGTACAGTGAGTTTTTATAGAGATCCTTCTACCAAGGCTTTGTGTGATGGGGGAAGTGGACAGTGAGGGTGAAAGCCTTCCTTGGTGTGCCCTCAATCAGCACAGTTTTTCATTCTAGAGTGTGTTTTATCTCCAGCCGTCAGTTAAATCTCTTCCTTGTCTCTATTTAAGGCCCCTTCTTTCCTTTGATGTTTTTTATTTTTTCCTGGCCCTCAGGTCCCTAATTCATTTGTCTCTTATCCCCATTTAAAACCTGTTTCTAACATAAGGCAAGGCCCCATGCCTGTGCCGGTAATATTTTGTACATCAGAGAGGGAGAAATTTGGGGGGCATTGTGCTGTCCTGAAATTATGTTCTGAGCCTTCATCTTTGATTTTTGGCAATTACTGAGCACTATCAATTGATAGAAATCATAGATGGTCATATGTCTATACAATAAAATGCTGTGAAAATGAGTCATTAGTGCCTATTTGCACCGACATGGATAACATTCCAAAATCATGTTGAGCCTGAGAGGCAGTTATGAAAAAAATAAATATGTTATGATTACATTCGTTAAAATTTCCCAAACAGGCAAAAATAAACTTCACAGACACATGAATCATGTATGTTCATTTATATGTAATATATAAATATTGCACATACTCATATGCACATATATGTACATATAGACATTGCACATATGTACATATGAGGTCAATCTGAAAAGAGAAATAAGGGCATGTATTTAACACAAATTTAAGGCTGCAGTTCCCTTTGTGGAGGGTGTGGGCGGAGTCAGACATTGTTTAGGGGCACGCAGCTGGCTTCAAGGGCTGTTGGTAAGAAGGTCAGTAGGTGAATGTGTATATATTTTATTGTTTCTGTGGTTATTTAGAATATACATATACATTATACACACCTCTTTGTAGTGTGAAATGTTTCACAATATTTAGACATTTTCTGAATTGAAACTTATCTGGACTATTAACCCCTCATTATCACATTTCTTGGAAAGTGGAGTGGGGAGGGGCTTGGAGAACAGGTGGTTACAGAAATTAAATAGAAAGTTAAATGAGTTATAGACCTCTGTTAACCAAAGCATGTATTTGAAGTGAATGTGAAAAGGGATACAGATGCATTGACACCTCAGCCTGTCACTTCATTTCACCATTGCCGAGTTACTTCTAAACACTCAGTAATTTTCCTTGTTGCTAGAACTACCATATAATGAAGCTTTGTGGTGTCCATTATGAGTAGTCTATACTAACACTCCCTGGATATCTGGGAGCCCATGTGACCAGTGAAATTATTTTCTTGGATGACCAAAAACTGAACCAACCCGGGCTGGGTCTCCACCAGCTTTTACAGTCCTGTGACTGGGAAGCAGCATCAGCGTCCATTGACTACCCAAACCACGAAACTGAGGATCATTTTTGGCACTTCCACCTTGCTCTTCTTTCCTGCCCATCACCCCAAGTCCTGTTGATTTTCCTTTCTGAGTTGACTAGTTTCTAGTTGTATAATTCTATTCCCACTGTCACCACTCTTGTCTTGTCTGTATATGTAACTAGGAGTGGAATGGCTCAGTCATTTGGTAATTTTGTGTTTAACTTTTCAAGAAACCATTGCAGTCTTCTTGGACAACTCGTTCGTCTGTGCTTCTATTTAAATGTTAGAATTTCTTGAGGTTCTTAAAAAATCTTAAGCTACCCTTCTCTTTCCTCGTTTGATGCTCTTAAGTATAGTCATGCGCTGGTTTGGCTGACTTGATTGACCTGACTGGGCTCTCTGTCTAGAGCGTGGGACCCATCCATTCTCCATACTGTATCAAGAGGGAGTCCTTACAAATGCAGATCAGATCACAGCACCTCTAGCTCCTTCACCCTTTTAGAAATGGCAGCATTTTTAATTCTGCCCCTTTAGACTCCTCTTAAGCTACACCCTTTGTCCCTCTGGCCACACTGGCCTTAGCTGTGCTGGACAATTCTATGGTCTCCCACCTCAGGGCATGGTAAAACTATTCCCAGGGTCTGGACATTAGCCAGTCCTTTGCCTTGTGAATTCTCACGGCTTTTTCAGTCCTCATATCCATCCTCCTTATGGAAACCTCCCCAACTCCCAGACGAGATCGTTTTCCCCACAGTGTGTTCTGGTCCTCACCACATTTGTGTGCGTATTAATTTACAAAGGCCAGTTCTCCCCTGGACTGGCCTTTTTTGGAGGATGGGACAACATCAATTTTGCTTCAACTTATGTAAGTTTTGACTTAAAAGTGCCCTCCACAGAGTGGATACACACTAGATGGTTGTTAAATTAATTAACGAGAAAAGATGGAGCTCTCACTCAGAACTGATTTTATATCCTTCCATTTCCACCATGCCATCCTTAGGAGAGGAATGTCCTTGAAAATAACCACACTTGGGAGGAAACAGGAACAAAGAGGAAAATTGCTTGGCTGGTTTCCAGGACACTGTCATGGACATTGCTCTTCACACCCACTGCGGGGTGGGAAACCAGTCTGTAGTGGGGGAAAGCGGCTCCTCAAGCAGGAGTTAAAAACATGGAGCACCCATTTTACCTCGCCTCACCAGTGCAGAGAAAACACTGCTCGCTCACTTCCACACACGCAGCCTCAAACAACGTACGGCAGTCAGTTGCCTCTTACCCGAGGGAGATAATGTTCCCAAACTCCATGAAACCTCAGACAGTACCTAACCCTATATAAATTATGTTTTCTCCTATACATACACACCTGCAATGAAGTTTAATGTATAAGTTAGGCACAGTAAGAAATTAACAATAACTAATAGTGAAAGAGAACAATTATAACAATATACCATGGAGAAAGTTATGTGAATGTGGTCTCTCAAAGTATCTTGTTGTACTGAACTCACTTTTTCACTTAAAGGAAGCACTTTACAGCATCTCTTTGGCATATCTGAATTGTCAGCATCATTACTCTTGATGCCTTGGGACCATTATTAAGTAAGAGGAACACAAGCACCATGATACCAATACAGTTGATCTAATAACTGAGATGGTACTGAGTGGGTGATGGGCGGGGAGTATATACAGTGTGGAGATGCTGGACAAAGAGATGATTCGCATCTCATGCAGGATGGATTAGTACAGTGCAAGATGTCTTCATGTGATTCAGAATGGTATCTAACCAAAAAATTAGGAATTCCTGATTCTGCAATTTTTCATTTAATATTTGCCAACCATGGCTGATGGCAAGTAACTGGAAACGTGGAAAGTGAAACTGTGGATGGAAGGAACCACTATACAACCCTTTTAGAATAGCTTCCCCGTTTAAAGTTGTATGTGTTCTTCATTTTGAAGTAATTTCAGCAAAATAAAAAGGTGACCTCAATTTTTTTTGTGAAGAAAGGCAATTGCAAGAATGAATGAGTTAAATGAATTAATAAATATAGACAAAAGTATGGATTTGTTGTGACCTGTTTGGACAGCTAGAAGAGTATCATTTGTCTCCAGCCCCTTAGAGAAGATGCTGATGACCAGTTCTCTACAGAGCTGAGACACACATTGAGTTCAATTCTCAGTCACCCTTTCTTGATCCCCAGGAGTTATTCCCAGAGAGGCTGAATATGGCATTATAGATGACTAATCCATCATAAAGTGGAAGTGACAGCTCACAGTCTGAAGTACTGAAATAATTTAGGAAAAGTAAAAGCTCAAGATTAACACAAGCAAGCTCTCTGAGGATGGTAGGAAGAAGGAGAAACCATCTGCTTTACACACTAGGACACACCTACCCAGGATGATTTCAACAAATAGAACCATGTAGATTTTAAGTTGCATTAAAGCCAGTGCCTCCAGGTCAACTTGAAGGAGACTTGGAACCACCGTTTCTCTTTTGGGGCATGTTGAGTCCCTCCCACATCCATTTAAGGCACATTAATAGTGGGGAACACCACCAGCTAGAAGTCTGACACCAACTCAGGAAGTGAGAGTCTGAGCAAGTCTCCCCCACTTCTCCCCTCAGGTCACAGTAAGTGCTTGAGAACTCACCCAGGGCAGAACCATTGGTGGATCATCTGGTCTCCCTGGTGTTCGTGCCCTTCTCTGGGCAGGTAGGCAGGAGGTGGCAGCTCAATCCTGTCTCACGATCATGTTTCTCTCTTGTTGGACCCACCAGACTTGCTTCTAAGGGCAGCTGTAAGCATTTCCCTACTGAGCAACCACACACGTAGAATGTGAGTGGTGTAAGCATGCGTATGTTTTTCCTTCCGGTTTCTGTGAAGTGATGTTGTCTCAGTTCATTTCCTTTCTGAGCCTCTTCTTTTTTCTGTCAGAGCTTCTGATACACTGTAGATGATTTGTAGTTTAGTGACAGGTGAAGGATTCTAGTTAGAATCCAATTTGCTATTTTGAGAAAGATAGGTGATCTTTAAATTATTATTGCAACAGAACTCTGTGGGATGTACTTTCAGAGTAGCTTAAGCTTCTTTCTAGACTGCAGTGAGGCAACAATTAATCTATTTTAAGGCCAATAGAATTGCGATTTTTGTGATTTTGTGGCCTCAATATGCTCCAGAGTTCCACTATAAATTGACATAAAACATCCTTCCATCCTTCCACTGCACAAGTATTTATGGAGTCTGTACCCTGTGTTAGTTGCCCTGCTAGGGGCTAGGTACATAAATGAAGACTCTTCTATTTAAAATGTGTTATGGGGGCTTGACCAGTGTGGCTCAGTTGGCTGGGTGTCACCATACAAAGCAAAAGGTCACTAGTTTGATTCCCAGTCAGGGTACATGCCTGGGTTTCAGCTTTGGTCCCAGTTGGGGTGCACAGGAGAGGCAACCTATTATTGATGTTCTTTCTCACATTGATGTTTTTCTCCCTCTCTCACTCCCTTCCCCTTCTCTAAATATAAATAAATAAAATATTAAAAAAATAAAATGTGGTATGGAAGCCTAGATTTGAGTATGTGAAAGGGAATTAGAAAGTCACTTAGTCCCAAACCCTTTGTGTTTTCCTGGTTGTCCTTTCAAGAAGTAGTCAAGCAAATGTGCTCCCAGGCTAAGCACCCAGGTTTGAACTATCTCTACCCTTTCAAGACTTTTGACATTTCTGTGCCTTAGCTTTCTCATCTGCAAAATGGGTGTAATCATAGGGTTGTTGTAAGAATTAGATAAGTTAGCATATATAAAGCATTCAAAGAGTGCTTGCCACACATAAATAAATAAGCAGTATATAAGCATTTGCTATTATTGTTAATGGCAAGTAATATTATTATAAGCTCAAACCTTTGCTTTTTTCCTTCTCTCCCCTACTTTCTACCTCTTGTTGGTACCTAGAAAATGACTTGGGGACATAGAGGGTTGAGGAAAGAGAGAGGTAGCTGGAAAAATTGATGCTCCCAAAATGATCCAGTGGTACCTGATGTTCTTGCTTCCTCCTCCTCTGACACCAAGACAAGGAAAGGATTGTTTTTGGTACTCCTCTCATCCTTGTGCTAAATGTTGTATGTTACACTCACAGGACTTCTGTTTTTGTTTGTTTGTTTGTTTTAATTTGCAGTTACAATTTCTCTGAAATTCAGATTCATGCCATTTATTTTAAAATGTTGAGCTAGCCCTTGCCAATGTGGCTGTGTTGGTTGGAGCATTGTCTTGTAAACTGAAAGTTCACAGGGTGGCTTCCAGGTTAGGACACATGTCTGGGTTATGGGTTTGGTCCCCAGTCATAGCACATATGAGAGGCAACCAATCAATATTTCTCTCTCACATGGATGTTTCTCTCCCCCTCTCTCTCTGCCTCTCCCTTATCCTCTCTCTAAAATTAATAGGCATGTTCTTGGGTGAGGATAAAAAAAGAAAATTTATAAAGATGTAACCTAAGATGTACTCCATTATTTCTGCATCATCCTATAAAAAATGTTGAGCTAGCTTACATCATGCTAAGGAATACTCTGCCCATAAACAGATACCACATCTGAACAAAGAAACACACACTCAGGCCAATACTTTGTGCAAATAAATTAATAACAAGAACACATATTAATTATCATACATATATTGCATCCTTAAATGAAATTAGCAAAATCCATGGTAAAAATATCAAGTTATTCTATTTTTCATTGTTATCTCTCTCTCTCTCCCTTTAAAAAAACACTCTAAAATACATGCTATGTATCAAAAACTGTTACAGATTTTAGGTAGAGTTATCCTTTCCCACATTTTATTTTATTATTATTATTTTTTAAAATTCTCACCTGAGGATGTGTTTATTGATTTTAGAGAGAAGGGAGAGAGAAAAAGAGAGAAACATTGATGTGAGAGAGAAATATCAATCAATTGCCTCCTGTACATGCCCCAGCTAGGGATTGAACCTGTAATCTAGGTGTGTGCCCTGATCAGGAATTGTACCCCCATAACCTTTTGGTGTACAGGACAATGCTCCAACCCATTGAGCCACCAAACTAGGGCCCAAGTTTTGTTTTATTGTGCAGAGTATTCATAAAAAATTGATAGAAGTAGAGGATTAACATAGACATATATTTTTTCAAAATGTCCCTCTATTCATTTTCTATTGTACTAATCATCTAAGATATTATGTTCTTCATTAGATATTTAAGCAGTATAAATTTAAATGTGTGAATTTTGAAAAAATAATTTATAATTATACAGCATAACGAGAAGATTAATGCCACTGGATTGTCTCCATAAGTCAATGATTCTAGATATACTAAATAAAGCTCAGCTTGGTCATAATTTAAATAAAGTGCTTGAGTTTAGCAACTTGATTATGCTTAGCTCTGTTCTTTCATCTACATCCTCATGGCTTCTTTTCCCACTTTGAGCTGCCTGGACCATCCACTGTGGAGTTCTTCAGAATAGGGAGAGGACATTTTTGTCAAAGCAAACTAAGAAGCCCAATCTTTGTCCAAAAACAGATTAGAAAAACAGGTTAAATATTTTTCCTACTTGGAAAGATGGAGACTTTCTATGTCTGTTTTCCTACTTACAGTCTTAGATTATTTTCTTCTTCTTCTTCTTCTTTTTTTTTGGTTTGTTTTCTTCTTTTTGATTAGTAGTAGGTTATTCCATGTGTCAAAATTTTGACAAACCACAGATGGTTTTGACAAAAAACAAACAGCTGTAGTTTCTAATTACTCTATCCAATAAAGGCCATGTTTACATTTTCAGCTTTATTTAAACAGTCTTCTTGAATGCTTTAATTAGCTTCTTCATGCCATCTCAGTTAGATGGAATCTCAGCACCGCAGAATGGTTTATAACTACCTGTTAAGCAGTAGCCAAACCCCAGGGAACTGTTTTGAATTTGCCATGAATATTTGGTTCAGGAAGTGAACTGTTGTATGGAGTGGAGGTTGAAGGGTAGGGGAGAGAGAAATGAGGAGCTAAAAAAATTAGAAATCTATGGCCAAGTTGTGTGTGCATTTGTGTGTGTGTTTTATTCCATTTGCTTGACTCATTTCCATCTGTGATTGAAGACAGTATTAGCTATAGAGAATCAGCTGCCCATTGAGGAATTTAAATAAATTTGCTCAAGAGTTGGTTTGGCAAGTTTTAAGAGCAATGTTGTCTAGTATTATAACATATGCCTCATTCCCTCTCAAGAATAGGAGTTAGTTTTATGGTTTTCATTTTTAGTTGAAGAAATCAGAGTTCAAAAAGATCCAGTTCATTTGTCCATTCAATAACTACTTCATGCCTGCAAACTCCCCTGAGCTTTCCTGTGCATTTTTGATAGATCAGTCCACAAGACACAGGGCCTGCCCTCAATAAATTCATAACTTAATGGGGAAATCATCTAGTGAGATAACTATTCCAATGAAGTGGCTTACTCATGATAATAAAAGCAGTTATTGAATAAGTGCTATGATAAATAAGAAATGAGTGAAAATCAGCTCCTTCCCTAAGAGAAATTACAATCTAGTGGACATGGCAAAATGAACTCTCTACCTTTCTCTTCTGCTCTCTAGCCACTTACAACCCTCATTTCCTCTCTCTCATAATAGGACGTTTTTTGTCTTCTGCTTCTTCTGTTCTCTCAGTCCAGCAGGCAAGTCCTGGAGTCTAGTACTCTTACATTGGCAACTCCCCATAACCAGTTATTTTAGCAATGCATCAATAATGATTTTCATTTTCTTGTTCTTCTGAGTGCTCACCCATTTGCAGCCCTAGGAGGAGGCTCAGTCTACTTTCCCTCATGCTCCAGAGCTACTCAGACTCACTGGGAAAAGTCAACAAAGGCCAATCTCTTTCCTTACAAATTCTCTCCAAATAACCTCAACCGAGACATTTTTGCTGCTCAGGAATCTTCCTGTCACTTCCCACTGACTATCAGTCAAATCTTCTTGCCAAAGATTTCTCACTTTCCAGAAGCTCTGAGCCCAGCACTTACCTCATGCCATGCCAAGGGTAATAGCTGCTGATGTGGGCTCTATTAGCATCTCTCATGGTCTCTGAGAATTCCAGTCTTTCATCCATCCTGTTCCTCATTCTTGGCTCATCCTTCAGTCCTTTGAATGACAGATAGCTTCAAGCATTACCACTTCATTAATAATAATAGTAATAGCTCTCATTTTTTGTTATCATGAGAAGGTAAATGGCATTTGCAAAGATGAAACCTTTCTTTTAGTCCACGGAATAGCTGTTTGAAGAAATATGAGCACCTAGAAGAGCAAAAAGAAAAAAGGATGAATTATTTTTAAGAGAAAGCTGATGGAAAATTTGAAAGATTCTGATTTATTGAAAGCATTCATTGCATATGGGCATCTGACTATCACCAAGCACTGATTTCTCCATTACTTACATCCTCTTTACCTATCCCTCTACTGGGTGGAAACCATCTTTAACTTCCCAAAAAACTGATTGGGAAAATTCTTAAATTCTTAAATTTACTTTTAAAAAAATCTACAGGGAATAAATTTGTATGGTAAACAAATAACATTGCAGGTAAAACTAAAGTGCATTTGACCATCAGCCCTAATGTTAGCTTTGTCCCCTGGATTATCCACAGTGAACCCTTGCCATCAGTCCAGGATGTATTCTTCCAAGATATTTTCTAGGCAATTCTATAAATGTATGTAACTACTGTCAATTTGCAATTGAGCACACGTGCAGTCTCACCCGTGAGCGCGCTTGTGCTCACAGAACGTGAGACTGAAACCATCAGAGTACACCCGGTTTCTGAGGGAACTATATAAGCAGCTCTTCTGGTTTCACATGAAGTAGCAATTTGAAAACAACATCTTATTCATGAGAGTGTTAAAAATAAAACTACATGGCTGCTTTTGTTGGTTGAAGAAATTAGATTCCATATTTTGTCTGACTTTTCTAAATATACAGAAATGTGGACTTATATCCAACTGATTTGCCTCTGAGTAAAGACTCCCAATCAAATACCAAAGCTCCATTATTATGTGATAAAGCAATTTTGTGGATTTTCCTTTTGGCCTACACAATTACTTAACCAAAAAATCAAGTCAAATCATGTGGGTCTACTGCCCCTGACAATGACTCCAGTTGCATGTGGGGACAGCCAAGACCTGGGATCACTGACAGTCATTTTCTCTCTACAATGGCTGACTCTTTATCTTTCCTCTTCCTTGAATGTTTTCGTCCTTCCGATTCTCAGAACAGCCTCTGTTCCACAATCCCATATTAAGAGATCACTGCTTTAAAGTTCAGAAATGTTTTTTAAAGTGATTCCCAGTACTTTAAACATCAGAATCATTTGTTTTTTCCCTGAGTTTGTATGTAATAATTTTACTCTAAGACAATAGAGGAAATACAACTTATCCCTCCTCAGTTTTCACCACATCTCTTTCCATTATATAAGTGAAAGCCTTGTGTCCACAAGTTCAGAGAAGCCCTAAATTCCAGTTCTTTTGCGCTATCTACATTCTTACTTTGCCTCCTTTTCTCTTCTTTGTCTCATGCTCAGCTTTCCCGAAAGAGCAGTTTATGCTCTATGACTCCTCCCACACCTTCCATTCCCTCCTTCTTCACTGCGTGTGGGTCTTTCATTCCTCCGTCTGCCTCGCAGCCCCACTTTGCGCTGAAGTCGTCCTTGTTGATATTACCATGGCAGCCTAGGTGATGAAACCATTAGACGTTACAGTCTCTCCCTCTGTTCATTTAAAATGACTGATCCCTTATTTCCTCTCAGACCCCTTCTTGCTTTCTTTGGTGAACCCTATTCAGCCTTGGTTAACCTCCTTCATGATTCACTATACCTTTTCCACTTACTGCTACCCATGTTTCCCCATTGGACCTCACACATTTTTGGGACAGGAGAGTAAGAGGTTATGAAAATTCCTTGGCACATGGAATAGGGAAAATGAAACAGATAGCAGAACAAAGTTGCTGAGCAATTTACAGTCAGGTACAGATGGTAACGGAAGAACTCCAGTGCCTGTCAAGGGGCAAAACCGGGAAAACAAGGACCTTGCCCCCAGGGTAACCTCTCCTCCACTGGCCTTTCCTCCCTGGAAGTAACATCTAGGAGATAACATCTAGGCCTCAGTTGTATTTTAGCTCCAGGACTAGAACAGCAGCAAAACCAGGTAGGCGATGCCAGGATCAACTGCAGTGACTGAAAAAAGCCCTGCCCTGCCGCTGACTGACCAATCAGCGGAGACCATGACCCTGAAAGGGCACCCTGGAGAACTGATAAATATTCTGCTGAACACCCTCTGAGACGTCCCATAAGATTCCCACCTGCAAGAAAGAGAAAAGTAACCCAGTTTCTGTGCTCTTTTTCTAGGGAACAGCCCCTGCCATTTCCTTTCCCTTCTTCTTCCCGCACTTCTTTATTCACAGGTAGGTGTCTCCTAAACTCTAAGACAGCTGGCAGCTGGCAGCTTGTCCCAGGCTAATCCTCTGAATCTGTCCCAAAGCCCTCTTTTCTCTGACTTCCCAGTGAGCTAAGGTAGCCCAGCCTAGGCTCTTCTCTGGCTTCTTTTATGCTAAGCCCTTCCTTGTCTTACTGCCCCCAGTTTTAATAGATGTGCCCTCATAGTCACCTGGACTTGTGTTGTGAAATTTTTCCACACGAAGACAAGAACCCACACCTACCAGCTGGCTCTCGGCAGACCCTCCCAGGGCCAGGTTCCTGTCCAGTAACATTTTCACTCTATAACTTTCTGGTTGGAATCATCTACTTTTCCATTTAAGTCTGGGTTAAACCTTTGCCTCTTGAACTCCCATTAACATAATTACCGAACACTTAGTCTCTGTTCAGTTCTGGCTGCTTTAACAAAATACCATGAAGTTGGCAGCATAAACAACAAACATTTACTTTTCACAGTTCTGGGGGTTGGGAGTCTGAGAACAGGAAGTCGGCATGGCCACCTTCCAGTGAGAACCCTCTTCCTGGTTTGCAGATGGCCACTGTCTTGCTGTATCCTTAGGTGGGGAGACAGAAAGAGTCTATATTGTTATTCAGATTCTAATTCCGTTCCTGAAATCTCCTTTCTCACAACCTAATTACTTCCCAAAGCCCCATCTCCTAATACCATCAAATTGGGGATTTGTCTTCAGTATAAGGTGGGGTGGGGACAGAGTGAGTCCATAGTAGTTTCTCTCCCCCAAATATTGCAAAACTTTCTCTTGCTTCTTAAATTTAATCTGTCACCAAATCCTGTGTTTTTTTCTTTAAACTAAATCTCAAATGTTGTTGTTGACCCATTCAGTTTTCTTTATACATACCCACTGCCACTACCTTAGTTTTGACTTTCCTTTCTTAGGTTATCTTAATTCCTAACTATGACAGCCCTCCTCTAACCTCTAATACTTAGCACACTGCTGGGCACACAGCAGGTCTTTGGGAGATATGAGTTGAGTGAATATCTGCACAATACTAGATATTCTCAAAGTCAAATTTCAAATCTCTTTGTGTCACCATCTGCTTAAAAACTTCCACTAACAGATTCCTACAAAATAGAGATGAACTGACTTTGTGGGTGACTTGAGATCCATGCTATCTTCTTAGATTCTCTCCTGCTTGCCTGTCTTTCAAGTGCCCTCCACCCATCATCCTGAACTGCTCACTGGTCCCTGATATCTTCTATCTTCTCATAATTGCAGCCTTGTAAAGTCCATTTCCCTGCCTAGAATACACTTCCATCTTCTCTTTTTGGCAATGTCCTTGAAGACTGCACTCTCCTAGACGAATGATTCTTTCCTCTTTTTACCGTCACAAGGAATTTAATTACTTCATTGGTCACATAATATCACAATAGTGTGTCTCCCTCCCCTGGACTTCAAGGCTCCTGATGACAGGGAACTACCTGCTCATTATTTATTTTGGGGGCCAAATGAAATATTTTACAAAGTAGCCTGCAGAGGTGTTGCTTCAGAATTACCTAAAAGGCTGGTTAAATATAGATTCTGAGGCCCCACCCTTTAACTGCTGAATCAGATTCTCTGGGGAGTCAAACCCTCCCAGGTAATTCTTATGCACATGAACATTGAGAGCACAGTTACAGTATCCAACAAATATTTGATGAATAAAAACATGATGAGAAGTACTGAGATCCCTACTCTTAAAAATCTGTTCTATTTCCTTCATTCCTCTGGGGTATATTTTTGCTGGAGACAGACCCAGGGAATTTGGCTCAGTCATGGATCAAAGTGGCCTAATGGGAAACAGCTTTGCATTATTCTCTAATCAAGTCATGAAAAGTACCTATTGTCCTGTCCAAATGCCAAATTAGGTTTAGGGTCATTCAGAGCCCTGAAGATGGTTGGCTGTGATAAGAACTGACACATTCTTGCTCAAGTGAGAACTGGTATTGCTGGCACACTCTGCATTTATAATTCACCAAAGCTGAATTCTTGAGCTGAAGTAGTCCACAGGTACCTTCTAAGGAGTCACACTGTCTCATTTGCTGCGTTTATGGCCAGTGTTGGTAACTCTGGTATCAGTTAATAGCTCTCCCCTGTTGACATTGGGTGGATTATGAATGGGCTTCAAGGGTTTCAGACTTTAGGTGAGGCTGATGGGCTTGTGAAGAAAGGCACGTCTCGTTTAAGCCACAAAGTCTCTAAAATGTCTTCTTAAAATTTCTTCCACTTTTGAGTTCCATTAACACAATCTTGAGATCTGTCACATTACACCACACCTGGCTTAACGAAGACTAAAAAATATGCATCATCTAAATGACCTCATGACCACACAAAATATCCTCAACTAATATTCCTTGGATTTATTGTTTAGTAAATGACTAAATCTTTCCAAGAGTACATAGAATGACAGTGCAGGAATACACTGACATTATTTGGTAGTTAAATACAAACATATATACCTGAGTGATGGGAAAAAAAATAAAGGCATCAGGAGTGATTTGAAATTGGTGGTACTTTGTGGACAAATTCAGACTGGGCATAGCTCCAAAAAGAGGCAGGATGTAGGGTGACAATTAAGCCATCTCTTAGATTGTTCATATAATGTCACAGCTGGGCCAAGCTTTGGAGGTTGTCTTATTTATTTTAGCACATGTTACTTATTCTCTAGCATTTCCAATATTTATTACACAAGTAGCATATACTCATTGTTGAAAAGAGAAAAATAAGTAATTTTAAAAGATCACATAATATTACATTGGAATGTGTAGTTTTAAAATGTTTTTCTATGCATATGGCTTAAAACAGAACATATTTATTATTTTACAGTTCTGTAGGTTAGAATTCAACACAGGTCTCACTGGGCTAGGGTTAGCAGCATTCCTCTGGAGGGTCTAGGGAAGATCCCATTGCCTTGCCTTTGCCAGGTTCTAAAGGCTTCCCCTGGTCCTGGGCTCCTGGCCCCTTCCTCTGTCTGAAAAGTCAACAATGTTAAATCTCTATGACCATTCATCTGGTAATCACATCTTCCCCCAACCACAGCTGGGGAAAAGTTCTCCTCTCTGCTTTTAAGGACCCATGTGATTAAAATGGACTCACATAGATAATACAAGAGCCCACCTCAAGGTCCCTAACTGAACATTAGTTAAACTTTTTTGGGTTGCTAGAATCTGATACAATCTGATTCTCTGCTAATGGATATTTACGATAAAGGGATGTAAGGAAGAACTGCAAAGAGTTTGAATAAACAGAGGACCGAGTCTCCTAGGAACTGTCACTTTATTTTCAGCCTATAGATACCATGACTTTTTGCTGTCTCAACAGCAGGCATCCCTGACACCAGATGAGGTCACTGACTATTTCTGCTGCAATCTTGATCCTTCTCGAACCTTTCTAGCTTCCTCCAATGTCCTTCTTTTACTGCTTAGCTTCTTAGTTTCTATTGACTCATGACTTCTACTCACTGTCTTATCTCCATGAATCTCTTGGTTTCTGGACTTTTCTGTCACTTTTATTTCTTTGTCTATGCCAACTTCAGGCTCCTTAAGAAAAATGATCTAGTAGAGTCTGCTGGTCACCACAGGGCACAGGACATCCCTGTCTGATAGAGGGTTCCCCTGGGTTATCTCATCTGCTGCCATCAGCTTAAGGATGGCTATCTTCAAAAACAACTGCCACTGCTTGGTTCCATCATCAGGGTCACAGGGTCAAATGTGACAGTAAGGAACAACATAGGGTTACTTCCCCCACAAAGAGGGCCACAAGCCAGTGAGCACAAAAAGAACCTTCAAATCCTAGGGCGGAATGTCTTCCTAAAGTGCCCCTGCATGCACTGCAGTTAAATTGTATCTGGGAACTACAACTAGAATAATCAAGCTGAACAAAAGAATTCAAGCAGGAGTTGAATGAGAGGAAAGGAATGGTGCCCAGAACTAACCCTGAATATGGGCATTTTGAAAACAGTGTAGGTAATTGCTTTCAGTACTGCAGGGCTAATTGCCAGTGTTTGACAAAAGAGGCCACGCGGACTTCTGAAAATTCTAAAATTATATCAGTTTTATCAGTAACCAGGACCTCAGTTCGCTCCCACAAACCTCCCAGGACCTGGTGAAATAGGCATTGGAAAAAGGGCTCGAATGCCTCTAAATGGTGCACCCATTTGCTTCTCCATCTACGTTTGTTCTGAAAAGGGGAAAGTGGTCTCATTAACTTGGGAAGAATGAATCTAAACAAGTTTCAGGAGAAAAACTTTCTTGGGCATGCTGAACCCTGCCACCACCCCCCTCCCCTTCTGAATGGAAAAATGCTGCAGTAAATGTTACATCTGATATTTCCCACAGAAATGTGTGCTGTGGTCACAGCTCACAGATGCCAACACAAATCTCAGACACAGCCACCTTTTGACAGAAAGCACAATCTGGGCTGTTTTTAGCCGGGACCTTAGTAACCAGAAGCAAAAGTTGATTTCAAATTTCAATTAATTACATGGGAAGAAATGGATGTCCAATAGACAGGGAGACAGGGAGCTCTTAGCATGAATGTTTTCTCCCTGGTGGCTGAGTATTGGAATGCTGCCATATCACCCGCAAATAGGACTTTTTCTATGTGGTATGCTGTTTTTTCTCTTGTTGTGTTTTTAGAGAGAATGCCAGTGGCATATTGTCTCCTGAACCTTCTATACCCTATAATAATTTATTGGATTCATTCATTTTTCACTTGGAAATATACAGCACACTTCATGCAGGCAATCAAAAGTTATTTTTGGAGTAATGACCACTCTGTTAGGAGCTCAGAATAAACTAATGAGTAAAAATATACACAATATACTGTGTGTATCAGACATTTTAGCTACAAGAATGTAAAAATAGAACTTAGAGTGGCTTGAACAATAGATTTTTGTTACCTAATCAAGCAAGAATTCTGAGGTTAGAATATCCTGGGGTTGGTTTATTCAGTGGATCAATAAATGTCTTCATGTCAGCTTTATTCTCAGGTGGTTAGTTCTTTCATGATTGCAGAGTGGCTGCCATAGCTATATATAGTGTATTCTCAACCATGTGCAAGTGAAAATTAACACATAAATAAACAAAACCAAAAGGAAGACATTCCCCTTTCGGGGTCTCTGTGCCTTCTTCTGAGAGATTCATTTCTTAGAAGGATGGTCTCCCTCCCCTATTCTCCCATCCCCTATTCTCCCTTCCCCTCCTCCCAGCAGAAATGTCCTCAAGTCTTAGGAAATCTATCAGAAGCTTGTTCCTAAGCCAGTCAATACAAAACAAATAAAATGGTCATAATAGACCAGTTGAATTTTGCCTCCTGAGGTTAGGAAAGGGCTCAGTCTTTCCTAAAACGCGAGCTTGCCCCATACACAAAATTCAGCTCTTTTATCAGGAAGAAGGGGTTTTAGCTTTGGGGTAAGAAACCAGTTGGATCTGCCTCAGTGTGGACTTGCAGACAACATAGGAGGGAAGGGGAAAACTCCTTCACACATGTTTTTCACACAGTCTAAAAGACTGATGTTCCAGTATTCTCTTTGCAAGTGGTAGTTTTAAGATCTTGGGTTAGTCATTTAACTCTTCAAATTTCTGCATATGTAAAATGGGAAATCATTTGTATCTCATTGGAGGTGTTATAAGGATCAAATATATTAGTGTATGCACAATGCCTAACACTGTGTCTGGCCCATAAGAATTGCCCAATAAATCCCACTCCCTTCCTCAAAGCCCTCAGGTTGCTTGCAGTCTAAATAGCTCTGTAACTGACACGTCACCAGCTTGTATTCTGATTGATAGGCACATGGCGAGCATGTACAGAGACTTCCTGGGCAGGTGATAGCATCATATTGCCAGGAACCATGAAGGTCCACAAAATGCTTTTGCTACAATTGGTGCTTTCTTCTTTTTTTCTTTATCTTTCTTTTACTCTTGTTAACTCCCTTTCTTTTGAAACTCTATCTTCCCTTGTGTTCTATGACAACGTTCTCTTGGCTTCCCTCCTGCCTCTCTAGCTACCTTTTTCTATGCTCCCTTATAGGGTCCTCCTTTTGACCAGCCCCAGAGCTATGTTCTCCACCTCCACTGCAATCTCACATGTTGGTTTTGGAGGTGACATTTTATCCTTTAGTGTACTTTCAATTTCGAGTTACCTGTTTGACACATATTATGCATTTAATACCTATTTCTTTAATACATTTTCTTTGATCATTTACTTAAGTATTTATGGAATGCCTATTATATGCCTGATACTGTTCTTCATGCTGAAAATATACCAATAAAAAAAACAGACCAATCCCTGCCTTTATGAAACTTATATACTAGTGAAGAGACAATGAATAAACAGATAAACATTTCCTATGTTAGATAGAGTAAGTGCTGTGGGAAAATATAATGCTGGGTAAGTAGGGTAGGATGGACATGAGTAGGGACAAGTCCTTTCAGGGTACCTAGGAATGCCTCTTTGATGACACAATATTTGTATAGAAACCTGAGACCAGTGAGTGACCCAAACATAAGGCTAGACAGAGGGAACAAAGAGCACAAATGCTCTGGACTGGGACTGCACTTGGCATCTTCAAGAAATCCTCAAGTGGCTAGAATGAAGTGAGCTATATGAAAGAGAAAGGAAACAGATCAGGGGGCCATGGGCAGGTCAGGGAGGGCCTCACAGGCAATGTTAGGGCTTGGGCCTCTATTTTGAGGGGAAGAAAGCCATTGAGGGTTCTAAGTAGAGGAGTGATATGATCAGACATGCTCTTAGGGGGTCCCTCTGACCTCTGTGTTGAGAAGAGACCTAGGAGGCTGGAGCAGAGGCAGGATGTCTGTTAGGAGACAATTACTATAATCAAGGCAAGAGATGGTCGGGGCTTGGATTGGGGAGGTAGCAATGTAGTGGTTAGAGCTCTGGGTGAATTTTGGTTTTAATTTGAGGTGAGATCAATGGGATTTTCTACTGGATGTGGGAAGTGAAGCAAAGAAATCAAGGTTAAGCTCAAATGTTTTGTTTCCAGCAAGCAGAAGAAGGGACTGTAATTTTCTGAGAAGAGGAGAATTGTGGGGAAGCAGATGGGGGTGGGAATGAAGAATTAGATTTGAGGCACGGTAAGTTCCCCTGGGTTATTAGGCATTGACATGTAGCTGTTGAGAAGGAAGTTGGGTTTAGGAATATGGATGTCAGAGGAGAGGTCTGGGCTGGAGATAGATCAGCAAGTATGTAGATGACATCGAAAGAAGTGACACTGGATGAGATCACCGGGGCACACGTGAAAAGGGAAGCAAACTGGTAACTGAGTGCTGGGTAGGCCCAACCAAGAGGTTGAGGAGAGGACGAAACCAGTAGAGAAGATGAGAAGGGGCGGCTTGAGAGGAAGGAGGCCCACCACCAGCATGTGGGGTCCTGAAAGGCCTGTGTCGAAAGAGTGTCCGGCACGAGGTGAAAGCGTGTCAGCATCTGATGGGGAAGTATGCAGGGGCTGAGAACGGCCTGATGGATTTGGTGATGTGTGGAAGTCTTTGGTGGCTGTGACAAAGCAGTTTCAGCTGTGGGTGCGAGAGAAAATGAGAGGAGAAGTTGGAGGCAGCAGTGCAAACAAGTCCTTCAAGGAGTTTTGCTGTGAACAGGAAAATGGGTAATAGTCAAGTGAGGTTTTGGGGGTTTAAGAGAGGAGATTTGGTATTCTTGAATGATAATTGAAAATCTAATAGAAGGGGTAATTTTTTATGGTATAGGAGAGGGGAGTGAGGTCCATGAGAAGGTTTAGGGGTGGAATCCAGGGAATAGTGAAGAGTTTAGCTAAGCTACTCCATGGCATTACTCCTCAGCATCCATTCTGTTGGGCCCAGCAGCCTGTGGGGAGCCTTCAGCTGTCACTGGCCCACATTCAATCACGTTCCCTAGACAGCACCACAGAGTCATAAGAAAATATAAGTTCCTGGTACGACTTTCCCAACAGCCCTTGTGATCAAGTCTTCCCCACCTCCCAGGGCCTTCCCCTTGTATGCCCGTTAGGTAAGACTGTTACAGAGCAAAACAACCAAGGGGGGCCCGGGACGGTGATGCTCTTACTGAAAGAGATTCGGGTCC
>PVIA01002325.1:0-216585 GCA_004024845.1 Tonatia bakeri | reverse complement strand
TGAAATAAAGGAAAATGTACACAGAACCGATAGTGACAAGAAGGAAACTAGGACTCAAATCGACGGTGTGGACCAGAAGGAAGAAAAAAACATTCAATCAGAAAAGAATGAAGAAACAAGAATTCACAAAAATGAGGAGGGGCTTAGGAAACTCCAGGACATCTTTAAACGTTCCAACATCCGAGTTATAGGGGTGCCAGAAGGAGAAGAGGAAGAGCAACAAGTGGAAAACTTATTTGAACAAATAATAAAGGAGAATTCCCCCAATGTGGCAAAGGAAATAGATTTCCAGGAAGTCCAGGAAGCTCAGAGAGTCCCAAAGAAGTTGGACCCAAGGAGGAACACACCAAGGCACATCATAATTACATTAGCCAAGGTAAAAATGAAGGAGAGAATCCTAGAAGCAGCAAGAGATAAGGGGACAGTTACCTACAAAGAAGTGGCCATCAGACTATCAGCTGATTTCTCAAAAGAGACCTTACAGGCAAGAAGGGGCTGGCAAGAAGTATTCCAAGTCATGAAAGGCAAGGACCTACATCCAAAATTGCTCTATCCAGCAAAGCTTTCATCTAGAATGGAAGGGCAGATAAAGCGGTTCTCAGATAAGGTCAAGTTAAAGAAGTTCATCATCACCAAGCCCTTATTATATGAAATGTTAAAGGGACTTATCTAAGAAAAAGAAGATAAAAAATATGAACAGTAAAATGACAACGAATGCAAAATTATTCACAACTACACCTAAAACAAAAACAAAAAGAAACTAAGCAAACAAGTAGAACAGGAACAGAATCACAGAAATGGAGATCACATGGAGGGTTATCAGCAGGGGAATAGGGGTGAGGGGGAAAAGGTACAGAGAATAAGTAGCATAGATGGTAGGTAGAAAATAGACAGGGGGAGGGTAAGAATAGTATAGGAAATGTAGAAGCCAAAGAACTTACATGTATGATCCATGGACATGAACTGAAGGGGGGGGGGATGTGGGTGGGAGAGGATGTGCAGGGTGGAGGGGAATAAAGGAGGGGAATGGGACAACCATAATAACATAGTCAATAAAATATATTTTTAAAAAATAACATTCCAAGCAACTGAGACACCTGGCCAGGGCAAGATGGATTATTTTTATCCCTATTTTTAAAAAATATTCTATTTATTCATTATTTTTAGAGAGATGGGAAGAGAAGGAGCAAGAGAGGGAAAGAAATATCAATGTGTGGTTGTCTCTCATGAGCCCACACTGGAGACCCGGCCTGCAACCCCAGCATGTGCTCTGACTGGGAATCCAACTGGCGACCCTTTGGTTCGCAGGACCGCACTCAATCCACTGAGCTATACCAGCCAGGGTATCCCTATTTCATATAGACAAGGAAATTGGAATGCAGGTTAGGTGATTTGTCTTAAGCCTACGTAGCTAATAACACAGGTTCTTTGTACTTCAAAGCACTTATTCTAGCTCAACACAAATGCTGTATTCTGATGTTTTCATTTTACATTATGTAAAAAAGTCCTTTTGTGTTTCAATATACTTATCATACGTATCTCACTTAACAGAAACATAACATTCCATTGCATTGTTATAACGTTGTTTCTCATGCCCTGTATTCCTGGGCATTGAGGTTGTTTCAGATTTTTAATGTCATAACTTTTTTTTGTTTTTGTACCATCAATTGTTTTATTTTGAATTATTTTCCCAGCATAATGCCCAGGAGGATATTACTTGGTAAAAATGGTACCAATATTTATATGGCTTTAGCTATACATTACTGAATTGTACTGTCACTGCATCTTGAAAGAGAGTACTATCTTCTTACACCAGCACCCTGTGAGAGGTGCAAGGCAGGCCTGGGTGGGTTCACTAATGAAAACAGCCCTTTGTCTCTCTAGCTGCTTGGATACGCCCCAGGCCGCATGAGACTCTCTGAAAATCACTCACCAGTGTGCATACTTCAGAGTGAGATCTCACGTGGGACAGTGTGGTTCTCCTTCCCGGAAGAGGCTTCCTTGATCCGTAGAAGGTTGTTCAGTTTAAGCAACTAATATTTCCCTCTTGATTCAGACTTGAGCTCTCGTTCCTGTTCAGAGAAGCTGTGGTAGCTGTTAGAAAGGAACCTAAACTTCAACTCATGATTTGTCTTTCCAAACGAGGTGTGAAAGGGTCGGGTAAGTTACACCCAGATATGGACACCCTGGCAGCCAGAGCTGAAAAAGGTTTTAGGACCTGTCAGGAGAAAGTAAAAGCGAGGAAAAGCCATACTAGAATAAGAAAGAAAGCTGCATTCTAACTGGTGGAAGGTGACTTTGAGATTATATGTTAATGTCTATGAATCTTAGTTATCTTACATGGCAAGAGTACCATGTGAGGGCATCGAAAGGTTTGGATTGAAATGATATGGCATAGTAGGCTCTCAATCCCTAGGCAATAGTGGGTTAGGCTCTGTGGGAATAGTGCAGACATTGAGGGCAAGCAGAACTAGTTTGGAACTGGTTAGAAAGTCACAGCTCTTGCCAGCAGGGTGAGCTCTGGCAAATTTTAATTCTCTTTGGACCTAAGTTTCTTCAACTGTAAAATGGATGTTATGATACTTACCTACTAAGTTTGTTTTACAGACTAAATATAAGTGTGTGCTAAGCATACAGTAAGTGCTCAATAAACAGGAGATATTAATGAGAAAATCTATCAATATACATGATCCACTAGGTGTTCTGCTACATATTGTTTCTCAGACTTTAATGTGCATGAGAGTCACCTAGAATACTTGTTGCAAGTATAGATTTTCAGGTCCCACTCCCAGCAATTCTGTTTCTGTAAGCTTGGGGAATCTGCATGTGTACCGAAATTCTAAGGTAATTTATATTGTCGGTAGTCCATGAACCATATCATACT
The DNA here is from genome assembly GCA_004024845.1 of Tonatia bakeri. NCBI lineage: Eukaryota > Metazoa > Chordata > Mammalia > Chiroptera > Phyllostomidae > Tonatia > Tonatia bakeri. Next base: position 213,701 of record PVIA01002325.1, on the reverse strand, counting down.
TTGAGAAAAACTGCCCTATGGTTTCAGAGAATAAAAAGAAAAAAGTGTTTTTTCCATCATTAATATGCCATAAAAACTCCATCACATGCAGATGTTAAATTAAAGAGACCCAATTACTGAATGAGTATATATTCAAGATGATTTATATAGGCCCTGACTATATAGGATAGCTCATTTGGTTAGAGCATCATCCTAATGCACCAAAGTTGCTGGTTTGGCGCCTGGTCAGGGCACATACAAGACAAAACCAATGAATGCACAAATAAGTGGATCAACAAATCAATGTTTCTCTCTCCCTTCCTCTTTCTCTAAAATCAATCAATAAAAAATTTTTAAAGATTTTATTTATTCATTTTTAGAGAGGGGAAGGGAGGGAGAGAAACATCAGTGTGTGGTTGCCTCTCGTGTGCCCCCTACTGTCGACCTAGCCCACAACCCAGGCATGTGCCCTGACTGGGAATCAAACTGGCAACTCTGGTTCACAGGCCCGTGCTCAATCCACTGAGCCACAGCAGCCAGGGCTCAATCAATATTTTTTTTTTAAATATGGTTTACATAGTTCTCACCTACTTAAATGTTTCTGAACCATCCTAAAACAACATTTTATCTTTTTAACATTAATGACATGGATGAATGTGTGTAAGCACTTCTTTCTTGGAGTCATCTTAATCTGGCATAGAGGGCTCTCCTTTGGACTGCGATTCTTCACTGTTTCCCCCTCTGAGAGTTGACAGACATTACTATTTCTTCTTGTGTTACTGTTTTATACTTCATTTGTGTCTAATTCCTCCAACCAGACTTTATTTTTAAGTCAAAAGGCAGGGACCAATGCCTTTTTTTGTTCTCTACCTTCTACAGGCATGTTGTAGAGCTTTTGCATATGATATGTGTTTCATAAATATATTTAAATGAATGTAGTAAGTATATTTACCTGCAGACTAGCACTCATGGATAAAGCCCTTACCACAAGAGTATTTCAGGATTACAGTCGTGAAAGGAGGAGCTTTTCGGGTCTGCATCAGGCAGAGCGCAGGGCAGATCTCAGGCCTGTGAATGTACTGGAATCTCTCCTGGCCGATTCCCTCTGCTGTAGTGTGGGAAGGACGCTTGCCTTCACAGAGCTGTTGTGGGGACTGAGTAAGAGAGAACTCACAAGCTTCCTAGCCAAATTCTTAACACCTGTGATTCTCCATAAATGAGGCTGCTTGCTCTTATTACATCTAAAAGTACCACATAAAATAATAGATGGAACTGCCCAGATCTTCAGAAGCAAAATAATAAAACAACTGATTCTTTCTGAGCAAAGCTGGTGTTTTCTTTTCTCTCTTTCTCTCCTTCTTTCTTTTTTCCTTGTTTTCCTAAGGTCTCGCGTTTTCAGCTTTGAGTAACAGACTGTCCAGGAGTCTGTATGGTGTCCCTACAGGGATGGCAAAGGACACAAAGCAGCCATTTTGCCAGCTGCAGGCTTTCACCCGGAGCAGTACAATCGGGGTTTAAGTTCATGCGTCACAAACCTCCTCTGTTCACAGCCACGATTATTGTGACTTCGTCCTGTTACTGAGGAGCAACAAGCACCCAGAATGAGGAATGTGTGTCCTACCTGAAATGAGAAACAGAAACTTCCAGCTTTTTGTACTGCAGGTAGGAGATTCAGCGGTCCAGGGGTCAGCAGGACACTGGAGACTCCCACACAGGTCTCGGGATGCTGGGAGAGAAATGGTCACAAGGGGGGCAATCTGTCTGGTTTGTCCAGCCCTTTAAAACACTAGCAGGTATTAGAATTCTATTCTGGGGAGGAAAAATACATACAATTTCTAAGTAAAAATAGTAATTACAGTTTTATTTCTGAAGGTGAAAAGTGAAAATAATTATGTAAGAATAAGGTGGATAGTGGCTAATAAAACCTAACATATTCACTTGATAGAATGGCAAGCATTCATTTAAAATGTTTACTTATTAAGTAACATGGAAAAATGTAATAACACATGGAAAATGCTTCTGAGTACATTTTAAGTGAAAAACAGGATAAAATTTGTTTATAACACAGAGCCTTCTACAATTCACGAGTGAAGCAGGGCCTTCCCAGTCCTGTCTGCCTTTCACAACAGCCAATAAAAAGCCTGTATTTAGGTGGTGGGATGGTGATGTAATCAACCATCTAGCCAATCTGCCCGATGATTATTTGCATAGTTTTCTTCTCTTAATCCAACAGGACCCAATTTCTTTTAAGGAGAACAGAAGTGGATATCTCTAAAAGAAAGGGAAGAAAATTACATTAACAAAGGGATATTTGTAATGATGTTGGTATCAAAATACAGTGATCAAAATTTTTATATCTAGTCTCTCTAGAGGGTCTTTCACCTTCTAAGCAAAGCAGTCTTCTTAGTATGCTTAAAATAGCTCTCTGAAAACTACCTACCCATTTTATGTTTAAAATGTTTTTCAATTAAAATTAAGCTTTTTAAAATAAAATAATTTTAATAAAATATTTTTTAAGAATTCCTACAGAATAGGAAACAGTTTTCTTGCATAATCTATAAGCCTCTTGCTATTGGCAAAAAGAAACCTTTTATTTCTCAGACTTAATTGATTTTACAAACAGAAACTAAAACCTGCTCCATGCTTACCTGTTGATCTTAGCAATTCATGCTCTGTAATTCAAACTTCTTCAGTTTATCAAGCTCAAGGAACTGGCTGTTGAGAAGTGGACAGGATTCCACAACCCTGATCTTTATCTGGTTTGTACAGCTTGCTGGTTTAAGATTTGATACTACTAGGAGAGCCCCCTTCCATTAGCCTGACTGGGATTTCCATTCACAAAAAGCACTAAGCTTAGTGGGACAATTCTGCCTTTCTCATGTGACAGCCAAGAGGCTTGGACAAGTTCATTATTTTGTTTCTTTCAGGTTTACTGAGCACGTACTATGTGTCAAGCGTTTTCACATGCATTATCTAGTTTGTTCCTTACAATAACCATGTGAAGATAGATATTATTAGCCCGTTTATAGCTGAGAGAAACAGTGTGGAAGAAGTTGAGTGATTTGGATGCCCAAGAACACACAGGGAATAACAGAACCATAATTCTTTTTTTTTTTTTTAAGATTTTATTTATTTTTAGAGAGGGAAGAGAGGGGGAGAGAGAGAGAGAGAGAGAGAGAGAGAGAGAGAGAGAGAGAGAGAGAGAGAAACATCAATGTGAGGTTGCTGAGAGACATGGCCTGCAACCTAGGCATGTGCCCTGACTGGGAATCGAACCTGCGATGCCTGGTTCGCAGCCCACTCTCAATCCACTGAGCTACACCAGCCAGGGCAGAACCATAATTCTTACATGGGTTTTCTAACACCAAGACCAGTGTTCTTCCCACTACATCACGTTATTTCTTTGTAATTAACTGGTGGTGCCAAAGCAGAAAGGGAAAATTCTACTCCTACATAACAAATATAATTTCTTGCATTGTAAATATGCAAATTTTTGTCTTACCTTGAACATCGAAACATAGAATGTGCCTATATTTTCCCAAAGAAGCCTGGAAAAAATGGAATGTTCCAATCCTTTAAACAAAATTTCAATCAAAATACTTTGTTTCTATTTATCTCCAGTACTCAAGAATTTACTATGGCTAATGAAAATTTGCTGTCAGCTTCAAACTGATGGTTGCAGGTCACACAGCTCTCTACACAGACTTCCCACTGACACTCCCTCAGCAGTAGCATATTTGTTCCTTAACATGACAGTCAGTGACAATCAGCGATGGGTGAGACACTTAAGTGAACTCCCAAGGAGAAAACCACTGTGGTGTAATGTGCAACACTTTTGAAACTGAATGACATCTCGGATTATAGGTACGGCCCTCGCTGTGCCAGGCAATGCCTGAGTGCTTTGTAGGTTTGCATTTGTGAGTGATATTCTTTTGAGCGAATAAAGCTACTGTAATAATCATAACTGACATGCCTTTTTCCATACAAACACCTTTTGGCCCACCCCATTACCCAACATCCTCTACGATAAATATTGTCAGTATCCTCCCTTGCAAACAAGGAATCTTGGCATTAAGAGGTTAGAGATCTTGCCACCCACCACATGCTTTGTGGAGAGCAGAGCTAGGATTTGTCCTTGAGCAATCGGGTCAGAGTCTGGGCTCTTAACTACTATGTTACCCTGCTTTTCCAAAATGGATCATACAGTATTATTTGATTTCATGAAACATACCACAGACACTTTGCTGAGCTGCATCACACCTTGCAAAAGGCCACAAATAGGAAATTTGCCTGTGTGTGGTAATATAAAAATCAAACTTGAAGGCACTTCAACCTAGTATAGAAATGAGGCACAAGTCAAAATGACAACGTCCCTGCTTCCTTAGAGCTTCATGCCAGCTCTCTCTACTTCAGCTTAGACTCAGGTCCGTTCACCATTTGCTGGTCACTGCTTGCCCGAGGCTGGCGCAGGGTCTGTGGAGCCCCTGCCCTTCTCTGGGGCCAGACAGTGAGCAGTAGACTCTGCCTGACATCTTGCACCCCGGGAATCTGCCCTCACTCGTTCTGTCTGGTTCTGCCTAGGTCTTCATGGCATTCTGCCTTTCCTTCACCATTGAAAATGCTGCAGGCTTGTAGGCTGTGTTTCCACGTTGTGCCTGATACTGTGCAGCAGGTGTCGGGGGTGGTTCTACATTCCCAGCCCATTCTATGTTCCCATCCTCTAAAAATGGATAGTTGAGAAAGTAAATTCTTCACAACTCAGGCTGTCCTAGGATATTCTACATTAAAATGAATGGTTGGAATGGAAAGAATAAAACAGAGTCAAGAAACTTACAGGCTAGTAGGACTCAAGGCGGGCCAGGGTGGCATCGTGGGTGTGAAAAAGATTGTTAAACTGTACAAGGCAGTAGAGATCACACTGAGACGCACAGACTCAGCATCCGTTTCACTGACTGTCTAGGGTAATGCTTCTCAAATGTTAGCTGGTGTCAGAATTACCTGCAGCACTTGTTAAAACAGATTTCTGGGCTCACGATTTCTGATTCAGTGGGTTTGGCTGATGTCCAATAATTTGCATTTCTATCAAGTTTTCAGGTGATGCAGATGCTGCATGTCCCTAGAACCACTGGCCTAGGCTGTTGGATGGGCCCAAAATCCTGTCCACAGTGAGCACACAGTAGGCACGCAGATGCCCTCGTTATTACGAGGCTCCACACCTTGGTCACCGCAGTACGTGCTCTGCTCTGCCTTCAGATTACCCTGCGCAGTTAGTCTGAGATTTATGGGAAAAAGAGCTTGCAATCCTTTCCTTTTCTTCCATATGTCCCAACCCCCTGCCATTAATACCTATTTTATTTAAAAGCTGCTTTACGGTTTGAAAGGAACTCTCACACTCATTATTGTGTTTAAATATGAAATACTTTGTCATTCCTAAGCATGAAGCTAAGACTTATTAAAGTGGGGGAAGGGGCGATGGGGCAGAACACTCCGTCCTTTTGCATTTGCAGCGCAGAACGTAGCTATAATAGGTTTGTATTTCAGACCAAGTTTCCTAAAGGGGATCAGAATATTCCTTACTGGAGATATGTATATAACATAATGTGGAAAGTTAGAGTAAAAAAAAGCAGTGATGGCAAGCACCCCTACTGCGCCCCCTCCCCACCAAATAAAACGAGTGGGTGGGGGAAATCCCGAGAGAGCCTTTCCTGGGAGGGTCCCTCCGGTGTCTGCTAAGACAGGTCCCGGGTGGCGCGCCATCCCCCCGCCTCTACTCCGCAGCCGCTCTCCGCATTGCTAAGACGCAGCAGCACTGTCCCTCCAGACTTCTCCTGGGGGCTCGCACGGTGCAACCAACCCTAAAACGTGGCTGCGCGACGACCCTCCGCCCTCCGGGCTTCCCATTGGCCCGTCGCCGTTGTCATTTTCTCCTTGCCTCGCCTTCCCCTCGCGGGCGGAGGCGGCGGGCGGGGTAGGTTGCACTCGCTGTTGGCTCTGGTTGCGGTGGCGGCTTTGCAGCAGGCGGCGCGCCGGCGGGAAGCGGGCCACGGGGACCCGGGCGCGGGCGGGGAGCGAGGGGGCCGGGCGTGGCGCAGGCTCCGCGACCAGCCCATGCGGGGCGGGGGCCGGCGGCAGGGCCGGGGGCCCCAGCCGCCGCCGAGGGCGGCCGAGGACTTGCCGGCCCGGCTGCCCCCTGCCCTGCCTCGCCCAGAGCGGGGCCATCCCAGAGGCGTGCGCTGCGCTGCTCAGCTCCCCGGCCCTGGCCATGCCCTGAAGCAGAAAGTTCGGGGTCTGGGGGCAGCCCTCCTCCCGCTGCAATGACCGCCCAAGGACTCCTGCTGGCCAGCTCGACTGTGCCCTGCCTTCGCTCCCCAGGTCGTAATGAACTATTCCAAGCTGTAACCAAGGCTGTCCCTTCTGGCCCCTTGCTGTTCCTCCTTTAAAAATACTTAAATTTTAATTCAAGGAATTGTCATCTGTCCACTCCTTTCCTTGCTAATCGTTTAGACCCCAGACTTCGTTTCTGAGTGTAAGAGGGGGCGCGGTCACCCCCAAGACAGCTCGCTGGAAGGACAAATTCCCCCCCTGGCTGACCCACAGACACCATGAAGAGGTGCAAATCGGACGAGCTGCAGCAACAGCAGGCAGAGGAGGATGGAGCTGGGCTGGAAGATGCCGTTTGCCACCTGCCGGGCGCAGACCTCCGGCCTGGGGAGGCCACGGGTGCTAACTCTGCTGGCGGGCCAACTTCAGACGTGGGTGCTGCTCCGGCGCCCAACCCCGGTCATCGAAGCAAGCCTCCTGATTTAAAGGTGAGCTCAGACTCTCCCCTGGCCATCCCAGCCCGGCCGGCTATTTAGCTTTCCCCGCCCCACGCAGAAGTGCTTAAAAGTGATGGGGAAGCCAGGCAAAGGTCAGAGAGGATGCTGGGCCAGAACCCTGGGCTGGACTTCAGGTACCATATGTTCCTCTGTCTTTCAGCACCATTTCAGGCTTCTGTGTTTCTTCCTCATTATTCAGCAGACGTTCTGGTGACTCACCCATACAATATTGTTTGAATGATATGTGTGAAGTGCTATTCTCAGACAAAGAGCTAGAGAAATCTGAGGTGCTAACCAAAAAGTTAACGTCACTTTTCCTCTTGTAAGATAGCAGAGGAAGAAAATGACAACGTGGAAGGCCAAGCAGAGGACCATTAGTTTCCTTTGCTGTATTAGTTTTCTCCTTTTGCAACCTTCCTGGATGAAGCTCAGTTTATCTATCTGTGAAAGGGGAGTGTGGATTTCTTGCCATTAGGTGGAGCCAGAGGTTAAGATAGTGCTTGGAGATCGCTGCCTGCCGGCTTGCGGAACCAATCCCCAGGGTGTAACTGACAGGTGGCGGAGCCAGGCTGGGGCTGGTTTGGGGCGTCGGTTCAAGTTGCACACACGCTGAGCCGGCAGTTAGAACCAGACTCGGAGGAAGCCAATCACATACAGCTGGGAGTTGTTTATTTTCCAGCCTGAGGTTGCCGAGACAATTGTGGAGCTGTATTGAATGTGTCTCGATATTAATTAAAACAGCAGCTGGGATAAATAATGCACCTTTGCTGGAGCTGCCACAGGGACTGCAGGCTCAGGCTTCTCAAGCCAGCTCACCTCCAGGCTAAACGGGGAGATGTGGACCCAAGGAAGAAACTTAGATGCCTTGGAGATTGATGCCTCAGGCGAGACTTTCTCCAGAGGGGGTGCAAGGTCTTGACTAGAGGAGTGAAAGGACTCCGTTATGTTAAATAAAGAAAGCCTGTATCCTATAGCAGCAGACGCTAAGGAGCTTGCCCGAATAAGCCAATGACATTCCTCGTTTGGCCTGAGCGACTCAGAGTCAGGAAGTCAGAGCGCAGGTGAGTGCGTTCTTACCTGTGTGTGCTACCTGTCTGTATTCCTTGGGGAGGGATGAGAAGGGGACAGCTAACTCCTTGTGTGTAATTTTTAAAAACTGTAGTAGTTATTTGGATGTGGCCTCTGGTTCCTCTGTTGCCCTGTTTTCAGAGGTCCGGGGCCAGCCTCGTGTCTAAAGGTGAGCTTCACTGGCCAGTCTGTGCACAGGACGCTCAATGCCTGGCCCCGCGGTCACGCTTCAGACTACCCTGTTTGCTCAGGAGGTGTGGGTCCTATTTTAAATACTATGGTGAAGGGACAGGGATGCCCTTAATGCTGTCGAGGGTGGGTCAGCCTTCTGCTGCAGCCTTAAGCTTTGTTCTGGGCAGATCCAGATGAGTCTGGCCAGCAAACTCTGGTTCCTTAATCAGATGGACCCTCGCCCTGAGTCCAGGCGGGGCAGCCTCAGAAACTCCCCACGCTCCAGCTTAGGCCAGCAGTGGAAACTGTGGGCTCTGTTCATCTCCGCCCCTTCTCCCCCAGGGTGGGGGGCCGTGGTGTGAGAGGGCTGCAGTGTCTGTCTTTGTAGATAAAAAGCTACTTTAGGGAGCTTGTTCACTTCGCCTTATGTCATCTCTCCCTCTCTCTCTGGTGACACCTTCATGCTGCTTGCGGCAGATATAGCAACAGCTCTGTGCTTGGTATGAAATGCTGAACTTCCCTGACCCAAAATTAAGACCAGGTGTGACTAGGCGTTGGATGCCCCCCCCCACATACACACACACTCCCACCCCCGAGAAAACACACCACTGAGGTGGATCCCAGCCATGTGTACCCAGGCTGGCAGCAAGGCGGAGGAAACAGAGCTGCCGCCTGCTCCGGGGGAGCACGCGGAGACAAGTGGAGCTATTTATCTGTCTGCTCTCTCACGTGTTTACGGGGTAGGGACTTCCGAACCAGACACGAACTTGGGGTCTCTTGCAATTTGATTTGCTGTGTGATCTCAGGCAAACCACTGAGCTTTTCTGAGCCTTTTTTTCCTGGGGAAAGGGACTAGAAATATTGAAGTGTGTCCAAACTTGTTTTCCAATGCTGGCACAGTTTTCCAACAATGAAAAAATTCCGTCATTGGCTCTAGCACTGGGTAGAAGCTGACTTGTTTTAGATTTAATGGTGGTACCAGAAAAGGGGCAGGTTTAATTTTTAACACTCCCTACTTTACACCTCTCTTCGGCCTAGGGAGACCAGCAGTTCTGGCTTGCTTTTGTTTTTATTTTAAACTTTGGAGATAGGAACTTTTGGTCCTTTAGTCCACTTCTATTTTCTTGTGACAGCTTCAGGCATTGTGATGGATTTAAGTGTATTGGAGGAAATCACCTTGAGAAAGGGGCAAGAAAATAAGAGGCTTTTGTCTGAAGTACCTCTGTTGAGGTTAAGGGTAGGGAGAAGAGAGAATGTTAGAGAATTTTAGTCTTTGCCAAGGAGATCTGAACAATGCCCTAACTAGTGGCAGCCAGAGGCTGCTGTCAGGGACTCCCGTGGTCTCCCTCCCACCCTCCAGCGATGTGGAACATCCCGCTCTGCACTGTGGATTTCTGCTGCGGTGGCCTGGGCTCCGTGATTATGCAGCAGGGAAGGCCAGTGGAAAGAAGGAAAAATAGTTAAGTAGCACTCTTAGACAAGCGATCATCACATGGGAACTGAAAGATAACCTGAAAATCAACATCGCCCTACAGAAGGCCTGTGCGGCTCGCTAGGCTGGGGGCGGAGGTCTCGGCAGGCACTCCTGCGACACAAGCCCGACCATCCAGAGTCACACCCCTGCCCTCTGTGGCTTGAATCCCTGTTTAACCACTTGAGCTCCTGTCTTGATTCCATCATCATCATTATCCAGTCCTTTGCTACGCCCGGGAAAGCAGGGGAGGAAACCCCCAACCTCTCCCGCTGCCCTGCGCCCCCTGCCCTCCGCCCCCTCTGGTGTAGCAGGAGGAACTGAGCCTTTCCTGAAAGGGAGGGTCCGAGTGCCCTGCCAGAGGCCTTCCCCTGGACTTTCCCTCAGGTTCTCTTTCCCCTCACAAAAGCCCCTCCCGCCCCCAGAAGAAGAGGGGGCGGATCCAAATTCCATCATACCAGTCCTGGTTCGAAGTGCTTTTGACTCAGGGATCATCTGGGTTCTAGTGTAAGTGCTTCCGTTCCCTCCCTAGACCGTCCAGCCTTCCCAGGAAGATCAGGGAAAACAACGAGAAGCCACATGGCTGAGAGAAAGGCCCAGCTGAACCCTCAGCCTTTACTTTCGAACACAGGTGCTGTAGCCCCCGCAAACAGCCCTGGTTCCTTTACTCCTATAGGAGCCCACTGGGGAAGGGGTCCTGGGTCCCGGGCTCCAAATGCCTTCGTGGGAAAGGCACAACTTTAACCTGTGAAACATGTCAGGCACGTACAAGCGTCACGTGTGGTTTAAATAACAAGCACAGAACAGACACCCCATCTCCCTACTGCCCAAGTCCAGAAAGAGAACGTCGGCATTCCCAAGAAACTCCTCCTTCTTTTTCTGTTCTGCTGTTTATTTTGTTGTTGTTGTTGTTTTAAGGCCCAGGATTTTGATAAAATCAGTAGGTCTCAGTTTCTCCACTTTTTCAGTGGAGAAAAACCGTTCCCAGGAGTGTGGGTGGGATGAAGGAGTGTGTGCGCTCCCGGCCCTGGGGGGAGGTCCTCGTGGCGGAGTGTGGCTCCGTGTGCACCAGAAGGCTCCGAGTTCTACTTCGGAAGTGATGTGCTCAGGCCTGGAGATTTCTGCAGTGGGAGCTGGACCCCTGGGGCAGGTTTCATGACGGGGGTGGGGGGGACGTGGGGGGCAGAATCGAGGTAGACCTCAGAACAAAGAAATGGAAAATGAGTTCTTTAGCAACAGGCGCTGCCTCCGCCTCCAGGTGAGCTCCCAGTCAAACATGATGAAATAGCAAGAAAGTCCTCCATCGAAGGACACAGGAGTTTAAAGGTGCTTTGAGCATGACACGACGGAATCAAAGGCACCTGGAAAGATGTCCTGGGGGAGGCGGACGTGAAGCAAGGTATTAAAGTAAGGGTGGAATGTTAATTCCCGGAGAAGAGGGTCAGGGCTTTCCAGACGGGAAGTCGAATGGCACACGCCAGGCCCCTTGTGGGGCTTGTGTCCTTTCTGGCTGGAGTGGCAGTTTTCTCAGTTCTGTAAACTGGTTGGGAACAGTGGGAGGTGCTGAAGAATGGTGAGGCCACCTATTCCTATCCCACCTGCACTTAATGTGACCCGGGCAGGGGATCCTGAGGCCTGGGATTGCCCGACCCCCCACCCCCTCTGTCTTCAGTATTATTCAGAGCAGCCCTCTATGTGGGCTCAGGAGGCACTGGCGACCGGTGGGAAAGCATGTGGCAAAAGAAGCTCTCTGTTCTGCTGCCACACACTGGGCTCTAGATGAATTCCCAGCTGCCTAGTTCCAGTGGGGACTGTCTTGTAGGCCCAGTATTTGCAGAATGTCCTTCTTTTTGTGTATCTAATTATGTCTTAACTGCCAATCCCATTAACAGGAATCTCTCCCTAAACGAGGAGTAAAAACACCTAATAGGATCTGAACTTGAGGTTGAGGTTTACAAAAAGTGTGGGTATCAGAGGCTGGGAGAAAAAGCTCAGCTGGCTTCTTGCTGATGGTTTTGGAGGCCAACTTAAAACTCTTCTCCATTTTCATCTCTCCTGTAAGAAATTGCATCTCCCTGTGACATTCTTGTAGGCCGGGAGGGTCACTCTGAGAACAAGGGCTGGATTGGACAGGGGCCACCTCTCTCAGCCAAACACTTAAGCCTCTCTCCACACTAAGAATTTAGAACAAAGCTGTTGAGGGATAGCAGGCATGCTTTGTGATTGCGTGAGAAAGGCAGCATTTGACTTTTCAGACCAGATGGTTAAAGGCTCCCTTTATCCGTTCAGCCAGGTTAGCTGAGTGATGTTCACCCGGGAAGGCAGAGCTGGTCTGAGGACCTGAGCCCTGCCTAAGCCGATTGTGAAGACAGTGAGCACAGTGGGGCTCCCGGGTCTGCGTTCGCCCTCCTCCAAGCCAGCCTGTTCCGGCAGTTAGGCAGTTACTCCATCAGTAGACTGAGAGGAAGTTTAAAATGCAGTAGGAGGGACCTGGGTTAGGCACAAGAAAAAACGGCCCAACTGTGCATTTTAAATCTTTGGAAAAGTAGTTGTCTAAGGATGAAATCACTTTACAAAGATGACTTTTGCAGACTTGGATAGTTCCACTCAGAAAGTCATTAGGTAGCATTCACCATGTTTGTGTTGAGGCCTCTGCCCGGTACATCAGGGACCCGAAGACGTAGATGATACGGGTCGTGTCCTCCGGTCCCTCATATTCTTTCCCGTTGAGGGTTCTGTCCATAGGCTGTCCATAGGTAACTGGGCGACAGACTGAGGGAGCGTGAGAAGCCACGTCATGAGGCAGTACGCGATTCATTGCCGGTAACGTGCTCTCTGGAGTTTGGAGCAGGGTGGTGAGCTCACTGCAGACTGGTGTGGTCGGCAGGGGCGACAGAGAGAGGGCACACTGTGCCGGTAACTTGAGTCGCAACCTTCTCAGCTGGTGTGTGCTGCGTCTGTTCTACCTCAAGACCCCGGGGACGAGGTCACCTTTCCCTACTCGCATCGGCTCTAGGCAGAGTTCCCTAAGCAACTAAAGAAACGAGGAATTAAAATAAAATTGGGAATGGGAAAATCATTTGCCCCTGAGTTGAGGTCTGTTTTTTAGTGTCAGCTGTGATGTTGGATCATCACTGTGCTTCTGATAGAAACGCTAAACAGGCCTGCTTGTTCTTCCTTGTGGTCCTCAGTGCCAAAGCTGGGGTGAGGACGGTCCCTGCCTGGCTCCAGCCCCAGGCTCCCGCCCGGAGCTTCCGAAGGGTAGTCGGGAGACTTCAGCAATCCACTCTGTATCCCGAGAGAGAGTAGGGCTCTGTGGGCTTTTACAGCGATTAGCTCTCTAATGCTGGCCCCGTTTCCATAGAGACCCTATAAATAGAGGAACGTTGGCGACTTAGGCTTGCTAAGGCTCACTGTGACCCAGTCACCCCACTGAACCCTCACAGCCAAACCTTAGGGGGGTGGGGGGTAGAGGAGTTTCAAACCCAGGTGGGAGGAAGGGACATGCAGTCAGCTGCCAGGTGGGATAAATTAGCTGTAGGTTAGTGTGACTTTTTAAGATCTGTTCAGCTTTTCTGGGAGTTGTTAGGAACACAGGAACCTGTAGGAATTAGAAGCTGCTTGGCTATTTTTAATCAGATGGTGGCAAGGACTCCCGTACCCCAAAGCATTTACTTTTGACCTCATGCAGCTGTGTTTGCAAATTTTGGAGCAAACTTCCTCTTTGGGGGACCCACACCCAGGAAGGAAAACAGATGAAGCCCAGCCGTTCCGAGACCACAGTCTTCTCAGGAAGGATCTTTCAGAAACCATCCAGTCCACCCTTTCTTCTGGAGAGGATGATGTCACCCAAAGAAGAGGGGTGTCCTTCCTCCCCTTAGAGGTAGTCCCAGGCGGGGGACAGCACCCTTCCCTCATCTATCTCCCCACGTGTAGGCACCTGGTCCGAGAAGCCCTGCCTCCATCCCAGCCCAGCCTCTGGGCAGCTCTGGGGGCAGTTCTTGCGTGTTCTCCTGGATTGGGAGAGCTGTGTTTGTGTCCCACCTATAACTCTGAAACATCTCCACTCTCTTCCTGGTGCATGGCTTCATTTGGCCACCGAAAATGGTTTCTAGCAGCTGGGGAAAAGAAAAAGTGAGTGTGGCAAAGCAAGTGACATTTAGTAGCTGGGACCTGTTAGTCAGAGCAGGTGGTGCTTTCTGCTGCGTTGGTGGCTAAGTTCCCCAAAGCTAGTCACCATGGTTTTCCTCATTTCCAAAACCTAAGGCTGGTTATATGGATGCCACCCTGCTATCCTGCCCTGCACCTCGTGAGCACAAGCTGTTGCATTTGGAGAGTACCCCACCCCCCATTATTCTTTGACTTTTCTATTCCTTTCCTTCATGTCTACCACAGACTTTAGCAGACTCCTCTGAGCTGCTGGGCCAGAGGGCCTGCTTTCCTTTACCCGCTAAACAGGTGGGGAGGCGGGACCTGAAGGCTGCAGTGGTGAAAGGTCTTGTCCAAGTCCTTCGTGTGTCATGGGCAGATCCACAGTGACAGTTCAGGGGACAGCACTCCTTCTGGCCCAGGTTTTGTTTTGAAGCTGCCTTTGATGCTGTTCTGGGGTACAGGTACATACCAACCTGCTTTAGTGTTGGGATCAGTGTATGAAACAGTGAAGGTCAGTTAGAAGCCAGATGTTTGTCTGTGTGACTTGGACAAGCCACGTAACTGTGCTGGCCTCAGTTTCTTTATCTGCAGAATGGGGACACTGCCACTGTGTCTGTTACAGCCTCCTTCCTGAGGGCAGGCTGGCATCAGGCTGGGACGGCAGCATGCACTGGAAAGAACTTTGAAAAATGCTGTTATATAACATTAAAAATAAATTGACCAAGGATTTTAGGATCCCAGGCAATATGGCAGGCAGTGGTGGCTGCTGCCCGTAGCCCCTCTGCCCGTTGCCCCTCTGCCCGTTGCCCCTCTGCCCGCTGCCTGGGGCTGAGCAGTGGCGATTCCGCCTGGCGCCAGGATCTCTGGTGAGGTCTCTTGAAGGGAACTCTTTTCACCTGAGTGGATATGGAAACTTGCTCTCAGTGTTGGAGAAGCTAGGTTAGGAGTGGTGGGGAGAGGAGAATGAGACCTGAAATAGAATGCTAGAAAGAGAGTTCATAATACGTAATGTGACCATTTGGCGAAGCAGCTGGACAAATGCCACAGCCAGCTGGCCCCATCCACGACACTGGAGAGAGGCGTCTTGGCTCATGCCTGGTCAGGAGACGGCGAATCTGGCCCTTCCCAGCCCCTGATGACTGTGCTCCCTGTCCAGTCTGCCTTGGGTGTCCTGGTTCTACCCAGAGCTGGTTCCGGTCCTGCCTGCTGGCCCTGGGGGATGGTGACGACCGAGGAAAAACCTGGCATTGGGCAGCCCCAGAATTAAATGCCTGAGCAGGAGAGGTGGCAGCCTTAATTTGCTCATCTAAAAATGGAAATGTTACTGTTGTTGCTTTTGTTGGTTTCTGGAAAGATCAAGTAAGATAACGCAGGAGAAAAAGCACATCAAAAACTGGGAACCATTCATTTCTGGCGAGTTGCGATGGTGGAGTTTCTCTCGTCTGTGAAATGGGTGACGCAGCGGCCCACTGGGAGGGCTGTGGTGAGACTCAGTGAGTGAAAGGTGAACATTTGAAACCTGTGCACAAATAACGTGATGGTGTAGTTATTGCCGGCCACGCGTGAGTGCGGCGGCGTGTGCAACAACAGTAAGAGGGTCTCGGAATGAGGGTCGGCTAACGCAGAAGATCTAAAGGCGGTGTTTTCTGGGTTTCTACATGATCTCAGTTTTCTGCCCTGTAAGTTTGGTTCCAGAAAAAAAGAAAATACAGTAAGTGCAAGTCTTCAGAATGTTTTTTAAGGTGACGGAGGCAGCCTCGTGCGACTAGGGGCTGTTCCTCACAGATGTGGCTCACGGACCCCCAGTGACCAGGCTCAGAGTTTCCACCTAGCAGTCACAGACTGGGGGCTCTCACCTGGTCCTCACATCCCAGCCCTCCTCCCGTGACTCTGAAGCTCTGCCGAGGGCTCGGCCTGGCCAGATGAGTCAGCCCCCGACAGAAGCAGCTTTCTGGAATTACACCACACGTTGCCTTGCCCTGGCCAAGTGGTCCAGCTGCCTCTCTGAGCAGCCCTGCCTGGGGAGCAGCTGGGGAGTCCCAGCAGCAGAGCTGAGAGGGCAGGCTGAGGCCTGGCAGCGCGGGGCCCCGGGGCCTCTTTGGTTTATTTCAGTCTGAGGGGAAGGACATTCATTCGGACAGCGGGTTTTGATACTGTGCTAAAGAAGTGGTTACATGGCCCTGGCTGGCGTGGCTCAGTGGATTGAGCGTGGGCTGAGAACCAAAGCATCGCAGGTTCCATTCCCAGTCAGGGCACATGCCTGGGTTGCAGGCCATGGCCCCCAGCAACCGCACATTGATGTTTCTCTCTCTCTCTCTCTCTCTCTCTCTCCCCCCCTTCCCTCTCTAAAAATAAATAAAATCTTAAAAAAAAAAAAAAGAAGTGGTCACATTACTGACTACACTGAAGGTATGCCCCTAGGAGTTTATTTACTTGTTACGTTTGACAGTTTGTCAGAAAGGACAGCGATGAGCAGTGAGCAGCCGGATGAAGAGGCACATGGATTGCAGTCTGGAGGGTCCCGAGCATAGGAGCTGCTGTCCCAGAGGAACTGGGGTGTCCCACCCTCCTGGCGTGTGGGTGTACTCACTGGCTCAGGAGCCCCAATGAAGTGTATTTTGTTGCCAACCATATCAGGAATGAGATTGGCTCACAATAGCAGAAAATTGTGCTAGGATTCTACAGACAAAGGGAGGTTTATTTATTTCATGCAGCAAGCATCCAGGATAGGCATTTACAACTGGTTTGGTGGCACTGTGCGGTCATCAGGTTCCTAGGCGTCCTGTCCTTTGGGGCTCTACACATGAATACGTGTGTGTGTGTGTGTGGTCACACGTGTACACACATATGCCTTCATATCATGCCAGTTATCTTGTGGCAGGATGGCTGTTACACATCCAGGCATTTCCTCCACGTTCCACTTGGGAAGCAGTGGGAAGGGCCAGCAAGTCTTTATAGAAACTCTCACCTTGTTTTTCTTTGGTCAAAACTGCGTCATGTGGCAACTCCTAGCTGCAAGGGAGTCTGATGAAGCAAGAATTTTTAGCAAGTTATATGAAGGCCATTCAGTTTGGTTAAGAAAGAAAATGGGAAAGACATTGAATAGGCAGTCAGCAGTGTCTGCTATTACACTGTAGCCTGATTGTATAATTCGGAGTTTCCCATGGTGAGAAACTCCGAATGAGGCCTCTTTGGAAATGGATGCCTGATAGTCTAGAGCAGCGGTTCCTAACCCAGTACTGGTCCGTGGCCTGTTAGGAACCGGGCCGCACAGCAGGAGGTGAGTGGTGGGCCAGCGAAGTCTCATCTGTATTTACAGCCACTCCCCATTGCTCACATTACTGTCTATGCTTCGCCTCCCGTCAGAACAGCACCAGCACTGGATTCTCATAGGAGCATGAACCCCACTGTGAACTGCGCATGTGAGGGACCCAGGTTGCATGCTCCTTGTGAGAACCTAGTACCTGATGGTCTGAGGTGGAGCTGAGGCGGGGATGCCAGCGCCGGGGAGCAGCTGCAAGCACAGACTATCGTTAGCAGAGAGTTTTGGCTGCACCGGGACCATAATGAATCAGTTGCTCTCAGACTCATATCAAAACTGTATCAGTGAGTGACAAGTGACAGTTAAGCTGCATCTGGTGGTAGGCTATAAAGCCATCCCTACCCACCCTTCCCTCCACCCCCAGTCTGTGGAAAAATTGTCTTCCATGAAATTGGTCCCTGGTGCCAAAAAAGTTGGGGACCACTTGTCTAGAGGAGCACGTGCAGCTTGAAGGAGGACCTACTCAGAAGGAGGGAAGAACTGGGGGCGGGGGGCAGGATTGGGCCTGAGAGATACAACCTCACGAGCCAAGGGCTGGTGCGTGTGCCTCTGAGCCCCAGACTAGCCACAAGAATCTCATGACCAGTAGCCCTGAACCCATGTGTGGACTGGGAGCATTCTGTGGGGAGCCACAGGGTGCGTTTCTTTGGGATGAAAGGAGCAGGTCTGGGTTGCCACCTTTCTGCAGGATGTGATCTTTTAGGTGTGATGCACCATTTATTGGGCCTTCCAGATTCAGACAGCCATAGTAGCAACACTGATCACCCAAGAGCAGAAGCCTCTCTTCTGTCCCCATCTCCTGGGCATTCATGAGCTTTCCACTCACCAGGGTTCTTTGTCTCTCCCTCTTAAGAAAATCCAGCAGCTCTCAGAGGGCTCCATGTTTGGCCACGGTCTGAAGCACCTGTTCCACAGCCGCCGCCGGTCACGAGAGAGGGAGCATCAGACATCTCAGGATTCCCAGCAGCAGCAGCAGCAGCAGCAGCAGGGGGTATCTGACCATGACTCCCCAGACGAGAAGGAGCGGTCCCCCGAGATGCACCGGGTCTCCTATGCCATGTCCCTGCACGACCTGCCTGCCCGGCCCACCGCCTTCAACCGCGTGCTGCAGCAGATCCGCTCCCGGCCCTCCATCAAGCGGGGCGCCAGCTTGCACAGCAGCAGTGGGGGCAGCAGCGGGGGCGGCAGCCGGCGTGCCAAGAGCAGCTCCCTGGAGCCCCAGCGCGGCAGCCCCCACCTGCTGCGCAAGGCCCCCCAGGACAGCAGCCTGGCCGCCATCCTGCACCAGCACCAGTGCCGGCCCCGTTCCTCTTCTACCACCGACACAGCCCTGCTGCTGGCAGATGGTGGCAACGTGTACCTCTTGGCCGAGGAGACTGAGGGCATCGGGGACAAGGTGAGGTTGGGGTGAGAGCAGGGCCTTCCACGTGGGTGGCAAGTGCCACCTCGGGGAGGGGGTGGCTTCTGGACCTGGAGAGCAGAGCTGAGGGCCCTGCCTAGTGGGCGTGGGCACCCTGCTGCCTGCAGAACTGTCCGCCTGGTTGAAGGAGTCAGAGGTAGACTAAGCCCAAAGCAAGAGATGATCCCAAAGGACTAATTTCTGTTTCTTTCACAACTATATTTTGTTCAGGCTGATATTAATTTTTGGCTTGCCTTCCTTAAACATGCTGTTGAGAGGCAGTCGGTGCGCTGGTTGAGAGCACAGTCCTGGTTCAGCCACGGAGCAGCTGCATCAGCCACTCCACCTCTTCGTGCCTCCATTTCCCCAGTTGCTAATGGGGCACTAATAGTAGCCTTGTTGTAGGGTTACTGGAGAATGGGTTCATATGTATGAAATACTTGGAATGGAGTCTGGTACAGTATCATTTTTGCAATTATTACCAAACAAAGACGATAGGGGAGAAATCCATGAAGTATTGTTCAGTAAGGAGAAAATGGAAAATTTTATACCAAATCTAATTTGGTACCTCCTGAATTTCTATATTCATGCTTTTATCCAAGTAACAAGCATTTATCGAGCAGTTGTTACGTGCTGTGAGAATGAACAAGCCAGAGGTGCCGTCCTGGGGGAGCTCACTGAATAGAGGGGAGACGGCTGGGCGAGAGGACCAAATGGGGTGCTGAGGCTGTGGGAGAGGCCGTGGGAGCTGCAGGGAAATGGGGGTGAGGGGAGTTAGCAGAGAACTTCTGGAGGGAGCCGCTCAGCTGAATCTTGCAGGAGTGTAATTTAGCCAGGGAAGAGCTGAGCAGAGGGCACCGGGGCTGGACGGTGCAGCACGCACCAGAGCACGTAAGCTCTGGTGCCGGGGGCTGCTAGGAGTTTACGGTGGCTGGAGTGTCCCGCACTTCGAGGGACTGACAGGCTACAGCCAGTGAGACATGGAGAGGAGACAGTCAGAAGACATTTGGTGGTTAGAATCAACAGTGCACGCTGAGAGGGGGTGTGGCAGACGAAGGAAGGGAAGGAGTGGAGGATGGGTGCCGCAGGGTTTAGGGACAGCGTTCTCTAGCTGAGGAAACACGGGGGAAGGAGCACGTTGGGGAGGAAAGTGAGGGACTCAGTTTTGCTATTGATCGACTACAGAGCACCAGCCGGCCGTCGGGTTCATGGGGCGAGGTCTGGGCTGCGGCTAGCGCCCGCAAGTCACCACTGAGCTTGAAATGGCGGGTGTGGATGAAACCCTGGAAGGGCATGTGTTGAGCGAGAAGGAGACCAAGGACAGATCTGACGTATAAGGGACAGGGCAGCCATATGCACAAGTTAACCTGGAGAGTGGTCTCGGAAGCAAAAGGTGAATTTGGAGGAGAAGGAAGTTTCAAACAGAGCGAAATGTGGCAGGGGCGATGGGTCAGATTGGGGTTTGGAAATGCAGATGGGTAGTCTCAAGCGAGGGGAGGGGGTCATTGGTAACCAGCAAGAAACCAGTTTGGGGCATTGAGGAGATGGTGGGAGGGGAGGCAGCCTGTGTAGCTTAGTCTGGGGAGGAGAGAGGCCAGCGATAGTGGGCTGAGGCAGTTTGGGTTTTGGTGGGTTTAAAAGACAGACAGGGAGGGCTGCAGATCGCATAGGACCTGGTAGGCCAGGAAAAGGGCTTCCGTTTTTTTTTCCTCAAGTGAGACAGGAGGTCCTTAGAAGGTTTTATGCAGATGAGTGACACCTTTTAAGAGATCTCTATGGCTGCTGTGGGGAGAACTGGCTGTGAGCCAGGGGGTGAGCATGGAGCCCAGCTGGAAGGCTGTTGGCCTGTGCCAGGGACGGGGTGGTGGCGGCTTGCAGCAGGTGGGAGTGCTGGAGGTAAGGGAAAGTGGCTGGATCCTGGCTGTGCTCCAGAGACCGAGCTACCTCCACTTCTGACAGACGTGGGGCATGATGGGGAGCAGGCAAAGATGGCATACATGTCTTTGGCCTGGCAGCTGCAAAGAAGAATTGCCATTAACTGAGTTGGGGGAAAAGGGCAAGTGGAATAGATATTTGGCAAGTGCTGTGGGGATAGAATCCGGAGCAGGTATGGGACACGTTCCATTTGAGGTGGCTATTGAACACCCACGTGGAAATGCTGAGCAGCCGGATGAGTGACTTTGGAGTCGTGGGGAGAGATCCAGTCTAGAGGCGTACATTTGGGATTGTGAGTATATAGACAGTATTGCACTGTCTATATACTCACTGGGATGGCACTGGACCATTTGCGAGCAGAGTTTCAACTGTGAAGAAGTCCGTTCCCAGAGTGAGATCTGGGCGCATCCCCAGAAGGGTAACGTGGCCTTGTAACTGGAGACTCCCAGGGGCCGGCACAGCCCTCGACCCTGTACAGGCCCTCATTCTGCCTGTAAAGCAGCCAGGCCGCCTCTCACTGCTGAGGCAGCGAATACTGTAAAATATCTAAACAGAATAGTCCTGGTAAGTGAAGGTCTCTGGCACTGCAGTTACTTTACAAAGAGAATGTGAACCTTGTCATCTCCGTCACGGGAGCAGACAGAAATGGTGGGCAGTGGGTACCCCGGAAAGCTGGGAGGAGTTGTAGATGTTTGCCGACCGGAAATGCCGAGCCGGGGCTGGGGTGGGGCGGGCAGCTGGGGAGCTCCTGCGGAGGCTTTTCCATGGCTGACGTTTGGCCTTAGCCCTGCCCTGGAGATATCCAGAGGGCAGGCAGGGTTTATTCTTGCTGCCGGTCAAGACCAGGCCCAGAGGTGCGGGCGGGCTGACTGGGGACATTCCCTGGGCTCAGAGTGGTGACGGGGAAATGGAGCTCCTATGATTTTTTTCTATTCTTATTTAGAACCTTCCTCTTTCCAAGCTTTGTCATGTGCGCTGCCTGGTTCATCTTTTTTTTTTTTTTTCAAAGATTTATTTATTTACTTTTAGAGAGAGGGGAAGGGAGGGAGAGAAACACCCACATGCTAGAGAAATGTCTATCTGATACTTCTCACAGGCCCCCAGTGTGGGACCTGGCCCGAAACCCAGGAGTGTGCCCTGACTAGGAATCACATCGGCACCGGATGATGGCCAGCCCCCTGAGCCACATGAGTCTGGGCTGCCTGGTTAATCCTGATAACATCTCTGTGAAATGCCAGAGCAGGTAGCATAACCTCCATTTCACAGACGCACAGACTGAGGCTTGGAGGAATCAAGAGGCTGCTTGTCTGAAGGTACCCAGCCGGTTCATGGCAGAGAGAAGACTAGATCCCATGTTTCTAGTGCGTCCACGAGATCAAACATCTGAAGCCACCAAAACCACTAGAGACCATTTAGTGCAAGATCCACAGGGAGCAGGTTTGCCTCAGCCCAGGGAGGGTGACTTGATCTCTTAGCTGCCATTTCCCTTCAGTTACACAGCTTTCTGAACGGGGGGCTATCCTCCCAGGGACAGGTGTGGCCCTGGGGGTCCTAAGGAGGGGGCTGCTTCAGGTCAGGGAAGGGGCCTGCCCTGTCAGCTGACTTTCCCAGACCCAGAGGCCATGGGTTGGTGTGAGAGGCTGTGGTGGTTCTACCCTGGTCTCTGGGCATGAATAGAAGGTATTCTTCTCTCTCTAGTAAATACAGCCCCACATGCTCTCCGCAAGCTCCCTGATGACTACTAGCATCTATTTTTAATTCATGAGCCTCCCCCACTACACACACCCCTTGTCATTGTTTAGAATGCACCAGCTGGCTTTCGGACCAGAGCCCTGTGGGGGTGGGGGTGGGGGGCTTGAGTCACCAACACGCCCTGGAGGCAGCTAAAGTTCCTGAACTGTCCTGGAGAGGCTTACCCTGCCTCCAGCCTGAGAAAGTAGGAGACCTGGAGCTTGAGGAGAGCTGGGTGCCACAGAGGGCCAGGTAGCAGCCCTCAGTTCCAGCAGCAGTTCAGCCTTGGTGGTGGAGTCTGTTGGTCATTTCTTCCCTCCACACCCAGTTAGCTGTCTAGGAGGTTGTACCTTAAATGACTTCCTGGTAAAGCAAAAAAAGTTGTTATCTTAGCCTCACCATTCTGCTTTCTGTTATTTATGTGACACTGGGCAAGGTAACTACTCTGTCTTGTACCTGTAAAGTGGAAAAAAAACGTCATCGTTTTTCGGCACTCTGGGGCATTGACAGGCGAAGAGAGAAGGCAGGCGACATCACTTCGGGGCTCTCCGTCAGTGTGAAGCTTGGTAATAATGTTCAGGGACAGCGGATGTGGGCCCCCTGCTTCCTCAGCAGATGATTCCCACCCTCATTTTTTTTTTTTGCTGAGCAGCACTTCCTAGAAGTGGCCTCAGGAAAACTGAGTGACTCTTCCGTTCTGCCTTCGTTATCTGGGATTGGGTCAGCGGCCTGCGTCCCTTTCCTCCTGCTCCTTCCAAGTCTGGCTTGCTCAGGGCTTCCCTCTCAGCCTGGTTCAAAGCCTCTCCCCAGCTGTCACCACACTCCTCCCACCCCTTCTGGGCTGTGTGAGGTGTGCCCCACAGAGAGGGACTGCACAGAGGTGCTGGGTGTACAGCTCGCTCTGCTGAGGAGCCCCTGACTTTGCCCTGCTTGTCCACCCCCTGCTGTGCAGGGTCCTTGGTCCCCTCTGAGGATGAGGAGCAGGGTGGGGTGGGAGCCAGCAGCCTCAGGAGACCAGCACAGAGGGGCGGGGCTGAGTGGCAGGAGGGCTGTTCCTCACAGGCCAGCCTGATGCCCCAGGGTTCTGAGGGCTGGCAGGGTGGGAGAGAGGACCAGGTGCTAGCAGTGAGGAGGCAGAGAGATGAGGTCATGACTGGACACTTCCCTGTGGCCTCGGGGAGGTGTTATCTCCAAGCCCCAGGTGGGGAAAACAGTGGCGCTCAGTTTATCGTGTAAACCAGAGCAAACTCTGGAAGCTTGTAGCACTCCTCCCCCAGATTTATTCCACAACAAGATTTCTCCTCTGCTCTGGCGCAAATAAGCACCCCTGTGTTCTCCGAGGGGCTGGCCCGGGAGGGGCTGCCCTCTGCCCTAGGCTCTCGCCAGGAAGACAGACCTTGGCAGGCACCAGGGTCTCTGGTTTATTTATGTCTGGGACCCTGCTGGTTCAGTGTCGGGCGGGGTCCACTCCGCCGGGAGAGGTTTCCAACCACGTCCCTATGGCAGTGGGGGAGGCCGGGGGTGCCTCGGCCTGCCGGCCAAGTGCACACGCCTCTGGAGCCGCGTGCACTGCCCCGTTCACAGTCACTCACTCGCGTGCGTGCTCGGGTCTGCCGGTCTGAACTCGCACCCAGTTGCTGGGAAGCGCAGCTGCCCTCTCTCCTCCCTCCTCCAGGCATCTTAGCTTGTCTTCCCGTCTCTCTTCCTCCCTGCGTGGAGGGGTTCCTCAGGCAGAGCGGGGCCAGCGGCAGCCAGCCCAGTGGCCTCAGGAGAGCCTCCAGGCCAAGGCAGGACAGCTCTGTGATCTGCTGTGAACTCTTCCTTCCTGCCCCGGCGATTAAAAGCCCCTATTTCCCAGGGTCCTGAAAGCCCCAGCACAGCAGCCTGTGTCAGGGTACCTGGCAAGCCAAGTAATGTGCAGCCCAGGGAGTGCAGCCCGCAAGGTCGTGATGACTTTGTAGGGTGGTAAACGGGCACACTGATCATGTGGTTGCTTGTGAGGCATGTAAGTATTGAACCATCGTGTTATTCACCTGGAAGTCGTACAGTATTGTATGTCAGTCACACTTTAGTTTTTAAAAAAGGTTCTCCCTTTAGTATGATTTGAATTGCACAGATTCAGGTGAAGGCTCTTGCCTTTTAGGAGTCCTGCCCAATCAGGAGAGGGGCCAGAAAGTGAGGACTCTACCCCTTGCCTAAAGCTCTGACACCAGAGAGCATAAGCAGCAGCTTCCTGCTGACTTCTAGAATAGGATCGTGGGCTCAGTTAGTTGCCCAGCAGACAACTGGCCTCTGGAATTAGCCTTTCTTCATCTTTTTCCCACTGACATCCATGCCTTTCTTTTTTTTTTTTTAAGTTGTTTATTTTCAGAGAGAAGGGAAGTGAGGGAGAAAGAGAGGGAGACAGATATCAGTGTGTGGTTGTCTCTAGTGCGCCCCCAACTGGGAACCTGGCCCACAGTCCAGGTATGTGCCTTGACTGGGAATGGAACCAGCGACCCTTTGGTTCGAAGGTCAGCACTCAGTCCACTGAGCCTCACCATCCAGGGCCATGACTTTCCTTCTAGATAGAAAGTTCCCAGTACTCTCCAGATGAGTGCTGCCTGCTGATAGTACAGAATTCCCCAGGGTACAGTTAGGTAACATCCAAATTACCTGGCTGAGACCTGATGTCCTGCATTCTCAACCTACTTGTCTCTGAGCTCAGGCCCAAACCCTGGGGGTGACCCTGTGGCTCTCTGCAGCCCCTGGGGGCTGAGACGATGCCCCCCAGACACAGGTGGGAGACACCAGTCAGATCCCCAGACTTTTTCCTCGGGGGTCGTTAGCCTCAGCCTCAGCCTCAGCCTCAGCCTCAGCCTGGGCTCCCTCGGACACAGACAGGCATGCCCCAGCGCTGCCCGGGGGAAACTGCACTGAAGGCTCAGGTGTCAGCCCCCGTGCCAGAGCTGATAGCCGTCGACAGCAAGAGGAGCCCTGTCATCTGGTTCCAGACGGCCAGGAGCCGGCGCTGGTGCTGTGGGCACGGGTCACGGGAGCTGGCACCGGTCTCCCCAGCTGCCAGGCACATTCCTCCCCGATCCTGCACATCCCTGAGTTGTGAAACGTGAGCCTCACTCCCTCCGGTGCCAGATGAGGCAATGGAAATACAGTATCACGAACCTGATCCCTGCTTCTGCCTCTTCTTTCTTTTCAAAGGCACAGTTTGGGCTTTCTCTATTTATATCCCTCGGGGCAGAGAGCTCTGAGATGGAAGCAGTGATGAGTGTGCACCACCTATTGCATTCCTTCTAGGCTCCTGGGGGACAAGGGTTCCCCTGCTTTGCAGCGGGGGGTTAGAGGCAAGGAGTGAAGTTTTGAGAAGAGTAATCTTTTCCGACCCCCCTTTTCTCCCCAGCAACAGGTGCTGGGGTGTTGTGAGCAGCTGGGGTGACTGCGGTGCTCCCGGCCCGTTTCCCACCTCCTGCAGAGGCTGACTCAGGTGCCCCTGCTCCTTTGTCCTTTTTGACCTTCACCCAAGTCTGGGTTAATCACTGCATCCTTTTCTGTCTCTCCAGATACCCCACCACTGGGACCCCAGAGTTTGGGCCAGCATCCATAGCTAGTGAATAATTCAGCACGCTCAGCAAAAGCTAACTCGGATCCAAAGTGATACTGTGGCAGGAGGCCGCCCGGGGAGGCTGGAAAGGCGAGCCCTGCCCTGGAAAGACAAGTGCTCTGTAACATTAACTTCATGATATAAGGTTTCTGCCCTGCCTGAGAGAGCAGGCAGCTTCACACCCAAATATTATCTGGGTCCTTTGACTCCAAAGGGGCTCAGCGGCGTCGTGGGCGTGCCCCTCAGACAGGCTGGTCTCCTCCCTTTGAGCCTTCCCGGCAGAGCTCGGGCAGCGTGCAGAGTGCTCTCCCAAACGTTTCTCCCATGGTCGCTCATGCAGAGCCTGTGAGACAGGAGGACGCCCCATGGGTTCTGTGTTTCAGTCCTCTGCTTTTTGTGAGGAATCCTTCTAAGTTATTCTTGGCAACTGGGGTGGAGTGCAAGGGGTGCTGTTTCCTAAAAATCGCCCCAGGAGGAGACAGGGCTTCTCTCTGGATCTCTTTCTCTTGGACCTGTCCTCAGCGTCCCCTCCCCAAGGAAAATAGGGTGGCCGTGCAAGTCTTAGCATCATCCTTCCTTCCCACCTGCCTGGCACCAATTTTGATTTTTAAAGAAAGTGACCTAGTTGCATGATTCCCTCCACTGCCCAGCATCTGGCTCACATCTGTGCCCGAGGAGGACTCCCCGGACAGGGGTGTCGCTGGCTTAGATGGGCAAAGGACCGGCGGGTGGCCGGGATGGCCTCCTCCCTCCTGGGAGCAGCCGGAAGGCGACGTGGGGTGTGCACGCGGTGTTGCCCCTCGGCCTGTCTGCTGGGGCCTTTCTGGGTGCTTCTCCAGCCCCTTCGGCCGGCCTGTCCACGTGCTCCTAGGAAACATGCCCACCTTGGTTCTCTAGCTCACCTTAAAGAAGATGAGTCTTCCTCCCGCACCTCCCCGAGAGAGGCAGGGCTCGCTCCTCGGTGACATGAGTTTCTAAGAAAATGCACTTGCTGGTGGGGTCCATGAGTGAATGTCAGGGGCGAGACTTCGGAGTGCTGGCCGCCTCCCAAACCTGAGTCCAGGGGGTGAGCCTTGGAGAGGGCGGAGCCTCTCGAGGAAGGAGATCTAACATGGAGATCTTCACAGCGCATTTTTAAGGCCTCACCTTGTGTTCTCAGCTGCTAAATTTAGCTGCTTTTCAGCATTCTGAAGCCTATGACTTCTCAGGTTTCCCGTCTTTCAGCATGTGTGGTTCGTGGGTTTTTTTTTTCCCCTAAGACAAAAAAGTAAGGAGGAAGACTTAAAAAGGAGAGGGGGTCGTGGGGGAATGAAGAGCAGGAACGAGGGCAGAGGAGGTGACGAGAACAAATGTGACGTGTAGGGGACTAAAGGAAGAAGACGCACGGCATGAGAATGAAGGGAGGGAGGAGAAGACTAGGCTGGGGGGACCCGATGAAGGAGCAGGCTGGAGCTGCTGGGCGTGCAGAGAGGACGACCTCGTGAACAGGACCCGGGCTTCCATCCAGGCCCCCCAGGACGGCAGAGCCCATCTGTTGCCCCCGGACTCAGGCTGACTCACAAAGTGGGGAGAGCGGGGCCAGAGACACCTACCACTGCCCCGCCACCTGAGCCTGCGCACCCCGGCCAAGGCGGGCCTGCCTCTCTGCCGGCCACAGGGCAGGTCGGAGGGGAGCCAGGGCACGGCTAGGACTTACCAGGAAGGACCCGTACAGGCACTCACGAAGCAGCTCCTCCTCTTTGCCAAAGGACGGCTGCCTTGTGGTGCCTGCCCTTTTGGAGCCTGTGGCTCTCGCCCCCACTGCCGCCTTTCCCGTGGCCACTAGCCCCCCTCCCAACTGTGCTCCCTAGGGCAGCCACTTCTCTGGCTTTTTCTGTTGCAGGCCGAGTCTTCCAGGTGCCTTCTAAAATGACTGTGCTTGGGCGGGGGGTGGGGAGTGTGTGCATGGTGCATGTGTACACAGGTGGTGAGGAAGCCTCAGGACCAGCCGTCCATTTCAGTGAAGCCTGTGACTTGTCACGTTCCCATTCAAATTCGCCACAGCGCAGAAGCAGCCAGCAAACCCAGGCTGGGCTTCAGAAAGAGTCTCCAGGGCTCAGCTCATTCCTGCTCTCCCAGTCTCCCAATGCCATGGTCTCACTGCCTGAGGCCTCTACCTTCGGGCTGCCGCCTCCTCTTGCGGTTGAGAAGCAGCTTGTATGAGGCCACATAGCTACTGAGTAACAGGGTGGGGACTGACAACAGCCTTCTGACTCCCTGCCCTCCGCTGTGCCACCAGAAGTCTCGGCCAGCACCCAGGAAGGGACGTGTCCTCCTGCTGCACACCCACCTCCAGCCAGGGCTTCCCAAGCTCCCCAGCCCTCAGGTACTCCTCCCCACTGTTGTGGACACTGAGCATTGGAGCCTGTGCTGACTTGGCCAGGGTCCCGTATCAAGTCTGGACTGGGACCTGGACGCTGGGCTGGCAGCACCTTCCCATCGTGAGGCCTTGGGCTCCTGCCCCCCCTCCCACCGCCACCCCAGAGCTGGAAGCAGCCTTGGGGACATTTCTTGCACGCAGAGACAAGAATAGACTCTAGAGGAAAAGGGATCTTTCTCCTGCCGGCTTGTCTCACAGGCGCCCCCCTGGTTCCCGTTCATTCCTTTCCTCTTAGCCGACTATGGCGGTACAATGTGACCTTGTAGAAAGCTCCTTTGGGTGCTTCTGAGCCTTCAGGATCCTCAGCAGCCTGGGGAGTGAGACCTCTGAGGTCTCATGAGGGAGCCCCAGGCTCAGCTCCCTCAGTTCCTCCCACCCCGGTCTCCTGCTGCCATTGCCTTCTCCCTCTTCTCTTTTCTGGGTTGTAAGGAAAGGTTACAAACCCTAGCTTGGTGGCACCTAGAGAGGAGGGGGCGGGGGCACGGTCGTGAGAGTGAGAGGCCCGGCTGTCTCATTGCTACTGCGGAGCGGGGCTGTCTCCCGTTGCAGCTCAGCAAGGTGACCATGTAGTCATTTCACAGACACAGGTGTTGAGGGAGGGTCGGTCTTATGCTAGGCACAGTGAAGGGTCGGGACATATTTGAGACCTGATCCCCACCTTCCTAGGGACAGCAAGACCCAAGACCTGCTCATACATAACCATAGTGCAAGAGGACCAGTGCCCAGTGCCAAAGCCTCAAGTGAGAACCAAGAGAGATCATCTTGATAGACAGGGGCTGCCAGAAGTGCTCCCTGGCCCTGTGTGTCAGCTGGCCCTGGAAGCTGGAGCCTGTGTTTTGCTTCTGCTAGGTTCCTGTCCTCACAAACCCCAAGTCACCCACCGCCACAAATATTTGTAAGGTTTCCGCAAGCCTCGGGTGTGGGCACTCCTACTCCTGGTGTTCTGACTGCAGGGCCTGGCTCTGGGCCCCAGAGATAGCACTGGGCCCGTCTTATCTCCCCATACCTTCTTGAGACTGGGGCTGCCCGTCAGCATGATCCGTGTTGACCCGCAGTATTTAACCGAGTCCCTCACCAGGCTCAGGTGGGTGCAGAATCCATGTCTTCTCTGACTAGCGACTCTGCCAAGCAAAGCTGCCCTTAGACACTCAGCAGAGCCCTGAGCTCTGTGGCCTCCCCGCCACCCTCCTCAGCTGTGAACCTCTGACCCCCTCTGCTGGACACTCCCAGGATTTCCTGCTGGGACTGTCGAGATGAAGGCCAAGGAGGAAGAGGCTGCTGTGAGTTCACAGTTCAGTTTTATCTCGAGTGTTTTTCCAGGACAGTGCTGCTGGAGGTGGGGTGGAGGGAGGGCAGGGAATGGGAAGCAGAAGCTTATGGAGAAGTAGCTGCAGTGGTGTCCAGAGCAGAGAGTGGATTTCCAGGAGAGGCTCTCAGGGCAGAGGGATGAGGCAGGCTGCGGTCTGGTTACCGCAGAGGGAGGGTGCCTGAGAGCGGCAGTGCCTCAAACCAGTGGGCGAGGCAGCAGGGGGAGAGGCAGAGGACTCCCCCTGAGCTGGCTGGGGGAGCTGGCTGTGTAAGGCTCCAGCCCTTGGGACGTTGGAGAGCCCTCAGTCCTGGGATCCTGGCCGGGAGGCCTAGTTCCATTAGAAGGCTGAAGAAGGGAGCCGGTGGGCCTGTGCCTCTGTCGGAGCAGGTGTGACGGTGGGAGGTTTTTCTAGGCTTGCACCCGGGAGGGGACAGGCAGGGTGCCCATTTGGGAAGATGAATGATGCAGGTGCACGTGCAGCTGCTTCCTGTCACACCTGGACGTCCTCCTGTACGCTGCATTCACAGCGGCAGCGGCTGGACTCGGGGACAGGCAAGGCGGGCTGGGCAGCACCTCGTCAGAGCTTGGTCCACCCAATTGGTGAACCCTTTTGTCTCCTCCCAGATGGGAAGGAGTGGCACAGGCCCCAGGGAAGGGGGAAATCTCCCCGAGCAATCCGCCCTAATCCCAGGCTGAGCCTCAGACTGGAGATGGCGGCGGCAGAGCCTGGGAGCTCGGGCACCCCCGCTCGCAGACCCCGGCTTCCCTCAGCAAGCCCAGTGTTGCCCAGGGACTGTGACCCCTGGGTCCTGGCACAGTCCACAGAAAGCTGGGGGCCCAGAGCCCCTGGCACCCCGTCACCAGCACAGCTTCGGGAAACGGTACTCACACAGGTGTGGCCCCTGGGGGTGGAAGGAGAGATGCTCACAGGTGTGGTCGGGGTGGTGGGAG
The DNA here is from genome assembly GCA_004024845.1 of Tonatia bakeri. Taxonomy (NCBI): domain Eukaryota; kingdom Metazoa; phylum Chordata; class Mammalia; order Chiroptera; family Phyllostomidae; genus Tonatia; species Tonatia bakeri. Next base: position 183,378 of record PVIA01002325.1, on the reverse strand, counting down.
AGAGCCGCTTCTGCAGAGTGTCTGTCAGGCGGGCTGTGCCCTCCCCCTGGCCTCTTAGGGTGCGGCCCTCTCTCCTCTCTGTTGTAGAGAACTCTGTGGATGGGATGAGGGAGGAGGCATAGGCCGACCAGTGCTGGGAGGGCCTCTGGGGTCGGGCAAGGGGGCTTTGTGCAGGAGGTGAGAGAATCCTGGCACAGGTGCTTCCAGAAACCAGTAGCCATGAGTCACTCCACCTGGTGCAGGAGGAGCTGACGGCATGTTAAATAGAAGGGGTGTGCTGGTTGTGGTTGCTTTCCCAGAGAAACGTGGTTTTCAGCGAGAGGGGAGTGTGATGGCCCGGTGAGCACAGACCCCAGGTGGGCGGTGGGAGAGCCCAAAAGGAGCGAAGAGCAGGGCTCTTGGGACTTTTGGAGAATTCAGAGGAGGCCCCAAGGTTGGGGGGCCACTCTGGGGGCCTGATCAGGGGTCTGCGGGTGTGAGGAGACAGAGGGGCCTGTAAGTCACGTGTGTGGATGAAAGGGTGCTGTTCTCAGCAGCGTAGACATGAGGCAACTGGGGGAGGGTGTGGTTTTGAGCAGAACCCAGGGGTGGACCTCTGGTGGACCTCTGGTGGAAGGCGGGGAAGCTGAGGGCAGGATGAGAGGAGTGTTGCTCCCTAGGAAGAAAGAGCAGCCCGAGCAGGGCCAGGGTGGGAGGGAGCACTCACTGGCTGCAGGAAGAGGCCGATTAAAGCCTCAGCCAATGCCCAGCCTTCCTGAGATCGTAACAGATGCGTGAATGTGTTTCCTCCACTCTGTACCTCAAAATCTGTGTAAGGGCGTGATTGCTGGTAAACCACTGAGGGCCTGTTCTGTCCCGGGAGAGCCAGGAACCTTGTGCACCTGCCCCTCGAGTCCCCCTTGTGGTGGCTAGGGAGTCCTGCAGGAGTTTTTCACTGCTTCACCCCGGGAGCAGGCCCAAGTCTACACACACACTGCCCCGCCTGCACGCTGGTATCTAAGCCTTCGCCGCCCGGCCTCTGCAGGAAAGCTGCTTAGGCTCCCAGGACCGGTGGAACCACTGGGTTGGGGGGGCTGGCACCCTCCCCCATGCCTTTCTTGCCTGGCAGTGCTTGGGTCACCTGTGACGCCTGGGTGTCTCCACCAGGAAGAGAGAGAGCAGCCCACCCACCAGCTGTGCCGCTGGTTTGGGGGACTGGGCAGCCCCTGATGCCAGGATGGAGAGCTGGGTGATTTTCCTGCTGACTCCAGCTTCAGTGCCAGGTTGGCATGGGAGATGGCAGACTCCCTTGCTCCCAGCTGCCTCTTTGTGTAGAAGGATCTTAGCTGGCCGTGGCTTTTCCTCCCCATCTGGCCTGGCTGACCTCCCTTTCCCTCTGGGAACTCACAGAAAAAGGGGTCTGGTTGCTCTCTGTCCCAAGAAGGGTGCCCAGATCAGAAGCTCAGGCCAGAAGTCAGCAGACACAAGCATCTTGCTGTCACCTGGGACTGACAGCTCCCAGCACAACTCACCTGCTGGGCCTTTAGGCTCCAGAAGCCCAGGCCCTGCTCAGGGCAGTATCTGCGTGGACCTCCACCGGCTTGGCCAGACCTATGGGCAAGGCAGGCTTGACACCTGACCCCTCGTTCCCCACCCTGGGAGGGCCACCTGTTCCTGAATACAGGGCTGCCCTGCTCTCCTAAAGGGGAACTCAGGAGTCCCAGAGCTCTGTGTGTGTGTGTGTGTGTGTGTGTGTGTGTGTGTGTAAGGGGGACCTACTTTAGTGCTTCCTCTGCAACCCCTGAGCAGATGGCTAGGGCAGGAAGGCCCCCTCTCTGTGTCGGCCAGCTCTGGGAGCCCTAACAGGAGCGCTTCGTAAACCCAGGGAGGTGCTGCCTGTCCCTGGGGGAGGAGAGTCCATCTAGGAGCCCCCCGCAATCCCTCGGGCACTGGGGAGCACAGGTGTGGAGCACACTCCGGTCAGGGCCCCTTCCCTCTCTCACGCAGTGCTGTGGGGGCTGGATGCTTTCCGTCTGCGGTATGTGTGCTGCCGGCCTCAGGAACTCAGGCTGCTGGGCTGGTGTTCAGAGGAAGAGCTGAGATCCTGTATCTGGGCTGGATTAACACGCGCACGTGAGCTCGGGCCCAGGAGGAGGTGGGAGGCTTGGGAGTCAGGGCTGGTGAGCCCCTCTGACCTGGCCGAGTGCCTGATCGGACTCTGCTTTGAGTTGCTGCAAGAGGAGGGTGGGATGGGGAGGAGAGCCCAGGGCCTGGGAGGCTACATGGAGGGGTGCTGGGCTGTGGCAGGTCTCCCTGGGGCAGGGAGAGTAAAAGGGGAAGTTGGGCCCTGGACACTTAAGATAGCATCCCAGTTCTGGCCCTTCCAGAACATTCATCAGCTTGGAGCTGAGCCTCTGTTAGAACAAGGTCTTTGATCCCAGCCCTGGCTGGTGGGCACACTGCACAGGGAGCGTGACGTGGCCTCCCTAACTGCCCGGCGTGAAAGGCACTGGTGGAAGAGGCATGGCCCTCCCTCCACAATCTCCTCTTAGAAGTTGCCCAGCCCGAGCACAGGGGCCAGGTACCCGTGGACAGTCTAGCCCCTCTCAGGCCAGGAGAGTGGCACGAGGGGCCACAGTGCTGGGGCCATGGCTGCAGGTGTGGTGCTGGTGGCTGAGCGTGGACAGGAGACCAGGTGGCCAGGCCCTGTGAGGCTGTGACAGTTTGAGAGGGGGGCATGCTGCCCCTGTGCCCCACCCACTTCCATGCTCCGGCTGGGGGGCCCCGGGAGTTTTGCCTGCTGGTGACCAGGGATCGAGTGATCAGCACTGCTGTTCTCGCTAGTCCCCAGAACTTTTTAGACAAGAACTTCTGCTCTGGAGAAAATGTGACCATAAGATGAGGGCCAGGTGCCATCCTGCAGACCACTCCACGGTAGGACACTGGGCCCGGGCCGGCAGGTCGGGTCCTCCCGCACACCCAGGGTGCGGCCCTCGCCTTGGGTTCCGGGACTCTGTCATCCCCCCAGAGGGAGCCTGCCCACTGAGCAGTCACTCCGCTGTCTCCCTCCCCCGGCCCTGGCGTCCCCTGCTCTGCCTCTGTGTCTGTGGATGTAACTGTTCTGGATGCTTCATACAAATGGAATCACTCAATATCTGACCTTTCGTACCTGGCGCTGTCACATGGAGCGATGTTCTCGGGGTTTGCCGTGCTGCAGCGTCCACTCCTTGTATGGCCAATAACGTCCCTTTGAGTGGGCAGACCAGCTTTGTTCGCCCATCCACTAGCTAAAGGGTGTCTGAGTCGTGTCCGCCCCCTGGCTGTCGTGAGCAACTGCCGCTGTGAGTGCGTGTGTGTGTGTGCGGTTACGTGAACACCCGTTCTCAGTTCTCTGGGTCAGCACCTGGGCGCGGAACGGCTGGTCGTGCGGTGATTCTACGTGTAACTTCTGAGGAATCGCCGGCTGTTTCCACGGCAGCTGCACCAATTCTCATTCCCACCCTGAGGGTTCTGATTCCCCACAGCCTCGCGACAGTTCCCTTCCTTTCAGAATCACAGCCATCCTAGTGCACGTGGAGTGTCGCTCAATTCACTCTCATTGGTGTGAGCATCTCTGCACGCCCTGGCTTTGTGCTGTCCTTGTCGCCTCATATGCCGTGTCCTATGTCACCCTCAGGACAGCCCTCTGGTGCAGGTAGAATCACGCCCCTTTTCTAGATGAGAAAACCGGGTCCCAGGAAAGTTACTGACACATCCCAGGACACAGCTGGCGAGTGACGCCAGGACTCCGTGCCAGTGCCCAACTCCGGGTTCAGTGCCCTTCCCGATTCCAGAGCGGGCCCGAGGCTCGTTGCCGCTGCTGCAGATCTCTGCCTCCTTCTCTCCCACGCGGTTTGCCCCATCCCTCTCCACAGCTGTCTCTTTCTTGTCCTGTTCTCACTGTCCTCCCGTCGTGGAGGCATCTTCCCTCCTTGTACCTCTGCCCGTCTCCTGCCAGCTCCTTGCTCTCTTACCCTCAGCCACCACATCCCCTTTCAGTCCTGAAAGGACACTGCTGCTGGGGGTGCCTGCCGAGGGCAGGGCAGGGCGAGCCCCTTCCTCCTGCATGCCGCCTTCCTCCACAGCAAGGACCGTGACAGGGGTGTTCTGTGACTGGAGGTGCTCCTGGGACTGAGGTATGGCAGGCCTCAGTGGAGGTGCAGTGAGGGGCCGGTGTCCTGCTGCAGGAGCCCCAGGCTTGAGTCTGGGCCCAGGGCAGAGAAGGGGGCAGGCAGGGCGCCATGGAGGACCCAGGCCCCTGCAGCCCACCATCAGGCCCCAGCTGGTTTTCCCAGTGTCTGTTCGCCTCTCATGGGGGGTGGGGGGGGGTGGCTTTCACAGCCAGCTGTAACTCTGCTTTTCCACTTCTAAGCTCGATGGGCTCCAGACCTGGGAAAGCTCCTGGCTGGCAGCACAGAGCTGTTTCACACCCCCTCGTCGTCTGGAAGCTCTTTCGCTCTTCACGGCGTTTTCCAGTCCACGCCTCCTTAGCTCTCCAACCCAGTTCTCCGATGCAGCCGACCCAGACCCGACCCAGACCCGTCTTCTGGGTGTTCTTGCCCCGCTGCGGGGGGTGGGGGGAGGGGAAGAGTTGAGTCTCTTTGGACAGCACGGTGGCCTTATAAAAGGTCAAGCTCCTTAATTGTAAAACTACCTGCTGCACATAGAATTTAATTTTGTGTAGTTCAGGATCTATATTACAGCGTCAATATTGAGTAAATTTGTGGGCATGATGTCTGAAATAAATTCTGCCCCCAACAAAGAGTCACGTGGCCTAGATCCAGACAGCTGGGAATGCCTCCTGCATGCCCTGCCCGCAGCACAGGGTCTGCTCAGGCTTGTCCAGCGACCTCGCTGCAGCCCTGGGAGTAGATGTGATTGTCCCTGTGTCACCGGGGAGGACACCATGGCCTGGAAAGGCCCCCAAGGAAGCCCACGCAGAGCCACCTGGAGTTTGGCGGGGCTGTTGCTTAACAGTGTTTTCTGATGCCTTTGACCTCGGCTGTTTCCAGCCTTGGTCTGTGTGACTGGGCCACTCGCCCTGCCCCCACCCCTTGCACATGAGGAGCGATGATCTGACCTGGCCATACTGGGCTGTGCGGTGTGTAAAAATACTTGGGGTTGAGCCATTTCCTGCTGTTTCCGCTGTTGCATGGCGATAAGACACTGGGGACTTGGCTGTGCAACAAGACCCTCCAGTACACTGGGGGGCACGGCCCTGGGAGAACGGGGCTACTGGCCCACCTGCTTTCACCTGACCTGCCTTTCCGTCCTTCCTGTTTTCGGGGACCTTCCCCTTTCCCCACCGCACCTCCTTTATCAGTCCTTCTCTCCTTCCTGCCACCCTGATGCGCCTGGGAAGCCTGCTGGCCTTCCGGCGAGGAAAAGGGACTGTCGTTTCTTTCCTGTGCACTCACCTCCTCCCCAGCTGGGTAGCGGGTGCCCCCGGGCCCCCGCCCCCCGACTGCTGCTGGCTTCCCTTAGCCTGTGGGTTACTTCTGGGACCTGAGCCTCAGGGCCCTGGCCATCAGGACGGGTGGGGGGGTGCACCTATCCTGGTTCTGGGAGATAGACAGGCAGGGTGGGTGCTCCCGCCATCATGAAGCGGAAGAGGTTGCTGACAACTCCAGAGAACTGGAAGGTAAGGGGGGCTGGGAGGGGTGTCAGCAGAGGCGGGGTGGCCCACAGAGCTGTCTTAGAGGAACACGGGATAGGGAGGGGGCTTCCTGTGCTGGCCCTGGGGCCAGAGTGCAGGTTCTGGTTGGTTCTGAGGGAGAGGCCTGCTCAAGGCAGCGGCCAGCGGGGCGGCTGGTCCAGAGGGACATTTTTTCTCATCCCCAAGAAACTGGCCCCAGTGACTCTCCAATGAACTCTCAGGCCTGCCTGGTCCATGGGGCGGAGCAGTGGGAGCTCTGGGTGGGGGTTCCGTCCTCTCTCAGCTGTGTGTCTCTGAGCAACGTGCTTGAACCCTCTGGCCTGCAGGAGGAGCAGATCTGCCCGGATGGCCTCCCGGGGGTGTGTGGGGGTCAGTGAGGCGACAGATGGCAGCTGTAAGGGAATGCTGTTGTGGTCATCGTTATTCTTTTGAACACTCTTCCTGAAGTTTTCTATTCATCTGCATCCATTTTCTAGGTAGAGCAACCAAGTCCAGAGGTGTCAGGGGCCCCCGAGGGAACCCTGGCTCCCTCACGTGGTTTCGTGATTTACCCAGGCTTCCTCTACCGCCTTCTTCCCTAGGTGGACAAGGGGGACCTCGTGGCCCTGAGCCTCCCCGGCGGCCCTGGCCATGGTGACGCTGACATCCCCATCAGCCTGGATGTGCCGGACGGCACCCCAGACCCTCAGCGGACCAAGGCCGCCATCGACCACCTGCACCAGAAGATTCTGAAGATCACAGAGCAGATCAAGATCGAGCAGGAGGCACGGGACGACAACGTGGCCGAGTACCTGAAGCTGGCCAACAACGCGGACAAGCAGCAGGTGTCGCGCATCAAGCAGGTGTTCGAGAAGAAGAACCAGAAGTCCGCCCAGACCATCGCCCAGCTGCACAAGAAGCTGGGGCACTACCGCCGGCGCCTGCGGGAGATCGAGCAGAACGGGCCCTCGCGGCAGCCCAAGGACGTGCTGCGGGACATGCAGCAGGGGCTGAAGGACGTGGGCGCCAACGTGCGCGCAGGCATCAGCGGCTTCGGGGGCGGCGTGGTGGAGGGCGTCAAGGGCAGCCTCTCCGGCCTCTCGCAGGCCACCCACACCGCCGTGGTGTCCAAGCCCCGGGAGTTCGCCAGCCTGATCCGCAACAAGTTTGGCAGCGCCGACAACATTGCCCACCTGAAGGACCCTCTGGAGGACGGGCCCCCCGAGGAGGCGGCCCGGGCCCTGAGTGGCAGTGCCACGCTCGTGTCCAGCCCCAAGTATGGCAGCGACGATGAGTGCTCCAGCGCCAGCGCCAGCTCAGCCGGGGCTGGCAGCAACTCCGGGGCTGGGCCCGCTGGGGCGCTGGGGAGCCCCAAGTCGAACACGCTGTATGGGGCCCCCGGAAACCTGGATGCTCTGCTGGAAGAGCTGCGGGAGATCAAGGAGGGACAGTCTCACCTGGAGGACTCAATGGAGGACCTGAAGGCTCAGCTGCAAAGGGACTACACCTACATGACCCAGTGCCTGCAGGAGGAGCGCTACAGGTAGGTGCCTCCTCCCCCTTGCCGCGGCCCAGCGAGCCCAGACGTGAGGGGATGAGCTCCGGGTTTCAGACGCAGGGTTGCGGAGGCCAGTGGAAGAGCATCTGAAGGGTCCTGGCCTGCTGGGAGGGACCAGGGAGAGGTGCTGAGGAGCCTTCCTGCAGACCGGTCTGAGCAGCTGGGAGTGGGTGTGTAGGCCCTCTGGAAGGAAGCCTCCGCCTGTCTCAGGGGCTGTGCATGTCCCAACTTGAGGCTTATGTGGTCAGTGTGCAAAAGGGGAAACTGAGGCAGGGACCACCTGCATAGCTTCTGCTCTGATTACGAGCACTGACTCTGGAGCCAGGCCACCTGGGTTCAAATCCCAGCTCTACTATCTGCTCTCCACCTTGAGCAAAGTCCTCACTGCACTCTGCACCTGGTTTCCTTATCCGTGAGGCGAGAATAACGTGACTCTCCGCTCAAAGCGTCTGAGAATTAACTGAGACCGAACCTGTGCAGTTAGAGGGTGTGAATACCCGTCATGCCCAGTGTAACTCGAGTGGGTCCCTCCTCCCCTCTGCCCACCCCACTCTTCTGCTCCACGCCTCTAGGGTGACACTGGCACGCGCTCCCTGATTCTTGGAGGGTTTATCCTCAGCACTTTTTCTGTTTATGTCTGTGAAGGAGGTTTAGAAAACTGCAGGGGAGCCCTGCCTGAAAACTGCCCACCCAAGAGTCGTCTCTCAATACTTGTGCTTCCAGAGCGTGGACCGTGCCGTACACGCCTGTGTGCCTGGCAGCCAGGAGAGCATCTGAGCTCAGGGCAAATGCCGTAACCTCTCTGTGCCTCCGCTTTCTCATCTGTAAAATGGGGGTGACTAGTGTTCACCTTGGGGGGTTGTGGGGATGATCCTGCGAGATAGCCTGGGTGGAGGGCTCAGCCGCAGCACCTGCTAAGGCGCGCTGTGGACGCAGTGCCTTTCACTGTCGTAGTGTTACACCCGGGGCGGGGCCGACACACAGGGTTGGGTGCGTCATTGTTGAGAACGAATGGAACTGATCCTGGGGAGAGAAGGGGGCTGGGGAGCCAGGGCTGGCGTCACCTTCTCCCTCTGCCAGGTATGAACGGCTGGAGGAGCAACTGAATGACCTCACTGAGCTTCACCAGAATGAGATGACCAACCTGAAGCAGGAGCTGGCCAGCATGGAGGAGAAGGTGGCCTACCAGTCCTACGAGAGGGCTCGGGACATCCAGGTGCAACCAGGGCCCCAGCCCGGGGAGGTCCCAGATATGCTGATAGAGCTGGCAGTGGCCAGAGGGGGAGGATTCACCAAGTGGGGGGTGATGGGCACAGACAGTTTCACCAGCTGGGGCAGACGGACCCATGGATGAAGAGGACAGTGTGGGGTGGGGTGGAGAGGGGACCAAGGCAGGCCTAGGGCAGAGAGTGTGCCCTGTGCGCAGGCGAACTGACTGGTGAGGGGTGCTGTGCACCCAGACCTTTGATGGCAGCCTTGCCGATGAATAGTGGGAGTTTCCAGGTGCCTCCGGAGGAAGCTGAGGTTGGGTCAGCTCCTCCTCTTCCCACAGCAATCAAGACTCCATTTTTCTACCAGCCTCCTTAACTAGTCATAAGTAAAGGGCTCTGCCCCCAGCTGCAGCTGCTCAGCCTATCCCTGCCTGGCTTTTGGCAGGGGCATGCTGTGCATGGCCCCCTCCCACGACACCCCCCTCTGCCCCGCAGGAGGCTGTGGAGTCCTGCCTGACCCGGGTCACGAAGCTGGAGCTGCAGCAGCAGCAGCAGCAAGTGGTGCAGCTGGAGGGAGTGGAGAATGCCAACGCCAGGGCACTGCTGGGCAAGTTCATCAACGTGATCCTGGCGCTCATGGCTGTGCTTCTGGTGTTCGTGTCCACCATCGCCAACTTCATCACGCCCCTCATGAAGACGCGCCTGCGCATCACCAGCACCGCCCTCCTGGTCCTCATGCTCTTCCTGCTCTGGAAGCACTGGGACTCCCTCACCTACCTCCTGGAGCACGTGCTGCTGCCCAGCTGAGTGGCCAGCTGGTCCCCACCCCGTGCTCCCCCGGCCCCCAGCTGGCACGCCTCTCTAGGAGGCACCTGGGGACTCCCTGCTCCCTTGGATTTTTCACGTGTCTGGTTTGGCTTCCTGCCCAAACTGTCCATTCCAGAAGCTCCGGTCCCTTCTCCGTTCTTGCTTCCATCCGACACCTTCTCCCTGTTGGCCTGAAGGGAGCCTTTGAAGGCAGCCCTGGCTGGAGGCAGTGGGGACATCTGTGGCCAAATGGAGCAGAGGTCACCAGGATGGACTGTTTTGATTATTTATAGTCGCACAAGAGCTCTCCGCTGACTCGAATGCTGCCGGCTGGGAAGGCCAGTGAGAATAGGAGCAGGAGAGAGCCATGCCCCAGTTTCCCAGCAAAGAGCCCGCCTGGTGGCAGCCACGGCTCCCCCCTGTGGAGATGGTCAGGATGAGGAAGGCAATGGGAGGCTCTGCTGGCCCCAGAGAGAGGGGAGGGCATCTGCTGGGCCCTTTTGGGAGCCGAAGGATGCAGGCTCTGGAGGCCAGGTGGGTGTGGCTTTGGACTTGTGTTTTCCCTTTATTCTTTCTGCCTGTCACTGAATCAGCTCTTTTCAGGGAAACAGGCCCAGGGGCCCTGAGCCTCAGCCCAAGCCCTTAGGCCTCTGGGAGCACTTGGGTTCTATTTATTTATTTATTTGTTCAGTTGTACCTAATCCCTGCTGAGCTCCGGGGAGAGGTCTGCCCCTTTCCTCGCTCTGAAGCCAGGGCTTGTTCTGGGCCGTCAGGCGCTTCCATCCACTCAGCTTCTGGGTGACCCTGGCCGGGAGAAGTGGGCAAAGCCACGCAACCCCTCTCCCCAGCAGCCTTGGGCCAGGAGGGAGGAGCGAAGCTTCTCTCCTACGTCTGTTTATTTTGTATGTGTGTCTTTGTGTGGAAGAGGTGGTTTCTCGCTTTATTTTTTTAAGGCTCCAGAGTGTTGTGTATGGTTTCTGTTCACGTCCCAGCCTCTCCCCATTAGCACTTCCAAGAAGAGAGGGGATTTCTCAGAAAAGGAGAGAGAAATCCCCTAGGACAGGGGAGGGGAGTGGCTTCCAGCTGTTGTGGACCTTCCCGAGAAATAAATATCCTCTAAATTTTCAATCATCCTGTCTAGTGTTGAATGATTAGGCTGTCTCCATGGAAGCCGCACGTCTCTCCACACTCAAGGGCTCTGGGTGACAAACTGGACCTGGCCTGCTGGCCTGGGGTCCTCTTCCTCTAGGACCTGACATCGAACAAGGGCTCTTCTACCCTTCCCATCTGCTTTGTTCAGCCAAGGCTTTGGCCTAGGTGAGATGACACCCCATCCAGCCATCTTGGAGTGCTTTCTGGAAGGAAGGGGGAGGGGAGGGAAGGGAGGTTTCCATAGCTTGGAGAAGATAAGCTGCCAGAGGCTTGGATGACAACAGTCATACCCAGAGGTGACCACGAGAGGGCAGCAGAGTCCTTAATTCTTTCTTAGGGTTCAGTCCCCAAGAGGCTCCTGTTGGAGTTAGTTTGGCCTTATCAATGCTGTCCATGCAGAGCGCAGATAAGCAGGGGCTAGAGCGTCGCCTTGAATATAGAGGCCAGGCCCAATGTGGCTGCACCTCCCACTCCTTGGCAGTTAGGGGCACCTACAGAAGGCACTGGATGTCTAGCAAGAACCCTGTGGGAGCTTAGGGGGTCACCTGAATCTCCCTAATGAGAGAAGGCAATGCTGGCCTCCACCACTATGGAAGCTGGAGCAGGTGCAGAAAGCACCTGCACCAAAGTCCTGGCTGCAATTAGTGTGTGTACCTGTGGCCAACTCCCATTCTTCCCTGGGACTCGGTTTCCACATCTGTAAAATGGGGCTGATGCAGTAGCTGCTGATTTCAAAGGGCTCTGACGTTCTGTGGTTCTCTAGGTCTGAGAAGTCAAAAGTTTAGCTGTGTCCATGACCTCAGGCTTGAGAGGACTCTGGGAGTCAGGGGCCTGGCCCTGACAAGACCAGAAAGGGCGCTATGCTGGTGCCATGAGGCGGGCAACGCTTACAGCTGCCTCTACCTGCTGTAACTGGAGAGTTTCGCCAGGTGACCTCACGGGGCCTTCCAACAGCATTGCCCCCTTCTCTTCCAACCGCATGCACATCTCCCTGGGAGGGCCTGGGAGGAGGGCACTGCTGGGCCAGAAGCCCACATTCCTGGGCCCCAGGTGGGGGTGAGCTGCTCCAAGCTGCAGGCATTTTCCACATTCTTCCCCAAGGTCAGGTGCCTTCACTGCACTGGCTCTTAATGTCACTGCCAGCCATAGTCCACACTGACAGGGAGGCGGGAGGAGGAGGGAAGACGTCATTCTCAGCCCATCCTGAGGCTGCAAATCAAACAGTCCAAGAAGAGAGCTAAGGTCAACTTCAGCTCCAGAGGCATCTCCACAGAAAGGACGAACAGGCCTGTGTCAGCCTCACTGAGACAACATGGTATCTAGTAAATCGCACCCCCCACCCCACAATTGGGAATTTGGGTTTTTCCTCTGATAGTCCCTGATGCTTCTTGTTTGTGTTGGAGCCTCCACCCTCTGTAAAAAGGGGGTACATTGCCCCCACTCTGGACCTGCCTCCCTCTCCTGCCAGGGGTTCACAGGGTAGCCTCCTCTGTGGGGGACCATCATCCTTCAGACTGCAGGGCCCAGAGGCAGGCTCCTCCCAGGGTGTCTGTGCTGCTGCCCTGGCCCCAGACGGAGGGTTCAGAGGGCTCTGCCAGGCCCACGCGCCCTGCAGCCTCGACCTGCTTAGGGTGGGGACAGCTTAGAAGTTACCTCTTCCTGGACGTGATGCTCTGCCATTGCAGCAGCAGCACCTGGGCAGGTGGCTGGCCAGGAGCAGGCACATTTCCTGCGACCATGCAGAGCTGGCACTCCCTCCCAGCCTTGTGGACACTGGAGCTGCAGCAGGTGCAGCGTGAGCACACACTGAATTCCTCAGTAAAGCATGGGCAAAGGGAGGTGATTTCACCCTGCCATCCAGGTTATTCCAGGGTGATTCCAGGGTGGGGAGAGACGGAGGGGAGGAGAAGAGACCTGGGGCCACAGGGTGGGAGAAGAGAGGAGCTATCACCGGGGCACCGCAAGGATCCTCACGGCAGGCTTAACTCCCCAGCAGTGAGAAACTCCAGACTCCAAAATACTTAGGGCATGGGCTTTGGAGCGGGCAGACTTGCTCTCCGTGCTGCCCCTCTCCCTAGACAAGGTCCCGACTGCTCTCATACCAGTCACCTCATCGGCCAATAGGACAGTGAATGGCATGTGCCTCATAGGTTTGGGGGGCAAGGGAGAGGACCTTCTGCAGGACTTGAGCCTGGTGCCTGAAACCCAGCAAGGGACTGACCCGAGGCAGTCATGACTGCTCCTGCTCCCTGACCTCGGCCTCTTCAAGTGCTGAGGACCCTTCACAGAAAGGCGTCTAAGGCGGACCTTGTGGAACTGCACAGGCTGAGAGTCACTGCAGGAGTCTCAGCCTCAGACACCTTCCCTGGGAGCTGAGAGCCTTTCCCCTCGGCCTTAGATGCAAGGTGTCGCAGTCCCAAGAGGTCCGCGCTGGTGCGACAGGACTGATGAGGCCCGCCTGGCAGCCCGCACACCGGTCCTGGAGCAGGTCAGCACACGGTGTCCTCCTCCAGATCGCGGGCCCCAGTGTGGGCGTGGCAACCGGCATCGGGAGGCCTGGGTTTGGGCCCCCGAGGCTCAGCCTCTTGCTGGCTGTGAGGTCCTGGGGCTCAGTTTCCTCATCTGAAACATGATAATGATGCCCGTGCTACCCACATGGCTGCCCATTCCTAAGGCGCAGAGGAGATCTCAGATGTGGGTGCTTGCTCCGCCCCACACCCAGATCTCTCCCTAGGGGAGATACCTATCAGGAGGCTGCTGGACCATCTGGGGCCCCCGGGAGGGTTCTGACCTGCTCTTGGCCTGAAGGAGGTAGCCAGCTCCAGGTGGAGGTGGAAGGAGCAAGCCTGGCCCTGCTGGGCACCCTGGGGCAGCGGCGGGGAGGGAGGGAGGGCTGGGCCTTGCCTCAGCACATCCAGACCTGCCAGCAGGACCCGAGCCGACCAGAAGAGCGGTCCAAGTTGGTGTCTCTCACACTCAGGTCCTCCCGGGAGACCTCTCCCTCCCCAGCAGTCAATCCCTGTCTTTAGACCCCTACCCTCCCAGGGCCGCCTAACTGTCCAGTTGAGGTATCCTGGGCCCAGCGGTGCTGGGCAGGCCACTTCTGCCATACGCCTGCCACCAGGCAGCCACCCACCCAGTTGGCTCTATTTCCAAAAGCACCCGGAGAAGATCCCACAAGCTCTGCTGCCTGCCAGCCTCCCACCTAGAGGTTCTCCTGTTGTTTCACTTTGGTTGTTCTCCCAGTTTTGGCTCACTGTGGGTGAGACCAAAGTGCACACTTTGGAGAGAGCCGAGTCCCTGGCTGGGTTGAGGGCTCCCTCTGGTGTCCTCTCGTAAGGCTGAGTTCTCTCTGGGTGCCCACCTCTAGGTAAGAAACCCCCCACTTTCACGTGGAGCTGGGTCACCTTGTTCTTTTTCTAGTTGAGGTCAGCCCTAAGCCCCCACAGTGAGAGTGGAGGAGGAGAGAATTTCCCATGGAACTGGGCATTAAATGAACTGGGCATGCCAGAGACAAGCCACCCAGACAGACCTGGCATGAGCCTCTGACCGCTCGCCCTCCTCACCTTCTCAGCCCAGTGGGGCCGGGCCAAGGTGGGGAGACCTGAGAGACGGCCATGCCGAGGTGAGGCCCCAGTTCTTGTCCTCTGTTTCCTCCTCTTCTGGTCTTGGAGCTCTCGTCACAGTTGGATCCTAGAGTCCAGGTGTGTGACCCTCAAACCCCCCAGCATTAAGTTTCAATGAGTACAATGAACATGGGTTGTAGCACTTGCTCTGTGTCAGAAACTGTGGTCACAAGGAAAAGCAAGACACGGTCCATTCTTTTACAGAGCTCACTGGGCAGTGGGCACACACACACACACGGGCAGAGATGAACGCTGCAGCAGAAGCCAGGGTGGGAGGTCCAGGGAGGGAGAACTTCAATCTGATGGGGAGTTTTGGGGAGGTTTCTCCGAGCATTGGGGGGTAGCGAAGAGGCAAGGAGGCAGAGTATCCCCTTGTAGGGGATGGTGTTCATCAGGGCCTGGCTTTGCAGGTGGTATAGAATGCTGTAAGGGCATATGCGGCCATTTCAGGGGAAGGGGCCTCCCAGTCCACTCCAGGGAGAAGCAGTGGGAATGAGGGCATCTTTCAGGGAGGGAAGAAGACCCTCACTGCAGAACTCCTGGGCCTTGGGGGCTTCAGGGGGCCTGTTTGTGCTTGGAAGCAGAAAGGAAGCTGAGGGGAGCTTCGGGGAGCAGAGGGAAAGGAGAGCATTGGCTGACACTCAGATGTGCTGCGTGATACCACTGGGCAGGCCAGGCACCCTCTCTGGGCCTTGAGGTCCCCTTCTGCTCTCCTTCTGCACACAAATGGAGAATTCAGGATGGAGAGATTGACAAGGCCAGTGAGTCTCTGGAAAGATGCAGGAAGGTGACTCTGCTTGAGGCTCCCAGTGCTGTGGTGGGAAGCCATGGCTTGGATGTGGTGTGTGAGCAAGAACACGTCTGGCAGAAAAGTGGGGGGAACAGCGAGAGGGGTCCCACTGCCAGACACAGCAGGGGGAGGGCAGCACAGGTGACTCCAGGAGTGTGAGTTGGGGAGGCTGGTTCTCTGGACTCCCCTGGCTGCTCTGTCACCTTCCCCCAGGGGTGAGGCCAGAGATGAGAGAGGTACCAGGCAGTGCTCTCCTCGCTAGATGGCGGCTGGAAGGTTAAAAAGGCAGCAGCATCCGCACACAGCCTTCATCCACTCAGGTGTGATTGGAAGGTGTGGGCCGGCCCTGCCCCAGTCAAAGCCATGGCAACATCAAACCCTTTTCCTATCCAGGATCTTCCAGCCAGCAAATGCTTTTTGCATGTACTGATTATTTTATCTTCACAACACCAGGGGGTGGCTAAAGGGTCATCATTCATCTCCATTTTACAGACAAGCAAACTGAGTCTCAGAATGATGGGGAAAACTTACTTGTAGACACAGCTGGTGAATGGCAGACCTGGGACAAGCCTGAGCTTGCTAACAATGCTGCTGTCCAGAATTGAAGCCTGATACCCACAGTTAGGTTAACATTGCTTCTTCATGTACAACTGCAGGTGCCCCTAGTGGGGGTAAACCTGGAGCCATGCACATCTTAGTATGAATTAGTTGACCCTATTGAACACTTTTTCTCTATTCTGCCAGAGAAGGAGAAGGTTAGGGTTTGTGGGCATGAGGAGAAAACACTTTCCAAGAGTCACAAAGGGAAGACAACACTCCCACAAATTCCACTGGCTTTCTGTCTTTTCCCAAGTCTGGGCCCTGCAATTTGCCTGTCCATCAAAGCTGTAGGAACCGTCTGCTTTGTGAACTGCACGGAGGATGCTGAAGTCAGCTTGAAAAACCCTTTCTCTTTGAACCTCTTGAAATCTGTCCTGAAAGACAGAGACAAAGTGGGTAAATGGCAATGCCAGTTGGTAACTGCTCACATGGAGATGTGATCTAAGGAAGGGCAACTGACGGCTGGAGAGGATCTGGATGGGCAATGCTGCCCTCACTCCAGGACACACCCCTCATCATCCATTTTCCACCCATTTTTCGTCCCAGTGCCTTATGAGCCTTCCAACCAGAAAGTCCTCTTTGTTACCTCTCCTACATCCCTCTTGCCCAGCAGTGCCTAGGACACCTGGCCACGCCCAGTGATGCCACCTTGTAACCTTAGCAGCTAGGCGAGGAGGCATGGGGCCTTCGTGGAGTCTCCAGCCAATGCTCCCATTATACAGATGCCCATTATACCTGAGGCCCAAAAAGAGGAGATGACTTGCCCAAGGTCACCACGGTGAGGTAGTGCTGTAGGAGATGCCCCCACCACGACAACCAGACCTGGAGGGGGCAGAACATGACTGAGGGACGCTTGTGGTCTGTGCGTGTGGTTAAAGAAGGAAGGTAAGGGGTGTGCAGCGAGGCAGAGAGATCAGGACCCTGTCCCGAGGACAGAAAGCTCTGGAGCCAGGGAGGAGAGAGAAGGTCGGGGGGAAGCACCCGTCAGAACAGGCTCAGATGGAGACAGGGCAGAAAGCCCACCCCTAGGCCCAGTGTCATCATTCACGGTCAGTCTTATTGGGCTATTTAAAATTAAATTTAAATTAGTCAAAATTATCTCTGACATTTAACAATATTTTTTCTGCTATATCTACTTGGGCTAGGGAAACAAATGAAAAAGTAAATGGGACTACATCAAACTAAAAAGTTTTTGCCCAGCAAAGAAAGCCATTGACAAAATAAAAAATAGCTCCGACTGGTGTGGCTCAGTGTTTTGGGCATCGTCCTGCAGACCGAAGGGTTGGTGGTTTGATTCCTGGTCAGGGCACTGTTGGTGGGAATGCAGATGGGCGCAGCTACTGTGGGAAACAGTATGAGTTTCCTCAAAAAAAGTAAAAATGGATCTGCCTTGTGACCCAGTGATTACACTTCTGGGTATATATTCAAAGTGATCCAAAACACTAATTTGAAAGAACATATGTTCATTGCAGCGTTATGTACAGTAGCCAAGATATGGAAGCAACCCAAGTGCCCATCAATAAATGAGCAGATAAAAAAGTTAATATTATCCACCCATAAAAAAGAATGAAATCTTACATTTACAACAGCATAGATGGACCTAGAGGGTATTAAGCAAAGTGAAATAAGTCAGCCAAAAAAAGACAAACACCATATGAGTTCACTTATATATGAAATTTAAAGAACAAAATAAACCAAGAAATTCAAGCCGACTCATAGACACAGAGAACAGACTGCCGGTTGCCAGAGAAGGGAGTTGAGGGGCTGGATGAAGGAGGCGACGGGGCTGGGAAGTACTGATTGGTCGTTACCGAGCAGTCACGGAGATGCGGGGAAGCGCAGCTCGGGGACACGGGCAATAACAGTGTGATAACTGCGCGTGCGCAGGGCCAGGCGGGCACTGGAGATACCGGGACCGCTTTGTAAAGTGTGTGGTTGTCTAACCGCTATGCTGTACGCCTGAAATGCAGATTATTTAATGTAAACTGTAACTGAAAAATGAGCAAATCAGTCAAAACTACATAAAGTTAACCTTCTATTTCCTCGGCTGAAGCAGCCGCACTCCCCGTGCTCAGCGGCCGCGGGGGCCAGCGGCGCCCCATTGGGCCGCACAGATAGAGCGCTTTCCTCCGGGCAGGGGGCTCTGTTTGGACTGTGCGGCTCCAGACCTGTTACATGCGTAATCTCTCCTAAAAATGGTGTTTCTGGGCGTCATTAATCCGTGCTGCAGAAAATTTAAGATGGTCCCTCAAATCCCAGGTGGTCCCTCCCCCGTCTCAGCATTTGACATGTGTCCTTTCAGTCATTCTCCTGCTCTTCCTCCTTCTTTTTAGAGAGAGAGAGGAAGGAAGGGAGAGAAACATTGATGAGAAAGAGAAGCATCGACTGGTTGACTCCCATGTGTGCCCAGATTGGGGAGCGAACCTGCAGCCTTTCGGTTACGGGGTGACACTCCAACCAACTGAGCCCCACAGACCAAGGCCATTCTTCTTTTTTAAAAAAATTTGGATAACACACAGTCACTGTGAGAAACGCAGGCAGGCAATATAGTGGCACAGAGAGTGAAGGTACGTCCAAGACGTCTCCCAGAGGACAGCGCTGTCAGCAGGGGGGCAGGTACTTGCCCCCAGTCTGCGTCACCCTCAGTCAAGGGGCCACGTTGACCACAGTCTCCCTTGCACTATTTTTGCCCTCATCTGCCTTCCAGGCTTCCATTCCCTTCCCTTCCACTAACCCAGTGCCCCAGGGCAGCTGACAGTCCTCTGGGTGGGTCCCTGGACTCAGCCGGCCTCTCAGTGGCCTCTGCTTTGCGCCCTCAGGAGCACCCTCTGCCCTCGAAGCCCCTCCCCGCTCTCCTGCACCCAGCCCTGCTCCCTCCTCCACATCCGGCCCAGGGAAGGCGCAGGTGTACTTTCATCTCACTCGCCCGCCCCATCGCCCCAACGTGTCTCCCAGCCGTCCTCCTTGGGGCGGCAGCAGAAGAGCAGGGTGGTCCAGGGCAGGGGTCTTGAATCAGACACTCGCAGGCAGCTAACCTCTCTAGGTCTCCTTTTTCTCCTCTAAGAATGGAGATGATATCCAACTCAAAGTGTTGCTGTGAGAATTAAACGAGATGACGGATGGGAAACATTTTGCATGCCGAGATAGTTACTACTATCATTTTACAGACGAGAAAACCGAGGCTCAGCGAGCTCTAGGCACCTCTCAGGGCCCCCCTGGCAGGAGGCGGCAGGAACCAGGGCTCCAGCCTGTGTCTGCCGGGCTCCAAAGCCCGTGCCACTGCCCCCACAGGGCAACCCCTTTCCCAACCTCGCCCCTGAGCTCTGGGACACCTTCCTTCAGGTCCACAGGGAAAGGAGGAAGCAAGGAAGGCAGCAGCAGAACTGAACGTGGGCCCCAAACCGCAGCCTTGTCCCCCCCCCCCGTGGGCCTGCCCTCCCCTCCTCCCACCGCAGATTTCACCCCCTGATGCACACGTCTTGCTTTGCGAACCTCAGTTCCCTCACGTGTTCAAACCTGGCAGCCTGAGCTTCTGGGAGCTGCAGCCCAAAGAGGCCTCAGGAACCCAGACTTGGGCCTGATGGGGGGTCTGAGGGACTCCGTCCCTCAGGCCAGACCAGACCCAGGTGAGGGGCAGGAGGGGCATCTTCGGGCACTGACCTCCAGTTACCCTCACTCTCCCCAGGCTCCCTGGGGCCCTGAGGTAGGGTGGGGTGCTCAACAGGCCTGCTAGGTAAGAACAGGTCTGCAAAGAGGTTTAGGGAGGGTGTGGTGGGGAGGGTGTGCCGCTCAGACCCAGGTGTGATCACCACGGGGGGGGGGGGGCACGCCTGCCAGCTTCCTCTGCCGTGGCAGGGCAGCTTCCCTCATGGGCTGGGCCTCTGGGCTCTTAGCAAGGAGTGAGTGGTGCTGGACCTCCTGGCCCTCACTACCAACCCAATGCCAGCTCACCATCCCTGCCTTGCTGGGTGGTGGACAGGCAGGGCCAGGGAGCCAAACCCCAGTGGCCCTAGAGCTGCGAGAACAGGAGTGTGGAACCTGTCCTCACAGGCCCAGCTGGCCAGATGCCTTGTCTCCCTCGGCTGCCCTCCCCCAGAGGGAGCAGCAGCAGACAGTGGCCACAGGTGACTCACCGATGAGCTGTCTTCTCATCCCACCCCCTCTGGCCAGCCCAGGGCAGCCCAGCCTGTCTCCCAAGGGGGCTGGACACCAGCCCTCCTTGCCACCAGCTTCTCTCTGTGCCCGGTCTTGCTCTCTTACTTTGTGCAGCACAGCAGGGATCCTGGGGTGGAGTGGGGTGGGGCAGTGTTTGCAGCAGATCCAGGCAGTCCGAGCAGGCACCTTCGTGAAACCACAGAGGCTCCGGCCCGGCCCACAGTGCCCTACCCTCCCCGCCCCTCCGCAGGCAACACCCGCTCTCCCTGAGCCCCAGGGAAGTAGTCAGTGGCCATTGTCACTTCATCTCCTTCCTGGCAGAACACAGACCCTACCCCAAATTTATTCCCTTCTGAACAACCAAACATGCGGGGCACTGGGGAGTCCCAGTCCATTCACTCCACGTGGAACAGAGCGCGCTGCAGGAAAGAATTTACGGCATGCGGTGGGGGACGGGGGGTGGTTTGGAGTGGAAGGATCAAACGAAAGGGAAAAAAGACTCATGCTCATTGGCAACAGTGTGGCGATCGCTGGTGGGGAGGGCATAAGGGGGATAAATGGTAATGGGAAAAATATAATTAAAAGAAGTATTTCCTTTTGCTGAGTCTGCCTCTCTGTAGAACCCACTTTCAGCATCTCGAGAATCGAATGTCCACTCCCAGTCCCCATCTGCTCTATAATTCTGTGCTCTGCGCCGAATCAGTTTTTCCGGTCATTCCTCATGAGACTGGTTTCAAAACCTTCAGACAGCTGGCCTGTGTCCTCCGGAAACATTTCCATTTATCCATGTTTTTCCGGTAACATGGTGCCTAGATGGGGCGTGACGTGCCAACCAAGGCCAGGCCAGCGAGGAGAGTGATACCCAGACGTCACGCCCAAAACCTGGGCTCGGTGTGCTGAGCCCCGCTGCCTCGCTGCCTGCCCACTCGGGCTTCTGGGCCAGTGAGCACATCCCTGGCGGATTTGGACCGAGTGGCTGTTTCGCCATGTCCGTGGTGAACAGGTGTGCACAGGTCACTCCCACCTGTGTCACTGCTGCCTCCAAAGACTTACAGGCTCCTCCTTTTGCCTCGTGGGGGTTTTCTGAGAGACGACTCCCCATGGAGGGAGCCCCAACAATCAGGCAGTGCCTCTTAACAGGTTTTCACCTGTGGATTCTCTTCAGGATCTGATGGAAGACTCCACCCTCTTCCCAGAAAAGTGCACCGACTCAAGGGCCCACAAACGACACCAGGACTTCCTGCAGACCGTCCCTGGACCCCAGGTTAGGGGTTCCCATCTACACGCTGATGCCTGAAAAGCAGATTCTGTGACAGCCTCCTGTCTGAAGTCTCGGGCCCAGAGCAAATTCAAGGAAACGACCTCTCAGACCAGCGTTGCGCTCAACAGCTCGCAAAGCACGCTCACATACCTCACTCAGACAGCCCCTGGGACACAGGTTATAACTGAACAAATGAGACGTCAAGGTCCAGAGAGGTGCAGCGACTTGCCTGAGGTCACACCGCCAGTCTGGCCAGACTCTTCTACCCATATGGGGCCTCAAAGAAGCCCAGCACAGTGGGGAAGGCACAACAATGAGTCAGCTCCACGTGGCTGCTGGGGACACTGGCCCGGACTGCCCAGAGGGCTCCTGCTGCTGCTGCACAGAAGTATGACCAGCCTGGCCTTGTGGTGAGCTGTGGTTCTGGCAGCCTCCTTGGCAAAGGCAAAGGCCAGGTTGGCAGGCTGCGGCTTGTGGGAAGGGAAGGACAAGGGCAGAAAACAGGCCTGGAGCCCGAACCTCAGGAGCCTAGGGGACAGAGAAAGAGCCTCTGAGCCCCATCTCCTCCAAGGGCACAGACACCCCTCTTGGCAGGAGCACACACTCAGGAGAGTAAATGTAGCCGGGGGTGAGGTGGGGTGGAAGTCAGGACAGAGAGCGTATCTGAGTGTATGGGGTTTACATACAGGCACCAGAATTGACTACTTGAAGTCAGTGTTTAAATTTCCAAAAATTTTTGTTCCCTAAAAACCCTTCTACTTGACCCAGAAAACTTCTCAGCTTACAAGGGCCAGTTCACCGCCCTGCCCACCCCGCCCCACCCCAAGAAGCTTCCCCCAGGGCCCTCTGGCCCAGGACCTTGTTCCTTCACCAGGGTCTGGGCTTAGACCCCACTCCGACCCTGTCTGGTCCTTATCTGACCTCTCTGTGCCCCTAGCGGGCTGCAGCTCAGAACTCAATATCTCACCCCAGCCGCTGGCAGGAAGGGTTCCATCCATGCCTGTTCAGTAGGCTCCAGGCACTAGGAATGGTGTACTGTCTTTTGCTTCCACTCGTTTTGTGACTCCAAGCTGGGTACAAAACCAGGGTCAAAGACAGCCAGCCCCCTCAATACCCCTCTTTCTTAATTGGAAGCCTATAATGGCCTTTAAAACCCTCTGAAAAAGAATCTAAAAGCTTTTTCCAGGCTCTGATAGGTGAGGGAGAAGGTTCAGGAAACTGTCATTTCTGTCCCAACTGGATTATTTCCTTGTGCTCCAAACAGTTGGCAGATATGGGCAGAGGAGGGGTCCAGAGCTGGGAGCGTGGCTCTGCAGGCAGCTGGATGATTCTCCGTCTTCCACGAGTTTACATCTTGGGCCAGGACTGGGAGCTGCTGAGGGCGGGGCTCAGCTTTGCCGTGTGTGCTGCTGCTCGGGCCCTCGGTGATTCACTCGTATCACAATAAACTTATGCATTCTTATTGATTTTGTGCAACTGCCTCCTCCACTGGACTTCCAGGCTCCGGGGGCAGGAACCACATTTTATTCAGTCCAGGATCTCCAGGGCCTCGTACAATGCCAACTACAGAGTCGATGCTCCATACATGTTGAAAAAACATGCCGTGCAGCCTCCCTGCTACTCTCATTTCTGAGGCACCCCTGCTTTTCTTCATGGAAAGGGCTTCTTTGAGCCCCCCATGCTGATGCCAGGAGCTGCTGCCCTCCTCCTCTGGGTTGCTGCTGAGGCCAGTTCTTGGTCGCTGCTTGCTTCCAGCCCCACGCGTGCTTTTCTGACCGCCCCCTGCCCCCAGTGGTAGCTATGTACAGGCTACCCAAACATCGATGCGCTCCGCTGCCCAGCCTCCTGACAGACCTCACCCCCTCTGCAACCACAGCTATTTTTAGCAGAATCTCATGTTTTTGACATCCTCTCCTGCCCACACCCACCCTTCACCCACTAGTGTCACTTCCCCCTTTTGATAACAACAACATTGAGGTTAATGTGTTTCCCTTGCCTCCTCTTTTGCTCATCCTGGCTGTCTGGCATGCCGGCTGTCTGGATTCCTTGGAGAGGGGGTGACTCTCGCTTGGGCCTAGCTCAGGGAAGAGGTTTGTTCCCCCAGGCTGGACTCTGGAGCCCTAAGCATTTAGAGACCTGCTCTGGAGGGCCCCAGACACACTAGCTTTCTTCTTTTTTAAAAAAATATTTTTTATTTATTTTTAGAGGGGGGAAGGGAGAGAGAAAGAGAGGGAGAGAAACACTAATCTGTGGTTGCCTCTCACACACCCCTTCCTGGGGACCTGGCCTGCAACCCAGGCATGTGCCCACGTGCCCTAGACTGTGAGTTGAACCTGTGACCCTTTGGTTTGCTGGTCAACACTCAATCCACTGAGCCACAGCAGCCAGGGCCGCACTTGCTTTTCTTAAAGCTGTCCAAAATGGAGACTCCTCCACCCTTCCCTAGGTCAGAATCCCAATGTCTTCTCAGTCTCACCCAAACCTTTCCTGGCCCCAGGGTTGCCAAGTGTAGCAAACAAAAATTCAGAACACCCATTTAAATGTGACTTTCAGGTAAACAACGTTGTTTTAGTTCAGCATGTCCCGGGCAACATCACACCAAAAGAGCATTTGGTGTTTGTCTGAAGTCCACATGTCAGCGGGCACCTGTGTTTTATCTGGCAGCCCCGCCTGCTGAGTTTCCTCCGCCGGAGCAGCGGCCGCCAGAGGTTTGGGCCTCAGGATCCCTGGACTCTTAAAGACGGCCGCACACACTCGCACGGTTTCTGTGTGGGCGAGATGACGTTCATCGTGTTAGAAATTAAAACAGAAGTTTAAAAAAATGCCATTAATTTATTTTAAAATGACAGTTTAAAAGCAACTAATAACTCATTACATGTTTATACAAACTATATCATATAACTGTATTTTGCAAAACAAAAACGATTAGTGAGAAGTGGCTTTGTTCTACACTTTTTGCAAATGACTTTAAATATGGCTTAATTAAAGACCTGGATTCTTTAGAACTTTTTTTTACATTTTAAATTGTGGTCAAAACACATTAACATAAGATTTACCATCTTTTTTTAAAAAGTCCGTTTTAGAGAGAGAGACATCAGTTTACTGTTCTACTTATTATGCACTCACTGGTTGTTTCTTGTGTGTGCCCTGACTGGGGATGGAACCCACAGTCTTGGTGTATCAGGATGATGTTCTAACCACCTGAGCTGCCCGGCCAGGGGGAAGACTCACCACCTTCACCAGCATCCGTTCTCTAGTGTTAAATACGTGCACATCGCTGGGTCTGTGCGTCTCCCTCAGCGTCCAGTCTGTTGTAACATCATACACTACAAAGCCCCTGGAAAATTCCTCTGTGCCCTCATGAGAGTATTAGAGTGAAAAGGGCAAACGATGTTTTCATATTATTAATAGAACAGTTCTGACCCTGCCCATCCCCTGAAAGAGTCTGGGCGCCCTCCCCGCAGGGGTCCCTGGACCACACTCTGAGAACCCATGCTCTAGCACAATACCAGGGACTTCAGTGGTGATCAGGACCAGCTCCTTTGCCTCTTAAAGTTAACCTGGGGTGGGGACGGTGTGAGACTGCACGCATAATTTAATGCGATTCCAAACCGGTTCTTATTTCTGAGATGAGGAGTGGGGTGGGAGGCTGGGTCTTGCCCGGCGCCTTGGTGAGGATGGAAAAGTGGGTCTAAGGAGACTCTGAGCCAAGGGACACAGGTTGTGAGGCACCAAGCTGACTCAGGTGAGCAAGAGAGTGAGCAGCAGCCCTGTCTCACCTTGAGGCTCTGAGAGGCGTCCAAAGAAGAAGGTACGAGTGGATGAGCCTGGTGGTGGCTCTGGCTCCTTTGGAACAGGGTCAGTAGGCCAGCTGCTCGCCACCCCGCTCCGTCCCCAAACACGGCTGGAGAGGGAGGGGGAGCTGCCCGGCTGCCCCCGTCCTCATTTCTCCCTGGTCGTTCTCTGCTCCTCCTGGCCCTCGCTGTCCTCTTCTGTGATGGCTAAGTGGAAGAAACTCCAACATTGGCTGTAAGGAAGGACAGCTGGACTGTCACATTTCAGCTGAGTACCCTCAAGTGAGACCCTGCCTAGGCACCTAAAACCCTGGTCAAATAAGCTCATCCCTTTACTGACCAGTCCAGTGACCAAAGAGTGGGGACCCAAAACCATCAGTGGTCTACCTCACGTCCACACCAGCGGCTCCTTTACAGCCAAGTCCCCGGGACTCGAGCGTCTCACATGTGTTCCGTGCTGCACGTATGCCCTTAGCACACTTTCCTTTGTGCCGTCCACGGTCATCCTGGAGGTGTTCGTTTATAGTCCTGACTTTATTATCTTATATAAATTCCTGGAGGGAGGGGACCATTCTTTGTTTCTGTATTTTTCATGGCGCCTAGAACAATGGCAAGGTCTCAGTACATGTTGACAGTTCATGAGGGGGTGGGTTTTTACTGATTTAACTCTCAGATTCCCCTTTGTAAAGGGCTGGGGCCAGGAAAGCGGGTGGGGACC
Source organism: Tonatia bakeri (assembly GCA_004024845.1). Lineage (NCBI taxonomy): Eukaryota > Metazoa > Chordata > Mammalia > Chiroptera > Phyllostomidae > Tonatia > Tonatia bakeri. Next base: position 158,053 of record PVIA01002325.1, on the reverse strand, counting down.
CTTTATGAAACATTTATTGAACGCCCACTCCCACTCCTTAGGTTTTCTCTGATGAGGTTGCGCTTACAGAGCACGTTTGTGTGCTGTGCATTCAATCCCGGCAGCAGCGTGGCTGGTGTGGGTGGGCTGTGAGGGTGACCCGTGCAGTGTGCTCTGCCTCAGACCAGACGTGCTGGGCCAGGGAGGTTGTGTCTGCGGCACCAAATGTGTGTGGGGTGCTCTCCGGGGCTGTGCCGGGAAAGGAAGTCCTACCACCATTTCCTGTACTCCCTGGCAGAGGAGAGGCTGGCTTGCCGTGAAGACCATTCAGCTAGCTCTCCTCGCCTAGCTCTCATGCTCTGAGTAACCTTCCCACTGACCAAGTGAACATGCTCATCGGCAAACCCCAGCATCCAGTTGGTTTGACAGCAGTTCTATTTTTCATAATAAATCAATAAGCTGGCATTCTGACTGTATCTGTTCCTCTCCTGGAGACATGTGAGCTTGCCCTGGAGTCTCCTAAGCCTGTGAGAAGGTTTCTGAACAGCAAAATGAGCCCGACCCTGAACTGTGGAAAGGTCTCATGGGAAACCTGGCCACTGTGTGAAGCTCCGTCAAAGGGCCGGCCCGTGCTCCCCAGCGCCCACCAGCGTCTCTGCCAGCTTTTCCATTTACAGAGAACTGGGCACCGGGCTTGCAGGCAGAACAAGCCAGAAGTCCCTTAGTGGATGGGGGCCTGTGCCAGTGGCTGGCCGGCTGCTACCACCCAGGGCCCTGTCTGCTGGACATGAGTGATCCCAGGCCAGGGGTCAGAAGGCTGAGAGACTCTGCAGGCTGGGTCAGAAGGGTGATTCACAGTCCAGCGAGGGGAGCTTCCAAAGGTTATCGCCTCCTTTCCCCAGCTTCCAGGTGGGGCGTGTGGTCAGTCCTGCTGCACCAATACATGTCCAGAGCCCAGGTCCGATGCAGCCCGGGTCGTCTGTGACAGTCACCACAGGGAGAAAGTGGTGCAGAGTGGGGAGGAGGTGGTGCTGGCTGGGCCTGAAACTCTAAGGGCAGTGCTGAACACTGCCACCGGAAATGGAGTTTTGCCTCCTCGGGCTGGGAAAATCCCGGCCGGCTGTCTGTTTATCACGGAAGCTGCGTCAGACTGGCCCTGTCTCCTAAAAAGCTCTGCTGTTTTTAGAATTCCATTAGTCAAAGCCAGTCCCGCAGCCTTCCTTTCCTCTGGAAATTCCTTCGGGGGAAGGGGCAGAGGTGAGAGACTGGCCCTTTCTAGGAGGCTGAAACCTGAAATCAGAGTTTTTGCCCATGTATGGACTTGAAGCCCCTACCCCATCTGAGCATTACTCATTCCCCTAGTTTGACCTAAAAATGGGGTGGGGGGGGGATTGGGTGGAATTGAGAAAGTGGATTAGCCCTGGTGAGGATTAGAGACTAGGGAGAAAGAAGGGAAGAGAATGATAAGCATGGGGAATTCCTTTGCGACGCAGCCAGTGAGGGGGTGGGGGGGGGTTAGAGCCAAAGGAGATAGAAAGGAGGGAAAGAAAGAGAAAGAGAAAGAAAGGAAAAATGAGACGTTGGTACCCCAGAGGGAAGCTGTCTGCCTGGCAGAATGAAATTCCTCTAAAGGCAGAAGCTCCGTGGGGGTAGGTGAAGGGCCTTCACCTGGAGTAAGTTCTCAAACCTCAGTGTGATCACAGCCACTTGTCAGGTTTGTTAAAATGCAGATTCCTGGGCCCTCAGCGGCTGTGTGCGAGCTCCCCAGTGATCTGAAGAAGGAAGCGCCGAAAGGCGGGAAGAAGCCTGGGAGTTGGAGAGCTGGCTCATCCTCTGGGGGCCTCAGCTGTACAAGACAACTCCCGCCCCCTCTGCCAAGATCAGGGGCAGAGCTCGGCCCAAGGATGACATTTCTAACGTTCTTATAAAATCTGTAAAAGCATTTCAAGATGTCCAGTGATGGGGTTACAGAGGTGAGGGTCTTGAGAAGCCTTTAATGCAGCCCCCCTGCCCCCCGCCCATTGTACAAATGGAGAAGAACCGAGTTTCAGGAAGGCTCGAATATATGAAGGACCATTTCTCCCAACCTCCCCTCTTCGCTAAGAGAAAACTCCTTGGTTGTCCTCTGGAGAAAGCCATTCCCAACCAGGCAAATCTGCCTCCCCACCTCCCCCACCATTAAGCTTTCTCAAGCAACTGATCAGCTAAGTAAACAACTACTTTGCTATTCAGTAAAGTCTCAGACTCTACGACTCACAGACTTCTGAGATCGTCTAGTCCAAGTTTCCACCCCAAGCAGGAATTCCTTCCAGCAACCACTCCTAAATCTCTGTCTCCAACTCCCTCGGCTTCCCCAGTTTGCAGATACCTTACACCTCTCATAGCCACTGGAGGCCAAAGTGCTCCCAGCTCCCCCCACCCCCCCACTCCACCTGCAACCACCCCTTGTCTTGGTTAACGGACACTTCTGGCCAGAGATCATGGAGTTGATCTCCCTTCCCCTGCTCTTCTCAATCAAAAGTCAGATTATGCCACCCACCTCGCTGAAAGCTGGTTCCCCTTTTCTTTCAGAATAGAAGCCATAGCCTGTATAATGGCTCCCAGGCCCAGTGTGACTATCCCCACCCCTATCTCTCTCTCTCTTTTTTTTTTAAAAGAATTTATTTATTTATTTTTAGAGACAAGGGAATGGAGGGAGAAAGAGAGGGAGAGAAATATCAATGTGTGCAAGATACATTGGTCAGTTTCCTCTTGCCCGCCCCCAGCTGGGGACCTGGCCCACAACCCAGGCCTGTGCCCTGACTGGGAATCGAACGGTGACAAATGGGTTTCCAGGCCAGCACTCGGTCCACTGAGCCATACCAGCCAGGACCCCCATCTCTCTTGGCCCTGTCTCTGCTACTCTTCCTTCACACACCCTGCTCCAGCCTCACTGGCTGTTCTTCAGCTCACCTGGTCTCTCCCACCTGAAAGTCTGTGTTCGGCTGCTCCCTCCACTGGAACACGGTTCCTCCAGACACCCACTCCTTCAAGTCTTTGCACAAATGCCGCATTCTTAGTGAGGCCTTCTCTGACCATCCCTGTTTAAAATGATATTCCCTGTCCCCACCACCTCAATACCCCACCCCCATTTCCCTAGTACTTATAACCTATTGATATAGCATCTAATTTTTTCAAGAGGATGTGATAATAGATGCTACTCAAGCTTCTTTCCCATCTATAATTTTATCTGGTACCCTCATTCAATTTAGATCTATTACATAGGATATGCCAACTATCATTAATAACCAGATAAACTTTTAATGGTGAACTCCCAGTCACGGCACAGTAACTGCCGATTCAACTCCACCACAGTTTCTGAAGAAAGTGGCCTCTGTGCCCAGCGGATTGTAAGTACATTTCAAATGGAACCTGGCATCGCCCTGAAGGAATTCCCACCTTACACTGTTGGCTTCAGAGTGGACTAACTTTACCCGGCATATTTTTAAGACATTGATTTTGGAGAGAGAGAAAGGGGAAGAGGGAAGCAAACGTCGATTTGTTGTTCCACTTACTTACGCACTTGTTGGTTCTTGTACGTGCCCTGACTAGGATCCGAACCCACAACCTTGGCATGTTGGGATGATGCTCTAAGCAGCTGAGCTACCCAAGCAGGGCTACAAAGCACATTAAAAAAATTTTATTTGTATATTTTTAGAGAGGGGATAAAGAGGGAAAGAAACATTGATTGGTTGTCTCTCACATGCCCACAACCAGGGACCTGTCCTGCAACCCAGGCATGTGCCCTGACTGGGAATTGAACCACAGACCTGTCAGTTTGCGGGATGACACCCAACCCACCGAGCACACCAATCAGAGCTACACCACACAGTTTTAAAAGACATGTCTATCAGAGTCATGATTGGAGTCGTATTTAGCAATCAACAACATGAGTGCCAAAAAATGTCTACATTAAACCCTTTCTTAGAATGCTTTCCACTTTCCACCGAACAGAAGCAAAAACAACCTGCTATACAATAGTCACAAATACAGTCCTCAGGCTTTTTACCCATAAACACGAATGTTGTCTGAAGTATGTCTTCTCTGCAGCCGCTAGGCCCTGCCACCACTGAGCTTGACTGAGTTCATGAATCTGTGTAACCTGTAGATCCCCTGTCCCTTCTCTGGTCCTCCTCTCCTGTTGAGTATTGTTACTGCCACTGCCATAGCGACTGCTGCCGGTGGGACTGCCGTGACCACCTTGGTTTGCAGTTTGGCAAAGTGTTGGCCTCCGCCAGCATAGGGGCCGGAGCTCTGCCTCCAAAGTTTCCTCCTCTCTTGGGTCTAAAACTTGAAGGTTGATTGTCATGATCACCAAAATCACTGTAGCTTCTGCCACCTTCCAAAGTGCTTCTACCATCATCAAATCCATTGTAGTGATCCCACTGCCACCATATCCACCACCACCTTGGCTGTCCCCTCTGGAGTTTCCTCAGTGACCAAAGCTGCCATTCTCAGCAAAACCACCTCCTTGACCAACACTGAAGTTTCCAGAACCACTTAGGATGTGTGAAGCACTAGCCATCTCTCGCTTAGGTAGGGCCTCTCGCTTTTTGCCACTGCCTCGGTCAGTGATGATTTTAACCGTTTCAGTTTTCCCATACTGTTCAAACTAAGCTCTTAGGTGGAGTTCTTCAGTGTCTTCAACACCATGATAAAAACCTTTTCACAGTTACATGGTTACCAGGCCTTTGAGAATCTTCTCTTGAGACAGCCCTCACTGGTGCCACAGCTCTTCCACCCGCTGCATGCGGTCTTGCATTCCTGCTGCAGCCACGGCCTCTGCAGTAGCGTCTGTGACAAACCCAAAGCCTCTGGCTTCCCAGACGGACTCTCATGGGTTGCTTCAGAGCTCGAACCCTGGATGAAGAGCTTCTGCAGCTGTGGGGGCACTTGGGAGACTCTGACTTAGACATGACAACTGTGGGAGGGGAGACTTCAAGGATGCTTGCTTGGTGGTATCCACCGGCAGGAAGTGATACACTAATTTACGTGTTTATTCTGCCTATTGCTTTGTTATCTTTCTCCACTAGAATGAAAGCCCTGTGAAGGTGGAGATCTTTGCCAGTTTTGTTCACAAATGTGTCCCGAGGGACTAGAACAGTGCGTGCTGTAGGTACTCAGTAAAGAAATACTTATCGAAGGAATGAATAAACACATCATGTAGGGGCTGCCTTACAAGCTGAATCCTGGGTCTCACTAGCCCCTTCCCATTGGTCTTGGTCCTGCTCTCCGAGCCATGAGCCTACAAGTCTATTCCCATTTTTCAGAAGACCACTTTCTGTCATCTATTATGTGGTTTTTCCCCAGTCTCCTCTTCTGCTCAAAAATGCCTCAGCTTTTCAGGTACTCCTTTGTCCTGGGTCCATCCGGGGCTCCTGACCTTGAGACATGCTTCAGCTGCTAGTCAGTCTTCAGATTCTGACTCACAGAGCCGACCCAGAAGCTCCACCAGGATGTGGGCAGTGTGCCTGGCGGAGGACTGCTGTTCCCGACACATTTCGATCGCCATTTTCATTTACTTGAGCCCATCGGGAGGGCCCAGCAGCCCTCAGTGAAGGGGGTCATCCTGGGGACGGGCTGACGTGCCACGGGGCTTTCCCTGCGCCCACACAGAGACTTGGTTCAGCCAGGGGGCTTCCACTCAGCAATAGGCTGGATGGACTTGCCCCAGGAAAGGGCTGAGGACAGGAGAGAATTCTGGCCAAGACATTTCTTGTCTTGGTTTCCAAAGGCCCTTTCCTGTCTCCCAAAGTTGGCCCTGGTCTTTGTCTGGGTCGTTCACATTCCGGAGGCGCTCATGTGGCACTAAGTACTCCTGGGGCCCCGGCATTCTCCCCCAGAGCGCAGCGTCACGTCTCGGAGCCTGCTTCTGGAATGTTTTTGGTATGAAGCGTCATGGCAGGTGAAGGAAAAGGCTGAGCAGTGAGGGACCCACAGCCTGAATCAAAGTCTCTTTAGGGCTGGGGTAATATTCTCCTTTCCCAGCAGGCTTCCCCCACATCACCCCCTCTGCCCGTGGGCCCCTCCCAGCCCCTGGTTTAGAAGAGGTTAAGCAAAAACATCCCTAGAAGGACAGCTATCTCCTAGTGGATCTTTGAGTTCCTTCTTCTTCGCTGAAATGCCAGCTCCTCCCCCTGATGAAATAGTGCTGATGGGACCAGGCAGCAGGGGCTGTGTCTCCCTTCCCTCCCCCCATTTCCTTTCTGTGGCTTCCCTTCTCCCCTTCCCAGACAGTTCCTGCCACCTCCCCCTCCCCCACCCCTCCCCTCCTTTAGCTTCTCCCGGCTCCAACTCTCCCTCTTCTTTCCCAGCTCTCTCTGGGGCGTGTAGAGATAAGGGGAAGACTTTTTTTGCAGGACAAACTGCTATATTCCTTGTGCTTGCAAGGGAGTCTGGCATGTAATAGATGCTCAATAAATATTTGTAGTTCCATTCACTTATATTCTCTCCCAACTCTCCAGCCCAATCTAGTTAAAATGAGCCCCCACCCCACCCACTAAGGTTTGGCACCCCACAGGCCTGATTTGAGGTCTGGTTTTCCCACTTGCTAACTAGGCAAGTTGTTTAATGTTTTTGAATCTCAATGTCTTCTTCCGTAACATGAGAATGATAAAAATTGTATTAAATAAAAGAAGAAAATATGGTGCTTGATACATTAGCACTTAATAAATTGCAGCCCCTTTATTATCTCTAAGTTGTGATTCTTTTTCATCATTCAAACTCCCCTTCCATGTTATCTGAACTGACAATTTCTCCGTTGAACTTTTAAAATCATTTTTGTCTTTCAAGTACAGTTGACATAAATATTGTATTAGTCTCAGATATACACTCCAGTAATTAGACATTATCTAACTTACTAAGTGATCATCTGATAAATTTTGTACCCATCTGACACCATACATGGTTATTAGAATATTGTTGACTGTAGTCTCTATGCTGTACTTTACATCCCCATGACTGTTCTGTACCTGCCAATCTGCACTTCTTAATCCCCTCACGTTTTCACCCATCTTCCCACTCCCTTCTCATCTAGAAACCTTCAAAATGTTCTCTGGACCTATGAGTCTGTTTCTGTTCTGCTTGTTTGTTGATGTTGTTTTGAGATTCAGTTATTGATAAATATGTATTTATTGCCATTTTATTGTTCATATTTGATCTTCTTCTTCCAGAAGACCCTTTAACATTTCTTGTAATAATGGTTTGGTGGTGATGAACTCCCTTAGCTTTTTCTTGTCTGGAAAGCTCTTTGTCTGTTCTCCGATTCCAAGTGAAAGCTCTGCTGGGTAAAGTAGTCTTGGTTGTAGGTCCCTGCTTTTCATGACTTTGAATATTTCTTGCCAATCCCTTTTGGCCTGCAAAGTTTCTGTTGAGAAATCAGCTGACAGTCTTACGGCAGCTCCCTTATAGGTAACCAACTGCTTTTCTCTTGCTGTTTTTAATATTCTTTTGTCTTTAACCTTTGGCATTTTAATTATGTTGTGTCTTGGCGTGGGCCTCTTCTGTGTTCATCTTGTTTGCACTCTCTGTGCTTCCTGGCCTTGTATGTCTGTTTCCCTTACCAGGTTAGGGAAGCATTCTGTCATTATGTCGTCAGAGGTTTTCAATTTCTTGCTCACTCTCTTCTCCTTCCAGCACCTCCATTATGGAAATGTTGGTACTCCCGAAGTTATCCCAGAGGCTCCCTACACTCGTTCTCATGTTGGGGAGGTTCTTTTTTGCTGTTCTGATTAGGTGTTTCTTGCTATTTTTATATTCCAAATTACTGATTTGATTCTCAGCTTCATCTACTCTAGTGTTGATTCCCTGCAAATTATTCTTCATTTCAGTTAGTGTACTCCTCATTTCTTACTGGTTCTTTTCTTTTTCAATATTTTATTTATTTACTTTTAGAGAGAGGGGAAGGGAGGGAGAAAGTGAGGGAGAGAAACATTAGTCAGTGGCCTCTTGCATGCCCCCAACTGGGGACCTGGCCCTCAACCCAGGCATATGCCCTGATCAGGAGTCAAACCGGCAACCTTTTGATTTACAGGCTGGCACTCAGTCCATTGAGCCACACCAGCCAGGCTGACTGGTTCTTTTGGTATTATTCCACGTCCTTTATTATGCTGTTGAAGTTCTCACTAACTTCATTGAGCATCCATATAACCAGAGTTTTTAACTCTGCATCTAGTAGATTTCTTGTCTCCATTTCATTCAGCTCTTTTTCTGGAGGTTTTTTTGTTGTTGTTCTGTTCTTTCATTTGGGACATGTTTCTTTGTCTCCTCATGTTGGCAGCCTCCCTGTGTTTGTTTCCATGTATTAGGTAGAGCTGCTATGTCTCCCAGGCTTTGTAGAGTGACCTAAAGTAGTAGATGTTCTGCAGGGTCCAGTGGCACAGCCTCCCCAATCACTCAAGCTGAGTACTCAAGGTGCACCCCTCATGTGGACTATGTACACCCTCCTTTTGTAGCTGAGTCTTGATTACTGTTGGCACATCAATGGGAGTAATTTACCCCCAGGAAAATCAACCCTAAGGCTGACTGTCGCCACCGACAACTACCTTCCCACTATCATGGAGGATCAGCTGTGTTGGGGCTCACTCCACAAAGCAGGACTTACTTCAGTGGGGCTCTGGTGTCTGCTAAATCCATTCCTTGAGTGTGTTGCTTGTAAAGGTGGTTGGGTGGTGGTGCTTCCGTGTGGTCTGAAACTGCCCACTGTGTGCACTGGCTCTGGGGCTTCCCAGGAGGTGCAGGCCATAGTCAGCTGCCACCTGTGTTCTGTCCAGGGCCGCACAGCATGAGCTGTAAAGCGACCTGCAGATGGCTGCTACTTGTGCTGGGCTTGGGGGTGCCCAGGTGCAGCAAAACTGCAAACCGCAGCTGGCTGCTGCTAGTGCCGCACCTGGGACCACTTAGTGAGAGGTACAGGGTTCACTGAGGCCAGATGCTGCTTATTTGAGGGATCTTAGAAAAATCTGAAGTATTAGCTATTTGTATAGAAAAGCCACTGAAAACAGTTTGGGTGGGCCTGAAAGTTGGGTGGAGCAGGGTCTCAAGGAATCACCAAGGTGGGGTGACTAGTGTGAGCCAGGTTGATGGGGACTTAGCTATGGTACCCACCTGCCAGGTGTGTTGGTTGGGGGGGGTTCTGAAGAAAGGAATAATGGGCTATGCCAGAACATTTAACTGGCAGAAAGCTGCCATACCCAGCTCTTGTCCTGATGACAGACAATTTAGTTCCTCCCTGCATGTCACTGGTGGTTCCTTTTAAGCTGCTGGCCCAGCACTGGAGCTCAGAGGGAGGGAGTCTGAGTAAGTCTGTGCTCAGACCCTTTAAGAGGAAATGCCTGGGACTCCAGAAGCCCTCTGCCTCACTCAGCCACAATCTCCACTGGATTTTATAGCCAGCAGTTATGGGGATTTCTCTTCCTGGCACTGGGACGCTGGGCTGGGGGGCCCGGTGTGGGGCTGGGACCCCTCGCTCTTCAAGGGGGGCCATCTCTGAAGCTGACATATCCCTCTAGATTTTTATCTGGCACATGTGGGTTTGAGGCCAGCCAACCTATTTCTCTGCTCCTCCTACCAATCTCAATGTGGCTTCTTCTTTAAATCCTCAGTTTAAGACTTCTGTTCTAATAGATTTCGGGTGGTTCTATAGTATGGCGGTGGGAGGGTGCGAGTACCACATTTACCTATACCACCATCTTGATTGGAAGTCTGAATTTTATTCTTATGCATGCTACCTTGTTGTCCAGTCCGCAGCCTCCTGGAGGCTAAGATCTCAAAGTGTTGTACCAGAGAAATAGCAATTACCTTTGTCTTTCACAGAGCTCAGCATAAAAAGGGCTGGATTCCTGAGTTGAATGAATAAAGGCGCACGGCCAACTCCACAGCTGACTCTATGCTTCTTGAGTGTAAAAACCCTTCCTTCTGTTTTCCCGGTGTCCACCCAGAGTCTGGCCCAGAGCTCCAGCCCTCAGTAGAACTCCAGGATATCAGACGGAAATACTCCAGCTGCGGCCAGTTGTTTGCTGCAGCATCGTGAGCCGTAGTTGCCTGGACACCTCACTGGCTCCCCAACCTCACCAGCTCCCCAGATGCAGGGAGGGGGAGGGAAGGTCCAGATGCTCCACCCCAGAAAGAGAAGAGGTGTGCTGGGGAGCAGCGAGCTGGAGCTGGCTGGGCCTGGGGTTGTGTTGGAGCCTGTGAACACCACGAGTGGGTAAGGCATGGGGAGGGAGACTGCTTGAAGCCGGAGCCAGCAGCAACTTGCCTGCACTTTGTCCTCATTCTTTCATCCCAGCCCTCAGAGCCCGAGTTTCTCAAAGGACCAAGCCAGCGGGCTGGAAATGCTGTGCTGGGGGTTGAGAGGGACAGCCTTCAAGGGGGGCATTCCAGGCATTCTTTACTGCACTAGGGGTCAGATGGTGAGGACAGAGCTGGGCGCAGCTGCTCAACACTGAGCAAAAGGGATTTCTTTGGAGAGAGAGAATAAAGGAGGTGGGGGCGTCTTCAAGCAGCAGGGGAGAGAACTGTATGGGGGAGGGGTGGAAGAAGATGGAGAGAAGGTTGGGGGTGAGTCTGCACAATCTGCCAGGCCCAGCTCTCCACTTAGTGCCAAAGGCAGGAAGAGCAAATGGGGACATTCAGCCCGGGGCTCTCCCACCTGTGTGTTTATAGGGCAGACTTGCTGATGGAGGTATCCTGGGGGAGCCTCTGGAACACAGAGCTGGGTACTTGTTTTGTTTTTATTAAGCAGGTTCTCCATTTCCTAGCAGGAGTGTGTGTTAAGAGAATGGTCAGAGATCTGTGCCCCACCTCCTCAAACAGAACAACAGAGGCCATTTTCAATCACCGGATTGGTTTTTAATGGAGTGGGTTTTTTTCTGGCCACAGAGAAGGGAAGAGGGACCATCAGGTAGGCAGAACCAGGGCATGGATGAGGGGGCCACATGTCCCTGGACAGGGCCAAGGAACACGTGGATTTATAAAAGGGCCCCCCTTCCCCATGAATCATTGCAAAAATATTACTTTGTACACAAAATTAGATGTCTAGTGAACTTTCCAGAACATAATATTCACATTATCGAAGACAGCAAGATTCACTTTTGAAAGAACACATGGCTAAAAATATAAATAGGGCGTTCTAGGATCCTGGAAACCCAGAGAAACAGACACATTCATTCTCAGTAGCAGGAGCAGCTTGGAGGCTGGAGAAGTTCACAGAGCCTTTGAGGTTCAAGGTGGGGTCCAGAGTAATCTGGGTCCCTTGAGATGATGAAGTCCAATAGCAGCCTGAGCCTTTTCAAGTCTTTCAGATTCATAGCAGCGACTCCAGGAGGCTTGGGCGAGGTCTGGGGGACAGGAAAGTGGGGGTGGGGAACCTTTGAGGAAACAGAGGCTGGGTTTTCTTACTGCCGGGAGAAGTAAGGAAGGGCACACTCTAGGAAACGGTTCCTAGGATGTCCCAGGCACGTGAGGAGTTTCCACATTCCAGTTTCAGTGCCTGGTGGGGGTGGGAATGTGTATTTGAAGAGCTCCTACCCTTACCTTGGCAAGAAGGCACCATGCACAAAACTCACTCATTGCAATAAAGGAGATGGGTACTGGTAAGAGCGCTCTTTCCAGATTTCAGTGGTCCCACTATGTGCACACAAAACAGAGAACCTGAACTTGGCCACAAACCTTCTCTATTCCTCTACTCTTCCCCTCTTCTACCTTCTTGGTTCAACAGGGCTGAGGATGTTGAATCCTCAATGCATCTCACTTGCCCATTTTTCCTATATCCAGCCCTCCCCGGGGCTAAATCGCAAACCATCTCAGCCTTCTGGGCTGGGATGCTGGCCCTAGGAGGCAGGGGGAAAGGCGACTTCCTGCAGGGTGTTGCCAGGTGCATCTCAGAGCCCGTCCAGGTGGGGCAATGGCCCCCCCTTCAGCTGAGCTTTGAGCAGACTCCCAGTGCCTGTCGATAGGCCTCTGTCACCTCCTGGCAGTCCGTCAGGGAAAAGCAGCTCTCCCCGAGGGAGTCTTGCCTCCAGCGCCGCAGGCCCCTGCTCCCAGGGCCCTCGGAGGGGGGCTTCTCAAGCCCTGTGAGGTTGTCCACAGACACACAGCCCCGCAGCAGGGGCTCGGGGAGCCATTCAGGCAGGTCCAGCTGGTCAAAGGACTCAGAGGACAGGATGCTGTCCTCACTCACAGCCCCCGTGGGGCGGCTGGCCCGGGCTGGAGGGCAAGGCGAGGCCAGCTCATTCAAGGAGCCGAAGGCAGTGGGGGCTGTGAGCTCCAGGGCTGTGCGGGAGAATTTGCCGTTGTGCTTGAGGATGCCCTTGCGGTGGAGGAGCAGCCCTGAGGGCTGGGGGGGCTTTTGCTCTACAGCATCCCCACTCATAAACACGTCCCCCGCATCCAAGAGCTCCCCAGACTCGCTGGGTTCAGGAGAGGAGTAGTAGCCGGACTCCCGCTGCCGAGACTTCTTGAGGATGCCCTTCCTAGGGAGCGGTGGGGCAGCCTGCTCTGGGCTCCCAGGGGCCGGGCTGAGTTCAGAGTCCTCCCCTGCCCCCTCAGAGGAGGCAGAAACCTTCTTCTTCAGAATGCCCTTTGGCAGCTTGAGGTTGCCCTTGCTAGGATGAGGGGAGGTGTCCTCAGCAGGGTCCTCCTGCAGAGACTGGGCCATGTCATTCTCTTTGCGTGACTTCTTGAGCGAACGCTGGCGCTCCAGGCTGGGGGCCATGCTCCCACCTCCAGGCGCATGCTGCTTGAAGAAGCTGCATACCTTGGCCCCATTCTCCAGGAGGGGGCGGGAGGACCGCCGGAGCCAGTCAGCCATGGAGGCCCGGCCAGAGTCACTCCCAGGGTGTCCTCCCTCATGCAGAGCCTCCTGCTGCCCCACACGGGTGGCATAGCCCCAGTTGACCCACCAGTGACTGGCCACATCATCCAGGGTAGCCCGGCGGGTGGGGTTCACCATTAACAGCCACCGGATCAGGCCACAGGCATCTGGAAGACAAAGACAAGGGTCTTCGGATTGGCAGCCATGTGAGCGGGCCCCCACAGTCCTCTCTCACCGGCTACCCCCATCTGTGCTAGGATACCACTCCCGCCCAGGACTCTGCACATGCCCCAGCCGGGCCAGCTCCCAGCCTCCAGCTGTCCTGGATGGATTCTGGCAATTTCCTCTCCTGTGCTATGCCCCCGGGACTCTGAGCCCTTCACTAGCCTTATTGTATGTGCATGTGTGTCCTTGTTCTCCTCAGAAATGCAACCCTCTGAGGGTGTGGACTGTGCTCAAGGGAAAACCAAGGTTCTTACACCCTTCCTCTTGCCTACATTGTAGGTGAAAGGACAAAAAGATTTCTAAGGATGAGGGAAAAGCAGCAGAAAGTGAGACAACTATAGCACAGGATCTAAGTTAGACCTTAGGAAGCACTTCCCAAATATAATAAAGCATGCCCATAAGTGAAGGAAGAGATGACCCCTTCTTTTCAGAGGTCAGAGACACTGGGGGGAGAGAGATGACGGCAGAAGGTGGGTGGAGGGTACTCTCTTCTTCAATGGGTCGCCCTCTTCACTCTACTGCCACTGTTTAACCCCTTCCTCAGGAATTAGCTCAGGGCCCTCAGGGCCTGGATGGGAACACCTGGACCTCTCACTCACCGGAGGGTTTAGGTGGCTCGCGGTACGCCCCGTTGCTGATCTGCCTCACCAGTGTCTTGTGGTCCTGCCCATCGAAGGGCATGGCACCGTGCACCAGGACGTACAGGAGAACACCCAGGGACCAGCTGTCCACCTGAGGGAGAGGGGTGGGGGTCAGCGAGGGTGCTGGAGGGCCTCCGGCCTCACCTCCACACCGGAGGGGAAACAGGTGCACAATGGAGAACTCAGAGGCTGGGCATCTGAGGGCCACGTCCCTCTGGAATCCAGGGGCAAAGGAGCGACACTGCAGAAGTGACCAAGGCCCAGGGGGAGAGGTGCTGTCAATCTCCTCTCCTTGGCAGGGGCAGCCACAAACACAAGAGCAGTGGAGAGGTCATCCCTTTGGGGATAGGAGTGGGTGGCAGGCTGGGTGCTGGGAAAGGCGATGGGTACCGGAAAGGTAAGGGGCACAGGACTAGACCTGGGGCCAGGAGGTTTAAGTGTTCACTCCAGTTTTGCCACTCCTGGCTAGAGACCTGGCAAGTGACTACTTTGGGAGGTGAAGGGGTGCAGGCTGAATTTTGTGCTCTGAGAAAGGGAACAACTAGAAATCCGGCCCACCCATCTCACAGGAGCTGATGCCACAGGAAATGGCAGAGGCAGGCTGGCGGCAGAGGGCGGACACTCACCTCTGGGCCCGTGTAGGGCTTCCCATTGACGATCTCGGGCGAGGCGTACAGGGGGCTCCCACAGAACGTCTGCAGGAACTTGCCTTGGTGGTAGAGGTTGGAGAGGCCGAAGTCAGCAATCTGCAGGGGTGGGTAAACACGGCAGGGTCACGCCAAGGCCTGGGTTCTGCAGCTTTCAGCCTGCTGCCACAAGACGCTGGGGAAACCCAGGCCCCAGCAGGAGGAAAGGGTGCCTGTGACCCCCACCCACACGGGGCACTGTCAACACAGCTCGGGCCCTGGGAGAAAGACCCTGCAGAAACTGTCAGTGAGCACCGAGGCAGAGGTGCAGGGGCTCTGGGCCCTCACTGTCCCCCAGGCTCCTCCGTCCTGCTGCACTCCGACCCAGGCATGCCCTCCCCTGTCCGTGCACATCCTCCTGGCCCGGCAAGCTCACCTCCCCCGGGAAGCCCTCCATCGCCCTGAGATCTTCTCCCACGGAGCCCCAGTTTCCAGTGGCTTGCTGCAGTCCTTGCTTATTAGTTCTGTCTCCTCATATTGTCACATCACAATGTTCCTGTGCTGACCTCCTCCTGTCCCCATCCCTCCTGCAGCTCCCAGAATAGGTGTGACCCATGAATGGGACTCCATGGGGAGGTGGACCAGATGGAGGGGGACAGTCAACACCTCAGGACAGTGTCACTACCCTCAGAAGCATGCCATCCTGTCTCTGACTAATCACGCCAGGCTGGGCTGCCCTTCCTAGCAAAGGGCTTGTCCATGCCCACTCCTGGGCGGAGCATGGGGTCAGCCCAGCAGGGCTGAGAAGCGGTGGTGAGGGCAGAACAAGATCGTGGTCAGAGTTGTAGCCCAGGAGAAGGCATCTTCTCCCAGACTCCCTGAGCCATCTGATACTGAGGACTTGAGAGGCGCTTAGTCCATCTTCTTGATCCCCAGAGAGACCCTTTCCCCAGCTGCCCTCGGGCGGAGGCTGAGGCCGGTGCCCTGCTGCTCCTGACCTCTGCACCCCCGGCAGAGGGTCATGTATGCTGAGGGTGGGGAGGGCCTCTCTGTGGAACTCTGGCTCCTTCGTTTATGGTTTTATTGGCCTCTTATCAAGCAGATAGTTGAAGCCCATAACGAAGCAGGTGATTGGTGCAGATGGGTGGGTTCCTGCTTGTCCAGGTTGTTTGTGTTTATGGGCTGTGCCTCCCCTCCCCCACACCACAGCATCAAAGAAAGCCCCGCCTGCTCCGGGAATCGGCTGGAAAAGGGGAACAAACTCAGTACCCGGGCACCGCGAAGCACAAGTCAGGGGCTACCAGGGAGGGGACTATGTCCTGGGTTCAGGAGGGTTCTGAAGGGGGTCAGAGTGCAGAGCGCAGGGCCAGCCCAGCCATCTCCCCCTTCTGACTCTGAGCCCTGAGTGTACCTATCAGTGTGCCCTTCTCATGCGTAAACCTAACTGCCGAGGCACAGGAGGCCAGAAGCTGCAGGAAGACAGAGCTTTCTGGAATGCTTGTCTTTGGGGAAAGGTGCCAAAGGGCTGCCCGACTGCAGCAGAGGAAAGTCTGCGTGAGTGTGCACGTGTACGTGTCAGCGTGTGCACACAGGCAGGGAGAACTCAGGCCGTGGCCTGTCCCTGCCAGGGCCAAGGTTGAGAGCAAAAGAACCTAGACCTAGACTCCCAGACTCCGGTCAGTGTTGTGATGTCAAGAGCACTGGAAGGGGAGCCAGGAGACCTTGTTTCTAGCCCATGTTCAGCCCCTTGCTAGCCACAGAACCTTATGCAAGTCACCCCTTATTTTGAGGCCTCAGTTTTCCATCCATAAAACAGAGTGGGAACCAACATATAAGTCGGATCTTTGCTGGATTCCTCCTGGAACCCCCTAGGGGCTTAGAGGTACGTGGCTAGGGACAGTGCAAACGGCGGGGGGAGGAGCAGGGGAGCTGCTGGAAACCAGGAGGGCCCACCTTGATATTTCCATTGGCATCCAAGAGGATGTTCTCCAGCTTGAGGTCCCGGTGGACAACCCCGTTCTGAAAGAGGGAGGGAGGGAGGAGCGTCAGGGGAAGGTCACCACGGAGGGAAGGGCATGAGGACTAGGTCCTCACAGAGTAAGACAACACAAGGGGGGCTGGGTGGGGGCACAAGTAAGCCGGGAGTGCCCATCTTTATTGGTACAAAGCACAACAAATCACAGGCCCTTCCACCCCCTGCTGAGAAACTCAGGGCCAGAGACACCAGCGTTCCTAGGCAGCGAGTCCAGAATCGGGTGTTGCCTCTGCTTTGTCTCCCTGTACGTGTGTTCCCTGTACTGGCAAGTCCCGGACTCTCTCTGGCCCAAACCGCACCGGGGCCCAAGGACCGCCCCTCGGAACAGGGCTGGGCAGGCAGGCTCGCCTACCTGATGGCAGTATTGCACCGCGGAGACGATCTGCCGGAAGAAGTGCCGGGCGTCGCGCTCGCTGAGCCGCTGCCGCTCGCTGACGTAGTCGTACAGGTCTCCGCGGCCGGCGTACTCCATGACGATCACCATCTTGCTACTGTTCTCGAACACTGGGGCAGAACGGGGTGGGGAGCGGGTGGAACGTCAGCCCCTCCGGAGCACACTGTGCCCCTGCGGGCGGGCCGGGCCTCTCCCTGGCTCTGGACCACACGCCTCCCTCCAGGGATGTTTGCTGATGGGGCAGGAGAAGGGTCTTTGACCTCTCAACATCTTCCAACAGCAGCAAGTTAAGGCCAAGGGACCTGGCTCACCCTGGAAGTTCTGGCTTTTGAGGATTCTCAAAACGACCCTGCGGTTTCTCAGGAGGGTGGAGACATCCCTGGATGAGAAGGAAAAGCCTGTCTGGTTCAGGGTTTAGTGCCTTTTTGCGTCGTGACCTAGGGTAGATCTCTTCCAGGTGTGCCACTAAGGTCCGTCTCTTCTAGGCCTCAGCACTTACTAGCTGGGTGACCTTGGCAAGTTATCCAACCAGTGTGCCTCAGTTTCCTCGTTTGAAGAACGAGGGGGGTTGATAATGCCAACCTCTTAGAGCTGGGGTGAGAACTAAATACAAGTCAGTGAAAACTCTGGCGCTGGCTGAGCAAGCTGGCCAGGAGCTGACCTAAGCAGGCACTCAGTAAATGGTACCCACTGCTACGTTCATCACCGGCGTCCTCATGTACATAATAATACATAATAATACATAATAGTGCCCATAAAATGCCTGCCTGGGGGATCAGAAGACGGATAAAGCACATGCGAGGGCTTTGCACATGGTAAAGTACAATGGAGAGCTGAGATACTCATCTCCCGACACCTCTGACTTCGCGCCCAGAGCGCTGCTGCCAGGGCCTTGTCCACAGGAGCCATCAACAAATATTTCGTAACCAAATGATTGGCTGGGCCCCTGTCAGCCAGCCTGCCCCGCCCGGCTCCTCGGCCTGTGTAGGAGGAGCCGCGTGCCCCCTCCAGCCTTGTTCTGGCTCCAGCCCTCCGGAAAGGTAGGGAGTGACTGGGTCACCAAACTGGCCCTTCAGCTGAGTGTATGTCAGAACACGTACGTCCCTGACATTGCATCCCTCTGTCAAACAGGTCCTAGGAGTCAGGCTTGCTCAGCCAGCTCCAGAGCTACTGCTGTCTGGCCTGTGAGAAGGAGCTGAGAGAGGCGGCTTCTCCAGGAGTTGTCCCAGCTCCTGGGCAGTTGGATACATGGTTGGGAGGACTAAGCTTTTTCCTTGGGGAACAGGAGTGAGTGGCCCTGGTGTGTTGTGGCCCAGCCCCACACCATGTGCCTAGCTGCCCCTGTGGTTCTCCACATCGCTGCAGCCTTTGTGCCATGAAATTGGGCATCAAGAGCCAGCACGTTCTGGACAGCAGCTAGGTGAGAGTTCATCCCCCACCCGCAGGCCATACCTCCTGAGGCTGTGGCAGGATGGGGACAGGTCTGGGGCAGCCCCACGTACACACAGTAACTGCGATAGCCCTATGTCTGCTGGAGCTGAAGGTGAAGGGCAAGCCCGAGCATCCTGAGCTTCAAAGCTCGGCTCCCAGACCTGGCTGGGGATTTGGGTGGGATGTGCACACGCGGGTGTGCACACACACACACATACACACACCAGTCACCAAGCTCAGTCTGGCTAAACCAATACCCTGCCATCTGCCCACTCTTCCCTGGGGGAATACATAGAGATACAAGTGGCTTTCTCTGCTACTTGCCCAGAGCCCTCGTGGGACAGGTTCAGGCCACAGGGCCATGTCAGTGGCTCTGCCCTTAGTCTTCCTATGAATAGAACCCAAGAAAGAAGACTTCTCTTATATTGTACTGCCCACCAAAAATATTCAAGAACAGGGGATGGCCATAGGCTCCCTTCCTTCCCTCTGCTGCTGCTCCTTATTTCTCCATCTAACCAACATTATGTAAAGGCTGGAAGCAGACAGGTGTGTCTGGGAGGGTGCCCCCCTTTCCCTGGTCACCTTTTCTTGCTTGCTTTGTTGTCTGGGTCACAGAGAACAGGGCAGTCAGAGTGGAAAACCAGCGCTGATGTCAGAGCAAGAGAAGGCCGAGAAAGATAACAGGGAGAGGCAGAAGCCAACCCCATGCAGGAATGACTCAGAGTACAGGGCAGACTCCAGGAGGCCTGGAGCTTAGCACCCATGCACTGGAGACAGGTGCAGGTCTCTGTGTGTTTCAGCCTCCCCCGTACTGCTGAGGATCTCATTGGGTTGGGGAGGTAGAGTTCAAGTTCGGGAAACCTAACAATAACAAAAAGCCTATAATTTGCTGAGTTCCTCCCGTGAGCTGAGCGAGCACTTGGTGACATTTAATTTGACCTTTACAACTATGCTGTGACGTAGGTGGGATTATCCCGTTTTACAAATGAGGAACTGAGGCCCACCCAGGGACTAAATTGAATAGTTGCCAAATCATACAGCTGAATTGCAAATCCAGCTTTTGTCCAACTCCAAAGCCTGCGTCTCTTTCATTTCTTTGTATCACCTGTTCTGACTGCTCCCACACACACACACCCCCTCGGGCCCGGAGTCAGACACCCGGCCTCTGTACCTTCATGGATGGCAATGATGTGGGGGTGGCTGAGTGATGACATGATCTCAATTTCTCGCCGAATGTGCATCAGATCTTGCTCATCTTTGATTTTGTCTTTCCGGATTGACTTGATGGCCACCTGGGGACAGAGAATGCTGGAGAGTGAGGGGAAAGGTCTGGCAGGTCAAGGTGTCCCAGAGGACACTCTCAAAGTCCTGAATTGCCCCAAGGCAATTCTGGGTGGCCTGCAGCTGCTGCAGAGGCCAAGGATGCACCCAGAGAAGCCACTCCATCCTTCACCAGGGAGGGTGGCAGAGAGACCGAAGAATACCTTCTTTGGAGAAATTCTCTCCTGGGTTAGATGTAGTCCACACAGCAGGAAGGGGGAAGGACCAACGGCCTTATTCAGAGGCCACAGATGAGCAAGGGAAATAATGACCATTTGGAAGGCCAATGCTTTATGATTTACAAGGCAAATTTACCATGCTACACCATGAGGACGAGGATTCGCTCACCACTGGGTCCCTGCTGCCAAGCAGAGTGCCTGGCACATGGCAGGCACTGGATAACCACGTGCTGCTTTAGTACATTGATCAGCCCTCACAGCAGCCCTGGGAGGTCAGCAGAGAAATATCATCATTCCTATTTACAGGTGCGGGAACTGGTACCCAGAGAGGTCACGTGACCTGCTCAAAGTCATGCTGCCACTAACTGGCACCGGCGAAGGTACACCTTAACCACATGATACTAAGTGACATGAGCCAGACACGCAAGGCCAAGTGTCGTACAAGCCCACTTACATGATGTACCGGAGTAGGAAAATGCATGGGACGGAAAGTAGAGTTACCAGGGGAGGGAGCGGGAGGGTGGGGATGGCCAGGCGGGCAGTTATCGTTTCCTGGGTACCCAGAGCTTCTGTTGGAGTGACGAAACAATTCGAGAAATGCACAGTGGTGACGGCTTCATGACCTGGTGACTGTACTTAATGCACTTAATGAACTGTAGCTTAAAATGATGAATTTTATGTTACATATATTTTTCCACAAAAAAAATTTGTGGGGGAAAAAAAACCAGTCCCTTCAGTCTAGGTGAGGAATGTCCCTCTCCCGTCAACAAACGAAAACAACTAGACAGGTACATGGATTTCTCTGGGCTCTGCTATCTTGCCTGTAAAGGTGAAAATACCATAAAAGGACCAACCCACCCAGCTGGTTTGCATGGCTCAGGAAGGGCGGAATGAAGCAAGAGGAAATGAAGAAACAGCTGCCAAGATGCCCTTTAACAAGGCCCTTGGAGATTCAGAGGTCTCCTCTGCTCCTTCCATCCAGGGCCAAGGTGACTGAAAGGGGAGAATCACAACAGTGCAGCGTGTGTGCGTGTGAGTGTGGTATGTACAGAAGACACTCCCACAGAGTCAGGAGACCTGGGTTCTCCTCCAGGCTCTGTCACCGTCCCCACGGGCAAGTCCCACCACCTCTCAGGGCCTCACTTTTGAGTGAAACAAACAGGACGAAGGATGTATGAGGTGCTTTCCTGTCCTGATTCTGGTAGACAAGCCATGCAAATGCCAGGCCCTCGGAGGCCGTACTGCCGGCACTGGGTGCTGGGCAGGGGGTGTGTCACGGGGTTGCTCATTCCTGTCAAGTCTTGCCCAGGGACACCAGTGGTAAATACGAGACTTCCTCTTCTTGGGAGACAGGCAAGTTATGAAAAATCTGAGGGCCCAGACTGAGGTAAACAGCTCCTCATTCAGTTTCCCAGGAGGGTTTGCCTCCTCTTGAGGTTCAAAAGGAGACAGAAAAATAGAAAGCGCTTCTGGAAGGGAGGGGCCCTATTCCCCCTTTCATAGGGCTCTGGAGGCAGACAATGGCTTCCTGCTCACAGGGACAGTGGACAAGAATGCGGAACAGCCATAATCCCATAAGGAGTCACTCACGGTGCCCAGGGCCTGGTCACCCTGGCAACGGGCCAGAGGCGGCGTGCCCTCCGCCCCGTTCCTCCCCTGGAGCTGCCTCCATGAAAGAGCGGAGGCCCAGCTCTCTGCCCTCCCTGGGCAGGGCAGGGAGGACAATGGTGGCGGGAGCAACAATCCCATGGAGCCTCCCCCAGGATGCGGCTCAGGCCCACGCTGCAGCAGTGGCAGGTGCTCCTTCAGGTCCCACCCCTTCTGCTCCACCCCCCCCCCCCAGCTGAGCAGAAAAGTCCCTGATTGAGAATTGGACAGGGGGCGGGGACAGGGACAAAGGGGCTGGAATCCTCCTTCAACCCTGAGGACTGAACCTGGAGCGTGGTTCCCTCATGCCTCTCTCTCCCCAAAGGCAAGATTTTATTGACTAGTCCTTTTCTCTCTAAAATGCTTCATTTTAACAATCAGATGACGGATAAAGTACTATCAGCTCCTCAGATAAAGGGGCCATACAAAGTGTTAACAGAGAGTAAACCATCATATAAATTATACATCTAGATAATAAAACAAAACTGTCCGAGAGCTTAAGAGGCACATGTGTACAAAAACTCAGCACATCTCGAGCGTCTAACTGTGACCTCACAGACAGCACTGAGAGATGCCATCCTAGGCGTGGGAGGTGGAGCTTTAAAAAAGACAAGACCCAGAAGAAACGAGGTCCCCCGTAAAAAGAAGGGGTCCCTGTGTGGACAGAGGGCACAAAAGTCAAACCTCGAGATCCATTTCTTTCAAATTTGGAAGGCTGATCTTCAATGAACAGTTCCATTCTCCCGTGAGCTTCTGCTCTGGCCTCAGGGGCTAGATCGAAGGACCCGCGGTTAGCCACGTTAGGTCCCAGGGTAGCACGTCGGGGCTGGCACTTCCCAGGAGAGAAACAAGTTATGTCATCTGGCCTCCACCAGTTCCTAAGCAGGTGACAGGCAAGAAGAGTGATGTGTCACTGCCCTGGTGACACCCTATCCCAGCCCCATGAGACAGGCAGGCCTCTAGCTACCTGCTGGCTGGCCTATCAAAGTAAACTAGAGATAGCAAAAGCTCAGGCCTAGACAGAGGTCCATGCACAAGAGCACTCAACAATTGTTTACTGAAGAACACAAATCACAAAAGAAACATTTATTGGTTGTCAGTGGGTTGACCCCTGACTGACTGGGCCTGTGCCCAGATGAGACTTTTTGCTTTTCTTCCTTCACATGGGTGGAGAGTGAGCCTCCGTTATAGGCATTACTGTTGAGGGAGCTTTGTTCTCGTCTGCAAGACAGTTGAGCAACCATTCTCTAGGAAAAAAAATTTACTGACTAGAGCCAAGGAGGAGGTGTAGCAATTGCTGACTGGGTCACCCAGAGGCAGGGAGGCCCTGCGCCTGGAGACAGTCCTGGTTCATCCCAGTGTCGTTACTCATAGTGACCCTTTCTCTCCAAAGTACCCAGGTTTAGACAATGCATCGCATAGCCGCCCTATCTAGTGGGAACAGGGAGCCCAGACACAACAAACATCTCAGTGTGAATGTGGGCACCAGGTCCTCGGAGTGGGTGTCAAGGGCCCGAGCACCTCATCCTCACTCGCCCCTAAGGAACTGTGGGACTCGAGACCAGTCACTTAGACGACCTGGTTAATTGGTCTGGTTGGTTTTAATGGCCTCATCTGAAAAATGAAGGTCATTTATTCTCCAAACATCTGCTGAACACCTACTATGTGCCTGGTGCTAGGTTAGGTGCTAGGGATTTAGATGAAAATTGGACAGTCCCTGCACCAAGGTCCTCAGTCCAGTGGGAGGACCAGCCATTGAAGCAACTCAGACCTAGTGTGATGAATGTGACCGTTGAGGCGCCTGCCTGCTGGGGGCTCCAGGAGCACTAGGGAGAGCTTTCTTTGCCTGGAGCAGCAGGGACGATCACCTCTGGGAGAAAACTTTGTTTTAGATCTTGAGGGATGAATGGGGTTTGCCCAGCCAAGGAGGTTAAGCTAGGGAGGGGCAACAGGGGCATTCCAGGCGGAGAGAAATCTTTGAGCAAAGTCCAGAAAGAAAGGAGCCATTCACAAATTTGCACATCAGGATCTCTAAGCGTCTTCAGAAATGGGTCACCTGCTACTATGCCAGGAAGGTGCTAGCCAAGGATTGTCATAATGAGCTTGTTCAGAGGCCCTGTGCTATACCTATGTTAACCTGCCTGAGCCAAATTCCTATGGATACCGGCCCAGTGGTTTTCTTGCCCCTGCAGCCCTGCACGTTGGAAAGGCAGCAGGGCTAACTCCCTACCCTGTTCTGCAAATGGCAAACACTCGAGTCCAGAAAGGTGCACTGACTCTTCCAAGGTTCCCTGATACATCAAGACAGTCAGGATCCAAGGGGGGAGGGGTGTAGCCTGGAAAAGCTGCCATCTCAGAAGACAAAAAGATCCTTGCAGATGCCCCGCCCTGCCTCCAGCTCCCTGCCTCTCCCCCACAGAGAAGGGAATGCCTCACACCCTGCCCTGGGCCAAGCTGCACAGTCCAAAAAGCCACCCACATCCCACTCATACATATAACACACCAGAGAGATGGATGCTGGGGCTCAACTGGTTAAACACTGCTCCTACCCTCCACCCCCACCAACAGAACCCCCCAGATGGGGAGTGATCTGGATTCAGGAAAGGATGGCAGAAAGGCCTTAGAAAAGCAAGACCTAAAGGTGCTGGTCCCAGGTCCCAGAAAAGAGGGTGCGAACTGGGCATCCTGGTCACAGCTACTGCCAGGAGCTGGAGCCAAAGTCCTTGACTCCTCTCCGGCCTTTCAGAGAGCAGCTGCCATGTAGGAGGTGGGGCAAGGAGCTGGAGGATGGCCATACAGATAGTGGAGCAGAGGTCAGGCTGGACTTGCCTTGGTGGGCAGCGTGGGGAATGGGCCTAGGGGTGGGGGCTCACCATTCCACCAAGCCTTCCAGAGTGTGAGCTGCCTCCCCTAAACTCTGTGCTGTACCCACCTCTCCTTGCCACCCTCCCGTTCACTCTGCCAGGTTGCAGGGCAAGGCAATTCCCTGCCCAGCTCTCTTGTGTGGTTTGGCCAGAGTCCAAGGACAAGAGTCGCCTGCAGCCAGAGCCTCCCTCCCTGATGCTGAGCAGGCAGGTGCGGGAGGAGCAGGGAGGGCAGCGTCATGCAGAAGAGACCTTGGGTAGCTGGCCAGGTGGGAGCCCTTCTCTGGAGCAGAGGGGCTGAAGGAGAGAGTGCGACTTTGAATAAAGCAGAGGCCAGAGCGGTCAGGCTTAAGGAAGCTAAGCACAATGCATTTTATTGCTCAGGCCAGAACAGGCCCCACATGGATGCCTCCACGAGAGCAGGGCCTCACCAGGGCAGCCTTGCTGGGATGACACTGTGTCAGCTACTGTGCTCAGCACTTTATGTGTATTATCTGATTTAACCCTATGAGAATAGCACAAGGTAGGAATTATTATAACCCCCACTTTACAGATGAGGAAACTGAGACACAGAGTGGTCACAGGAGCAGTACAGGCAGGATTTGAATGCCTGCAGGCTGACTCTGAGGTAGGCAGCCTTCCTGACAAGGTGAGAACCAAGAATGCCCGTGTCCAGCGCCCCTCAACACAGGCAGTGTGTGAGGAGTCGGGGGTTGGTTCTCAGTGTCTCCTCTGACCCTCTGCTCTGCTGAAGCTCTGAGAAGGTGGCTGGAGCAGACTGCTGGAAGAGCAATGTGACAAGCCCAGGAGGGCCAACTTGCAGACCAGGACTCAGTCCTGGACATGTGGGACCTGGGGTGGTCAAACCAGGGGCCTATGTTGTAGGTACGCCACTAACCAGCCATGGGACAAGTCACGTCCCCTCTCTGGACCTCAGTTTCCCCATCTGTCAATGAAGGAATAGGACCATCTCAGCCATTTTCAAATCCAAGAAGCCATCTCATATATAAGACGGGAGCACACCTGCATAGCTTGCTATCCACTCCCCCGATGCCCCTCATGGAACCCCTTGGGGACAAGACTTCGTGCAGATCACCCCAAAGCCTTTGGTGGATTCTAACAGCAGCAGCTTTTCTCTTTGGGGGAGGGGCAGCCAGGGAACTGGGAGAGTCACAGGAGGAAATGTCATTTGGATACCAGGAATGTACTTGGAGACTAGACGATCCAGAGCAAATATTTGTTTTTCCTTTGATGTCCTCCTTGAGTAGCCATTAGTCTTGCCCACCTGCCCCTCCCTCTGGACAATTCCATCTAGCCCCTGGTATTCCCATCCAGGCAGGTTGGGAATGGGAAATGTTCTGGAAAAGCAGAGAGAAAATTGGGATGGGAGTCACTCAGCAGGCCTTCCTCTGAATCTAGCCCCCGTCAAAAATCTCAGTTCATCTTGAGGGGGGTTCTTGGGTGGCTCCCACATCCCTCTCTCCCACTGAAGTTCCTGAGGCACCAGACTGATCTCCCTTTAGGGAGAACAGTGAAGAGGCAAGAATGAGGGTGTGGAGGGGAGGAGGACTCCCTTCCAGAGCTGAGAAACCATTAGCACAGCAGGCAGCTGCTCTTCAAGGAGGAAGACTCTGAGCAAGTCCCCAGCAGACGCACAGGCTGGTCCATGGATTGCGGGGGGAAGGGGGGGGGGGTCAGAACAGGTTCCACTCCCACTGATCTTGCCTCCCTGCCTGCCATGAAAGGCATAAGGCCAGGGAGCACCTTCTGAATTCCATGTTGTGATGTAACAGGAGCTGGAATCCCTGCTTGCAGCTGCTGAGATTTGAAAACTGAAAGCTGGTTTATCTCATTCCAGAATCAATAAGATCTCTCCCTCTCTCCCTCCCTCCCTCCCTTTCCTGCACGCAGTGACCTAGGTCAAGAGCCTGATGGGACCTCTAAACTTGAATTTCAGTTTCCCAGTTTCTGGGCCCTCCAGGCCCCCCAGACCCCCCAATCCAATCTGCCCCACCCCCACCCCACCCCAAGCAGCTATGTTCCAGCTAAGCCCCTGACAAAGCCTAGGCCCAGTAGTCTGAAGCCTGGAGCCTCACCAGGCCCTCACACTTTATAGAAAGAGAAAGGAAAAGAAAGCCAGGAAGTACATAATTGCCCAATAGCTGTAACCTGGCAGCGGGCAACTGGGGACCATGCCAGGCATTAGCAGGAAAAACACACTTGGTCCTATTGATGGGGACATAAATCCATCCCCTTTTGCCAGCATCCATTCTCCTTCACCAATGAAATGACTTCTTGAATTTCAAACCAGCTACTGGCTGCTGAAACACACAATTTGGGGAGGCAACTGCAGCCATAGGCGACAGGGCAAACCACGGCCACACACACACACACGTGCGTTTGCTTCCACACGTCTCTTAACCAGACTCAGCTGCACCTGGCCAAACAATCACTAGACCTCCTGCCCCAAAAGGCTTGTTGAAATACTAATTAGCCCTGGCTGGTGCGGCTCAGTGGACTGAGAGCTGGCCTTCGAGCCAAAGTGTCACCGGTTCAATTCCTGGTCAGGGCACACGCCTGGGTTACAGGCCAGGACCCGGCTGGGGGCGATCAAGAGGCAATGGACCAGTGTATCTCTTGCACATTGCTGTTTCTCTCCCTCTCTTTCTCCTTCCCTTCCCGTCTCTCTAAAAGTAAATAAATAAAAATAAAACCGTAATAAAATAAAAGAAAATACATATTACTTGGTTTTATTCTGGACCTTCAGAATAAAATCCTTTGGGTGAGGAGCCAGAAAATAGGTATTTTAAACAAGTATCCCAGGTGATTCCAATGCACACGAAACTCCAGTTTGAGAATCACTGTTAACTAACTTTTGGCAAATTTGCCATCTATTCAGGGCTGGTCTTTCCATTTATAAATATCAGTTCTCACCGTGGGTTCTTCGTGTCAAGAAAAATCTAAATTAACATTTGCATCTCACTCAATCCTCACGGCAGCTTGTGAGGGAGGCTGTTTTCTTGATGTTTGCAGAAAGGGAAACTGAGAGTACAGACACAAATTAACTGCTCAGGTCCCACAGACTGCTGCTACTACTATTACTATTACATGTACACACACCAAATGAAACCTTCCTGAAACACCTCAGACCAAGTGTCTTGAGGCACTGTGGACCTTGCGCCAGAGCCTGATTTCACATTTCCCAGGATAAAAACCCATCATAAGGAAACTTCAACTCACTCTAAGAACTGAAAGGGCTCAAGTGTCCAACTCATCTCCACCCCACCCCTGTGCGGATCTCCATAGAGTGTTGGGCTGCCACACTAGTAGAATGAGTTGAGAACTGGACACTTCATTCATTCATTCATTCATTCATTCATTCATTCACGCACACAGGCATTTACTAAACCCCTACTACGATCAGGTGCGTTCTACTTCCTCTCCCCATTCCCCCATTTGGAAGTCTGTTCCAAGCAAAATCCAACTTAAGTTTCACTTTCTTTAGGGAGCCCTCTCATCCCAAGACAGAACGCTATTGGTCTCCTAGGCGCCCTGCACCAACTGTCCACCTCACTTATTGGCCATCATCACATGCTGGTAGGTTCTCAGGTCCACGAACATTGTCCCTACAATCATGGACAGACATACCTGCAATAAGTACCACCATCGTCCCCATCCCCCCAATCCCGTAGTTTCAGTTTGGTAAAGACCGAATGGGGCCACACTCCGGAGCAAGCCACTAGCCCACGGCCCAGCCTGAGCCTCCCGCCAGGCCTGCGCTGCGAGAGGGAGCCGCACTCACCAGGCGCCCGGAGCTCTCCCTCGCCTTCTTCACCTTGCCGTAGGTGCCCTTGCCTAGGGTCTCCAGGAACTCGTAGCGGTGCCGCAGGTTGTGCTTGTGGTGGTGCCGCTTCACTGCCTGCTTCTTCATCAGCGGCTTGGGCGACTTGAGCCCGCCGGCCAGGGCTGCGGCGGCCGCTGAGGGAGCCGGACCGGGACGCCGGGATAAAGCCAGCGACTCCATGGCGAGCAGGAGCTGAGAGAGGGTTGAGTGGGCTGAGTGGGGACCGGCTGCGGGGGTAAAGCTAGCGGCACACGTCCCCCACTCCACACGGGAACCCACAGCCGTCCCAAAGCGCGCGCCCAGGCACCGCATTCCAACTTCTTATAAATGCCCAAAGCCGGAGGCCCTGGCCACACCCTCCAGCGCCCATTGGCCCGTTCCCCGGCCGCCAGTGACTGAAGCCGCCCGCATTGGCTCGCTCCGGCCTTCGGCCCGCCTCCTCTAGAGCGCGGCTGCGAAAGGTGTCAGTGGGACTCCGCCCACCCCAAACCCCCACCGTCCAGGGCCGTGCAAGGGGCCTGAAGGACCAGTGGAGGCTGCTCGGTGGGTTGTCTGGAACTTTTGAGGGGCACTGGAACTGCTCTTGCCTCTGAATGGAGCTCGGTACTGGATAGTGCCACCTGTTGGCCTTCTATTTGCTATGCTCTCAGTGAGCAAGGGGCGATCTGAGAGTACAAGAAGTCACCAAAGTATTTCTTCATCCTTTCTCAAGCCAAAATCTACAAAGTCACTTCACCACTCCTTTAAGACCACAGGGGAAAAGGAGATGGCACGGGACAGAGGTGTCCTAACCAGGAATCACCCTCTTCAGCTGACTGGGAGGGCTGGTGGAGAGCTGTCCCAGGGTTCCAAGTCCATCTGTCTTCAGTTAAATCGACCTTAATTGATCCCAGAAATGCGGCTCTGGAAAGTTCTTACCTCTTCATCAGAGAAGGCTTCTAGGGTTGAGTGGGTCCCTAAGAAGTGGTGGAATTTATAAGTGTCCGAAGGAGGCAGAGAGAACCAAAGGGAAACGTTCATTCATTAAAAAAAAATAAAATAAAATTACACTCCTATTATTTCACTTGTATCCTTAAATTCATAAATAGTTGGCCACCCAAGGTTTTCCTCTCTGTGATTTTGGAGTCAAGGGGACAGACAGGTTATGAGGTTTGGCTTGGTCTGGAGTGCCTGAGCACTGGGTTCAGAATCCCCATTCTGAGTGTCATTTAGAGTGAAATGAGACTATTCACCGGCTCCATACCCCACAATGTGGAGTGTAATGGGGAGAAAGGAACATTTTCCTTTAAGTCTTTATGATAACCCAATCCTGTGAAGTGGGTACTATTCTGCCCAAAGCCACACAGCTGGTGAGAAATTGGGGGCAGAGCTGGGATCCAGACCCCTGGGAGGATGGTGCCTTCAGCTCTGTCTTCAGGGCATGCTGAGGATCAAGAAGCACTAGGCCCCCACGACTTGTACTTAGTATCTGCCCACTTTCCTACTTCCACTGATGCTTTGATCCTTTCTAGTGTGTTAGGGGTGGAAAATGGGGCTGTTTGCCCCCAGGGCTGGAGAAGACCCACCTATGCAGTAAACCAGCCCTCTCCCCAAATCTGGAGGACATGGGAGGTGGTGACCATTCGGGCACTCTTCCCTCTACTGCCTCCCCTCCTGCTCTGGGTTGTCTACGAACATAGAATGAGACCCAGGTAACAGTTCCCCTGACCTGCTGTTTCCTTTCTCCCTTGAGATCTATATCCATTCCCAGGGGCCCACTAGCTGGGATCATCCAGACATGGAAGGGCTCTCAAGAGAAAAAATGGGTCATATAAGAGCAAGCACAGGGCACAGTGTTGGGATACCTGAGTTCTAGTCCTGACTGATACCAACCAGTCCTGTGGCCTTTCACCAATTACTTAACCATTCTACAGATACTGGTGCCCACTAGGTGCTAGGCCTATGGCTACAATTGTGACAAGACAGACACAGTCTCTGTGCTCAGAAAATTCTCAGTCTAGTGGGAAATAAACAAGCAAATGTTAGACAGAGGAAGATGACTCCATTATAGGAGAAGACGGAATGCCCTCGGGGTAGATAACGAGAGGGAGCCTTGCGTCCAGACGGGAGGAGGTTGGTCAGGACATGAGACAGTGAGCAACGGGAATCAACATTTCCTCTTAAGTAAGATGAAGGAATTATAGAGATAGGCCTAAAATCCCCTTTCATGCTTAATCTAGACTCCCATGAATGCTTCCAGGTGTCCCCGACACCAAAGGGCACTTAACAGAAAGAAGCTTATGAACCAAAGGAATGTAAGTACAATGGGATTCCAAGGTTAAAGTTAAAGCAACTATTTCCTTCCCTCCATCATCAGTTAAACCGGTAATGGCAGCCGGGGGGTGGGGGGCGGGGGTAGCTCTTCTGTCCCTCTGGCACTTTCCCCATCCCCACTTCAGCTTCCTTTCACCAGAATGTGAATCCCCATTTAGGGGGCAAACCATGGATGACCAAACAGCCCAGAGAAAAGAGATGTCCAGATCTCCCCAGTTCCAACCAAAGCACACCCAGGCAGCTCCTGTGGGGCTATAGGGCAGGGCTTCAGGGGCAAGTGGATCTGGCTGATGTCTGTCCACAGCGAACCAGCAACGGCGACAGACAAACACGCAACCTGGAAACGATCTTAACGGCTGAAACTCAGCTCTTAAATTCCTTAGAGTGAGACCGGAATGCCTGATAGGGAATCTAATTACATCAGGTGACTTGGCTGCCAGCAGATTCTGGGGAATTCCTGGGTCATGTGTTCCGCTGTGCCACTGTGTTGGGAATCTGGGCTGAGCTATGTCAATCCTGCCCGCCCCACTGTCCAGTCCCAGGAGGGGGAAGCCTACCCCCACCCCCATGCCCAACTGCTGATTGATGTCTGAAGGGCTCTGGGAATAACCATTCATTGGGACTACTAGGTGCCACACTCGGGAGACAGTGAGGAACAAGTGTCTGTCCCAGTCTCCACACATATGGCAATTGGTGTGTCTGTGTGGGTCAGGACTGGTAAAGGAAATGTTAAAATTTGGTTCAGAGTAAGGTCTGAGGTGACGTGTGGCGTGCAGGGTGCTTGCAGGAGGGCGGGTGAGGGGACCAAGGCCAGGCTTTGGGGGCAGGGCGAGGAGTGGGGTATAAAGCAGGTCTCCTGAAAAAGAAGTACTTCTGAGATGGGTCTTGGGTGCCTAAGAACTAGCTCCCTGCTCTCAGAAAGTTTACGGTCTGGTAAGGGAAGAAGATAAACACACAATTTAATGTATAATCCAAGGCAGAAAGTGGGAAGACTCTCGAGAGAGATTCAAGTGCCCCATGGGGCTTAAAAGATGGGTCTTCAGAGGGTTGCCCATGGGGCCTTGGAGAGGGAGCGAGGTGGGATTTGGTAAGCAGTGAGGAAAGGCCTTCAGAGAGGCGGGATGAGGGGCTGGATGGAGGGGAGGAGATGTGGAGAGTGGTGGGGACAGGGGAGAGTAGAGAAGGGCCAGAGGAGTGCTCTCTGCATCCGCTGTGCTGACACCCCCCTTGGAAAATGCCTTAGCATAGACACCTGAGCTCTTCTTTCCCTTTATCTGGAAAAAAGGCTGCTGCAGGCTGGAGGGCCCAGCTTACCATCCACTTTGAGCTTGAGACTCCAACCATTAAATTTCCTTTCCCCAGAACTCTGACGGTGAGTTACAGACCTTAGTCACCCCGGATGGTGGACAATACAGCCTTTAAGATGTTGATCTTGCCCTCTTGGGGCCTGGTGGAACTGCCTAGATAGGAACCTGCACCTGAGAAATGGTCCTCCAAAACTGGGAGGTGGGAGTCAAATGAGAGGACTGTAAATCCTGAACACTCTGGCAAATTGGGATTCCTGGCTCAATGGTGCCCTCTACTGACCAAACTAAGTCTAGCAAGTTTTATTACATGCCCAGAGCTGTAACCACAAGTTCGGTGGGGTCTTCTGCTTAGGCAATTTGTTCCTTCAAGGATTCAATTGTTTGTTGTTCGTTCGTTCATTCATTCATTCATAAATATGTACTGAGAAACTACAATAATAGGTATAATAATAAATCTAACATTTATTGAGCCAGCCCTGGTTCTGAGTGAGTGTTTTGGATATAGTGCCATGTCCTAGACCACCAGTCCCTGGCTGGGAGTAACACAGCTGGGAGATAAACCCGGCCAGTCTGATGTCACAGCTTGGCTCTGAAGATTGCATGGCCTTGTGATGCCCAACTGGGCTCGAGAAATACAAGATGGAACTAGTGAGCTGCTTACCATCTAAACTCTAGTAAGGCTTACCAGGGATTTAGGGGAATTTTGTGTTGCAAATACCGAAAACAGTCCCCAGGCTCTTGATTACAATGGGAAGTGAATGTTACCCACTGGCCAGGCCTGGCGGCAGGGGGAAGATCATACACTGACGGGCAGCAGTCCAGACCCTGGATTCCAGCTCCTTCTAACCACCAACCCACACTGCAGTCATGGCCAAGGACTTTCCCCCTGTGGGGCAGTTTCCTCATCTATAAACAGGTATTTGGATAAATCAACTCTGAGTTCCCTTTCCACTCTGCAGTAATGTCTTTGCAATATCTAAGCAGGAACAAATTAGAAATCTCAGGTGTTTTAGTTCTTTTGTTCACCTGTAACTGACCCTCTCACCACAGTAAATTCAGGAGTCCCAATCCCTCTCCCACCCCTAGACCGGCATGAGGGGGGTGCTCTGTTCTGCCACGAATCAACTGGGACTCTCTCCCCTCTCTCGGCAGCTCTGGAGATAGGAATGATTCCCCTTCACACAGCCAACGTAGTGCGTGCTGGCCACAGTATGAATGAGTTCAGTCCTCACAGCTCTATGAGTCGGCGATTATCACATTGCACGGATGAAGGAACTGAGGCACAGAGAAAGCTGGCAAGTGGTGGAGCCAGACGGGAGCCCAGGAAACCTGGATCCAGAAACAGTGCCCTTAGCTATCGATCTTTGGTTTAGAGAGGACTTTTGATTTGCACAAGTCTCAAGTAGACTGTGCTTCCTGACGTCATAGTTTACCCCACTCCGGTGTGCCGCGTGCCTGCCTGTGGTTTGCTGGGGGATGAATGTGGACGTGGAGCTGTCAGACTGAAGGTTTCCTGCCCGCCTGGGGCTTCTTCAGGGCTCTTGTCCTCCCAAGTCCCCTCCCCCAATTCTGGCAGAGACCCAAGTGGGGTGTGTGTGTGTGTGTGTGTGTGTGTGTGTGCGCGCGCACGCATGTGTGTAGGGGGAAGCTATGACAGCAAGGGGCCTGTCAGACTCCCTAAGCTACAGCTGATCTGGCTGGGGACAGAGGACAGCTCAGAGGAAGGGATCCCGAAAAGAACACTGCCTGAGGACGGAGCTCTGTGCTGGAGTGGGCGAGGGAGCAGCCTGACCTGGGGGAGGAGAGGGAGGGCCTTTAAACTGCTCTCATAGCTGGTTTTTAAAAGCCAGAACAAGGGGATTCTGAGACTTGGGAGGTGAGGTGGACGGATATTTGTGTAGATTCAGTCTAGGGCTTCTCTGGTCAGTGTTTTGGAAAGTGTCTCCTTATCTCACTGTTAATGGCAAACCCAAAAGACCTTTCTCTTTTCCTGCCCCTCACTCCTGTGTCCTTTTCTTCGTCCGTGAGGTCGTGTAACTCCTTGCTCTGGGGTGGGGCAGTGGAGGGGGCACCTGTGCTCACGACTGGGCTCCCGGGGTCACCAAGTACTTTCCACTGCTGTCTCTGCTGTGTGGTTGCTGTAAGTCATGTAAGATCCTCGGTGGCTGAGATGGGATATAAATAAATATAAATAAATACACTCCCCAGCTTTACTGGGGTTGACACTTTCACACCCACTAGTTTACTGATCATTCACTGACCCTGGGAAGTAAGGGCCTTGGGTCAGATCCTGAGCGCAGGATCTCTTGGCACAGACGTGGCGGGTGCCTGAGTCTCAGAGCAGAGTCAGGAGATGGGCCGCACACCTGGCTCTGCCCCTCGCTGGCCACAAGACAGGGTGCAGCTGGAAAAGTCGCTACCAGAAGCAGTAAGTAGAGACCAGGATTGAATCTTCATGGGCGCTTTATTCAGATGCCAGTAATCTGAGAAGATTGTAGATTATGTACCCTCAACAACCATCTTAACATCTCAAGTCGACCTTTTTATAAGGAGAAGAAAAGGGAGGTGAGGGGTTTGGGGGAAATGTTAGTTGGGTAAGAGTCGCAGTTGCAGCATTTCCTATCTGTGGATCACGATTCTTGGTCTGCGTCACTGTCCCTCCCTGGAGCACAATGGCTCAGGTCTGGGCTCCATTGCTTACGGACCCCCTGGAGCACGGTGGTTGACTTCTTGGAGTCACTCGGTCCTGCATTCCAGCCCCTAGAATAACAGCTTTCCACCTGCATTAATCACTTAAGTCTATCAACTACAACTGAAGCTAAAATCTTTAACTCTTGAGTTCTCTTACCAAGGGGGCAGGCGACTCAGCATCCCTAGTCCCTGATCCTAAATGAGCAAAGGAGCCCCTGAACAGGGAGGCTCTCTCCAAACTGTGAAAGGCTCCCGGAAGCCCAGGGTTTACGGTGGTGGGTACCACGGCTTGGAGTCCAGTGCTTCTTCGTTTAAACACTGCCCGCGTCAAGGGGCTGAGTGTCTTCTGCCTTCTGGCTCCCCTCCCACAGCTGCCGCCTTGCGTTCAGGAGGTCCTGGGAGGACTGGGCAAGGCAGGGCATGGGCTATGTGCCCAGGAAGGAGTGGGGAGGAAGGTCTATCCAGTGCTGCCTCCCTGTCCCGTACCTGGCTCCCACTGGCAACCTTAGCCTCCCAAGCCAATCCGGACTGTAAGCCCCATGCAGAGTGCATTCCTGAGCCAGGTCACCAGCTCCTGGTCCTTGGTAAGGGAGGCGGGAGCCAGCATTTTCTTGGCCCTGAATGGTACTCACACAGTCCGGTGCTGGGGGCTGTTATGCTGAGCCTGGATTAATAGGCTGGTTCTCAACCTCCACAGTTTATAAAAAGCCCAATCCTGACCCACATCACTCCTGTCAGAGCCCAAGGCAAAGAGACAGGGAAGCCAGCTGCTAAGCAGGGGGATTTGAAATACATCTGACTTCCTTAACTTGATCGTCGTGCCAGCTACAAGTCGTAGGCGGACTCAGAGGAAATGGGGACGTTGTAAAGATTGCTCTCAAAGCGGGTGCTGTCTCCAGCTCTTTGATTCTTGACGTTCATTCAGTTCTGTCTTTTGCTACATGTTTACTCCATTCAGTGATTTATTATACATTTTGAGCCTGCATGTCCAGCATGGTGGTGCTCTGGGTCCACAAAGATTAATGATGTTGTCATGGTCCCGAGGGGTCCCCAGACATCTCTGTCTGTTTGGGGGCGAGGTGGAGAGACCATGGCTTGCATTCACCGGGTACACAGGGGAGGGGCACTCTGGGCAGAGGGCACAGGTTGGGCGAGACAAGGAGGCCAGCAGCACGGGACCTGCTTGCTCCCCATGGTCTCCCTGAAGGAACACCGGACAGAGATAAGGAGGGGAGGCTGGGAGAATGGGACCTTTGTGGGGTCCTTAGGGGCCAAGACAGAGGCTGGGAATGGTCTGGAGGGCTGGGGGAGCTGAGGGGGGCATTAAGCTCTGTGACCAGGTAGTCAGACGGTGGGTGAGGAAGGTTTCTGGGAGGCCAGGAGGGAGCTAGCAGTGAGGCGGGGATGGAGAGCTGCAGTGGGGAGGCTGTGCAGGTGTCCTCAGGCCAGACCATGAGGGGCAGAAGGAAGCAGGTGGCCCTGGGATCAGAGAGGAGGCCAGTCTGAGAGGCGTGAGAAGAGCAGAGATGAAGTGGCCATCGGTGACCCAGGACTGAGCCGGTTTCCTGGGGGCAGCGGAGGCAGAGGCCTGAGTGAAGGAGTTGGAAGGGCCGCCCGAACCAGCCCCCTGCATTCACAGATGGGGACACTGGTCACCGAGTGGGGGGCCTGGGGAAGGCATTTGTACATTACTATTCCCTTATAAATGTTTGTTTTAAAGATTTTATCAATTCACTTTTTTTAGAGAGAGGGGAAGGGAAGGAGAAAGGGAGAGAAACATCAGTGTGTGAGAGACTGATTGCCTTTTACATGCCCCCAGCTGGGGACCCGCCCGCAACCCAGGCATGTGCCCTGACCGGGAATCTAGTCCGCGAGGTTTTGGGTTGCAAGCCGGTGCTAAATCCACTGAGTCACACCAGCCAGGGCTAAATGTTTCTTTTTTAAATCATGTAAATAGATAAATTCAGATTAGGACCAAGACCCATTCTCTGCTGAATGATAAATTGGGTGCCGATAAGTCCTCCTTCTCATAAGTCAGAGAGGCAGGGCAGGGCAGGGCAGGCCACCCTCCAGGGACAGTGGGTGGGACCTGAGAGGGCCTGGCCCCAAGGCTGTAGCCACATCCTCCTTTGCAAGGCTGACCAGAGGAGGAGCCCGGACGGCCCAGCCAGCGTCCAGGCAGTGGCAACCAGTGGTGGGCCCGGAGCCCCTCACCTGCCCCAGTCTCCATGGGGCAGCACTGTGGAGAGTGAGGGAGCCCACAGGGACTCCAGGAGCCCAAGGGAGACAGATTTCTCTCCAAGCCACCCAGAAAAACTATCAGCTCTAAAGTGGAACCCAGGCTTCTAGTCACTGAACACTTCCCAGGCCTCCGGTCCATCCCCCACCCTCTGAGTCAGTCATCTGCCAACTATTTCCCTCTATGGAGGGGGTAGTGGGATTTGGGGTTTTGCATGAAGAGGAGGGGAGGGGAGGGGGAAGGAGGGGATGGGGCACTGTCTCAGGAGCCAGGAGAATTGCGCTGGGGAAATGAAGAACTGGGTGGGGCACGGGGTCTTTTCCCTTTCTTCCTTTAAAGCAGCGATTTCCCACCGTTGTCATCCCTCGGCACACATAAACTAAGTACTAGAATTCCGCGGCACAACGAAAATGTATTTTTTGCTCATCTGACAAAAACACAGGTATAATTTTGATTCATTGATACTGGATGGCTGTTGTTGTTTTGACCATTGTCATTGTTTCACTTGACACTGTAAGGGAAAAGAGGTCAGTGCCCCTGACTAAATAGTCAGGCACGGCATGTTCTAGAAACCCTTGGGGTGCACCGGTGTGGCACTCCACTTGGAAGTCACTACTCTGAGGAACCACCCACTGGTTCACTCAACACACCTGTTCACTCAGTGCTGGCTTTGTGCCAGCCTCGAGCCGGGCGCTGAGCGTGTGCAGGCATCTGAGAAAGAATGGATGGCTCCACTTACAAGGCTTGTGACGTGTGGGAGTCACAGGGCTCCTTTGGGTCCCAGTTTCCTCCTCTGTAAAGCAGACCCATCCCAGGCTTTCCCAAGCTCATAGGGGTCTGAGGGCGCACGAGGTCCCTCTGGCCGTTGTGATGAACTGTGGCACGGGGGCTGGAGTGGGAGAGCTGCCGTGTAAATACCAGAGAGCAACGGTGAACACGCCATGTGGGTGAGGACTGCGTAACCTGAAGCAGCTCACCTTCCACATTAGAAGGATTCTGAGCCCGGGCACCTGCTCTCGGTCAGTGTGTGTGATGTGGATATGTGTGCGTGTGGGGGAGGCCGGCCCAGAGCGTGCTGGGAGCAGCTGCAGGAAGCTCATCTGGTATGAAATTCCACCAGCTGCACTCCAGCTGCACTCCATCCGCACAAAGCTCCCTTGCTCTCGGGAAGAGGGTTGTCACTTTGGCCTCTGGGCTGTGGATGGCCGTTTCTCGGTGCTCTGCTTCATACCCTCAGGACCGTGGGCTCTGGGGGCTATTTGAACCAGGCACATACCTGTGTAGGGAGCTCAAATGAACTGGGATATTTGGAAAAACAGCCCATAATTTAAACCACTAAAACAAAGGGTCACATCACAAGGGAAAGTGCAAACTCTACAGGAAGCTAACCCAGGACACTCTAACACTCTAGAGGCATTTTGCCCTTGCAGTCAGTGGACCTGCCACCCTTTTCCCAGAAACCACCCCTCTCTCCTCTGCCACTCCTTGCACAGGGGTGGGGGGTGGGGGTAGGTGCCAGGTGTGAGGAGGTGGGTGGGGGGCCAGCAAGATGAGGCAGGAACAACCACTATCACACTTATGTTGACCATCCCCCAACTCTTCCTCCCCAGGCATCGACCCACTCACCATTCAAGGGCTGCACAGACACCAGCTCGCTTCATAACCACTTTTCAAACCACCCCCCACTCCTGTATGCACTTGGCACACCAGTCTCCCTTCCTTTGAGACCCAGTTATATAGTGGCAGGCTCCTCCAGGAAGCCTTCCCAGATTAACTCAGCCCTCAGGGGACTCTTCCTGTCACACTCATCCTTCCATTAATGGTGTTGAGTTGTGTCCCTCCAAAAGACACACTGAAGTCCTAACCCCTGTACTTGTGCATGTGTCTCTGTCTTGGAAATAGGGTCCATGCCAGTGTAATTAAGATGAGGTCATACTGGATTACGATGGCCCTAATTCTTACAAGGAGAGAAATTTGGATGCAGACACACAAGAAAGAGGCCATGTGAAGAACAATCAGAGGTTAGAGTTGTGCTGCCTTAAACCAAGAAACGCCAAGGATTGCTGGGAGCCCTCAGGAGCCAGGAAGAGGCAAGGAAGTGCCCCCTGCCCCCATGACTTCAGACCTCTAGAGTTGTGGGACACTAGACCTCCAAAACTGTGACAATAAATTGCTGTTGCTCAAAGCCACCAGTTCGCAGTATTTTGTTACCGCAGCCCTAGGAAGAGAATTCACTTGGAAAATTACCTGCCCAACCAGCCCGGGCCCTTTTCTGGACCGGCCTCTTCAGCTCTTGCCCATCTTGTGCCATCACTTAATTCTAATGTGGAGCTTTGCCTACACAACTGTTTGATCACCAAACAGTAACTGCAGTTCTCTCTAGGCCTGGTCCTGTTCTGTGGCCACCTGAGGACATGGATGGCTGGCAGACCTCACTGCATCCCCTCCCCTGAGCTCACATCAGTGGTGGTGTGTTTTGTACTCCTCCGAGATGAGTTAGAATTTCCTTCCCATCTCGTGGCAGCTATGCCGCGTAGGTTAGTTCCAGTTCCCAGTCCGCAGTTTCTTCTTCTGTAGAATGGGAGTTGTAAAAGGCCAACCATACCTTACCTCCCCGGTGGGATCTCTGTGGGTTAGAAAGCCCAATGCAAATGCAACAGGTTATTAGAAAGAAGTTCTGGAGGAAATGAGGTGATGGAGGGGAGGGATTTGTCCACTCTCTGTGGTCCCACCTCCTCCCCGGTACTGTGATTGCCCAGCAGATGGCGCTCCTCCAATGATGCCTGGAAACCAATGATGCTCCTCCAATGATGCCTGAGGTTTTTCCGGGGATTCCAACCTCAGCTTCGGTTATTCCTAATCTTAGATGGTGCCCTTGGTGGTTTCACTTAGGACTTCATGTTCCTTAGAAGAGGAACTCCAAATAGTCCATGTTCCAGTGGTACTAATCTGATCACGATGCTCCTTCACCTTAAAACCCTCAATTTGCTCCCAATTTCCCATGTGGATGAAGTCTAGACTCCTAAGCAGGACACGAAAAGCCAATGTTGATCTGCCTATCTGCACTGCCAGCCCCATCTCCAGAGAATCTCCATGTGCTGCTGCTCCCCCAGCAAACCAAACCCTTCTCCCTTGCGAACCCCTTTACCTCTCCATCAACAACAGAAATAACATTGTAGCCACTCATCTGATGCAGATAAATAATTTTATGTAAGGTAACCTCACAGTGAGGCATTGTTCTGCCCAGCTGTCAAGGAAGGGAACGGAGACTCGGAGGTCAACAACAGCCCAGGAGCAATTAGCACGTGACAGCCAAGGTTCAGTCCATCTCTCTTGCCTGAGCCTGGCTGGTCTCCCTCTTCCTTCCAAGTGCAGTGTAAGATTTATTTTCTGGAGCCCCGCCCTGGCATCCTCAGTGCATCCGGGCTCTCTGTAGCCACCGCGGTGGGCACGGTGCCTCCGGGCTGCACTAGCAAAGGCCAACAGCTGTCTCACCCAAGGGCGACTGCAGCTTTAGTCCCCTCTCCCTCTCGAGACCGCAGCTGCTTGACGGCAGGAATCTGGAGTCAAGTCCTGAGCTGGGCGCGTGGTGAGCGTCCAGGGTGAAACGGAGCTTTGAAATAGCCGGCGGAACAGAACAGCCAGAAGGGGACTCTCCCGGTACACAAGTCCAGGAAGATTCCATGCTCAGTTCATGTTAGCCCTTCCCAATCTTTCCTGGCTAATTCCTTGGGACACAGTGTCCACCCTTCGAGGTGGGGCATTGGGGACCCCTTACCTAGCACCGTGCAGTGGGTCGTCTTGACTTTCCTGGGTGCTATTTCGTCTGAGGCGATGCAGTGCACTGGTCCTGAGTTTTAGTTTCAGACCTGGTTCGGTCACTTACTGTGGCCTTGGACACATTACATAACCTCTTCCAGCTTTCATGTTCTAGTCTGCAAGACGGGACAATGCTGCTCACCTCACAGCGTTGGCCTGGGGAGACGGGGGGGGGGGCTCTAACACCTTGTGAGATGGCATCATGGTGGCTTTTTTCATAGGTTGGGAAATGAAGACAGGGGCAGGGGGCTTCAGAGTAGATGGAGGCAGGAAAGTCTGTTGGGGTGGGGATGAGGCCTGAAGTCATCACAGCCAACCCTAGGTCCTGAGCTGCCTCCATGGCCCCATGAGTTGTGCTCACGAGATGTTCCACTGCATTTCCTGTTTCCCAGGCACCCCCAAAGTCTCCCAAGAATGGACCTCCATGGGTAAGTCCTTGGCAGGTACCAGCTTTGGCCCTGAGTGGCCCTCACAGGTTCCAGTGGCTAATCCCCCCTTCTCATAATGGGAAGAAACTTGGAGGGCTGGCTGTACCCCTAAGGTTTCAACCATTTTATTTTTCAAAAAATATGTTTGATTTTAGAGAGAGAGGAGGGGAAAGGGAAACATCAATTGGTTGTCTCCCATATGTGCCCAAACCGGGGATCGAACCCACATGATACTCAAAGTGAGCCGCACCGGTCAGGGCGGTCTCAGCCGATTTTAAACGCCTCAGTCTCACCCGCACATCTGGTAGCATTTCGTGCACGTGGGAATCACCCAC
The DNA here is from genome assembly GCA_004024845.1 of Tonatia bakeri. Lineage (NCBI taxonomy): Eukaryota > Metazoa > Chordata > Mammalia > Chiroptera > Phyllostomidae > Tonatia > Tonatia bakeri. Next base: position 116,883 of record PVIA01002325.1, on the reverse strand, counting down.
ACACACGGTAGGCTTGGCCTCCTCTGGGAGGGAGAGGGGGACCCCTGTTTGTAAACAATTTTCTTGTGGAGGGTGACAGGGGCAGGGCAGAGATGGAGGTGGAGTGGGGAGGCCAGACCAGCGCTGAACTGTGAGCAGCCCCTCTAACGTGTCGCCCGCCCTCAGAGCGCCTGTGGCCCCATTTACTAGCAGGTTTTTCAGGGGCTGAACTGAAATGGGGGTCCAGAATCCACAGAAAAGGCCTCTCTTCAGCTGGCTGGTGGGGGTGGGGGGGCGCTCCCATGGCCGCAGGGTGCCTGCAGCTGGGTGGGAAGGCAAGGCTGGGCCAGCAGGTGGCAGTGCCCTCGTCGGGCCCAAGTAAGGACAAAGGCCAGGTGTCCGAGACCAGGAGAAAAGCCCCCGCTTGTGCAGTCTCGGGTCCACTCCTGCAGCTCAGCGGGGGAGTCGCCGCCCTCGGGGCCCCCACCCTCAGCCCCAGACAGGCGGTGGTGCTTCCTCTGTTCCTGCCTCACCAGGAACAGCCAACACCCCGTGCAGCATCACCTGACTCCCCTGGACCCCCAGGAGCAGGTCTTATTTCAGATTTGTATCCCTGGTGCTAGGTCAGCGTTTAAAAATCCACTGGGAGTCAGAGAGAGGTGCTATATAAGCTGGAAGGAGGCATGTTCTTCAAGATTTGGGGGCCAGACAGAAATGTGCTGAAGCTGAACCAGTTGAGGCTAGGTGTGAGCAGTAACCTGAAGTCAGTTACTGCACGCAATGTTTTCCCAGCGCATACACAGTCTCAGTGCGTTCGAGGAGGAAACTACGCTGTTTTACTATAAGTGACGTGGCTGGAGGGGGGCACAGTGGTGTGAAAGCGAAACCCCCTCAGAGGGAGCAGCCCAAAACAGGTGGTCTCCTGGGGCCCTACTTAGCCTGAGACTGTCCGAGGGACTGTTTTGTGGGGTCCTCTCCACGCATCAAGACACCCGTCCGCCCCACCCCTGCACCAAGCGTCCAGAGAAGATAGGAATATAGATTTTAATTCTTGTGCTGCTGCTGCTAACCAGAGTGCAATTAATCCACCCTTTGTGGATTTTGGTGCCACAGTGTAAATGAGCGTTCACACAGAAACGCTCTGGGGCTAGTGGGACGAGGGGTGGCAGGAGGAGAAACAGTGAGCAGACAGTGGGCTGCGAGTTTCTTCCTTCCCCAGCATCACAGGCCCACGGAGGACCTGGAGAGGCATGGGCTCTTCCCAGCACAGCTTCCCTTCCAGTTCAGCTGCCTCTAGCTCTGAGACCAATTCTTGCTGCGTAGATGAGGTCCAGGGCAGAACTGACCACCAAATGGGGAAGGATGTAGACCAAGGGAGCACAGGGGCATTTGGGAAGCCGCAGCCCTTCTTCACTTTCCTCCTAAGAGACCCTCAAAGTAGCTGAGCCCTGGGGGGAGGACAGCAGCAGCAGCTCACCCTCTGGGTCAGAACTACGTTGGAGACGAGAGATGGGCCTCACTGAAGGGCAAGCAGCAGACAGTTGCTCATTGCTCTACTTGAGCAGAAAGTGAGACTCTCCCCAGAGGTCCACTGAGCTCCAACCCAGGGCTGGCGGTCATCGGGACTTCTTACAATTTCCTAGTATTGGTAGGGTTAGGAGCTGGAGGGAGGCCACTTAAGCCCCAGAGCCTGGCCCCACTGGCTGCTGACAGGAGCTGGCATCTGGAAGCAGCTCAGACCGTCTGAACACCACCATTCCTCTTGTCAGGAGTCAGGTGATCGGGTCCAGGGCAAAGGCACTGGGCCCGGTACAGCTAGGAGTCCGAGACACACAGGGCTTCCACCGCGTCGCTCAGACCCTGGTTGACACCCCCCACAGCCAGGAGGCAGTTCTTGACCACGATGCTGGAGCAGGCGCAGCGGGGCGTGGGCATGGCCGGGAGCACCTCCCACTTGTTCTTCCCAGGGTGGAACGCCTCCGCGGTCTCCAGGACAGTGGGTTGGTTCCCTGAAAGGGAACCGGAACTTACGAAGGAGTCCAGCCACCAATCCATGCCCTGCACTCACCCCACCTCCTTGCTCCCACCTGCAGAAGCCAAGCGACCTCAACTTCCGCCCGGCTCCTCCCTATCAGGGCCGCCGGCAGCTTTGGTCCAACAGCCATGTTGCCCCTCCCGCCTTCCGTGTTCTCACCTCTTCACCAGGAAGCTTTCTTCCTCCAACCCCCTGCTCTTACCAGAAGTTTCTGGGCACTATTGCCTCCCTCCTGCCTTGTACGAAAAAGCGGCCCACACTGTCTAGCTCACACTGAGCCCCTTTCATGGGCTGGTGGAGTGAGTCTGTTCGCACAGCGTCTGGAGGCCTGCTGCCCGCATCTCTTTCCCTGTCGACATGGGGGTTCTGCTTTCAAACTATACTAACCACTGGGAGGGTGACTCAGCAAGACCTGGATTCATCACACTAACATATTTGATCGAACTGCTTTCCTGTTCCACACAGGGCTGGGTATCCTAGGGGAAGAGATGGTCAGAGAAATGACCAAGGCCAGTCCCCACCACAGGTCTGTCTCTGTCACTTTTGGCTGGGCCCTCAGGGGTCTGTGCTGAGCACCCCTGTGTAACACGGTCATCAGTATGTCGCCTATGCTCTCTGGGCCTCAGAGCCCCCTGGGTGAGAGGGCAGGAAGACTACATCTGGGGCCCATACGTGGACATGTGACATCCAGGCTAGGAGAAGGGGATGCTTTGAATTCTTTGGAATGAAGCATTAGGCAGGTGGTGTGCAAGGAGCCAGCACATGCTCCTTCTCCAGCAGAGTGCCCACGATCCACCAAGTGCCAGGACCACGGTACCAGCCCGGAAGCTCCATCCTTACCAAGGCCACCGGCCACTATGACCCGTCCACTCAGAGAACCGGCCACGAAGTCTGCGCGCCGCTTCTTGAGGAAGAAGGAGCGTTCCATCTTCAACCACCCCCCTACAGGCAAGGATGACAGCAAGATATAGAGAGAATTAGATGCTACACCAGGACCCCCAGGACACGCTGAGTCCCAACCAGCTGTCCCCGCCGGTACAGTCCCCGCTCCATCTGCCCTTCGTGCTCAGGACATACACGAGGCCCTGCTGTCACCCTCCGTGGCTTCCATCCTCTCCCACATTTGCAGCAGTCTTAGAACGACAGTCCCCACGACAAGTGACTTGTTCCCTCTCTGTTCTCGCAGGCTCGAAGCTGGGGAAAATCTAACTAGAGGCCGTGAGCACAGGGGGCAGGATCCTTCTCCTCCCCCATGAGTGAAGGCAGGGCAGTCCTCCCTCGCCTGGCCTGCCTGGATGGTGTAGGAAGCGACGGTAGGTGGAAAAGGCTTTGACAAAAACTACCAACCCCCAAGGGGAGCCCTGTGCAGATGAAAGGGTTTGGTCCAAGAGTATCCCTGAATGGAGAGGGGTGTTTAGATTTCTGAAAGGCTCACCCAGCTGGGTAAGTGGCCCTGGGGGGCTGGATGGACATGCAGTGGGGGGAGGCCACCAGAGGCAAGCGGCACCCAGCTCACCCTGTTCCATGTCGAACACGTCCATGGTCCGGAGGAACTTGGGCTGGCGGTACAGCCGGCCCTGCCGCAGGCCTCCCAGGCTGTACAGGCGGTCGTCCAGGGTCACAAAGCTGGAGAAGGCCCGCTTACAGGGCATGTTGGGGAACTTGGTCCAGGAGCGAGTCTCAGTGTCAAAGACCTCAAAGGCATTGACTGCATACTTGGACTGTCTTCCTCCTGGAGAGCAGAGCAGGGTGGGGCTCAGGCAGAAGAGTAAGCCTCTGAGGACAGGGACTGGGCTTCCCTTCTGACTGTTACCGATTCCACAGAAGCCCCCTGAGGAATGGGGCCGCATGCTCACCCTCCAGTGCCCAGGCATCACACACAGGCTTCGCTTCCCATGGGAAATGGTCCAGGGGAGGGAAGGAGGGACTGATGTGGGACAGACAACCCGTCCTTACCCAGCACATAGATCTTGGAACCTCGAAGGAAAGAGGTGGCAGCATATCTCGGGGTGGGCATGGGTGCTAGTGACACCCACATGTCCTTGAGCATGTCATAGTGCTGAAGGTGGTTGTGTGGACGGAGGTCCAGGCCCATCCCACCTGCCGCGTACACTCGGTAATCTAAGGAGAAAGGTCACACGCAACCCCTGGCTCAGCTCACGGCCACCATGAGACAGGCCCATCAGTACGCACCACCTACCACCGGCACTGAAGCCAGGGCGGGGTCCCGACCGCCGCGCTGCCAGTGAGCCATATATACACCAGTGGGGTTGAGGCAATGTTTTGAGCCCCTGCTGTAGTTGAGCCTGGGACTTCCTGAAGCCATGACAGGCCTGCACGCCTCAGCCCTCCTAGGTGCCCAGCCCTTGGCTGAGCCCGAAACACTAAGCCTCAAGCAGGAGCAAATTGCAGAGGAGTCCAGACCTGGACAATCCTTTGCAGGCCTTGCTCCCTCCATTCTCCTCCTTCCCAGGCAGCCAGAGGGGATGCGAACCAGGAGAGGCATTGCTCTTATATCCCCCCAGAAGTGGCATGGCCCAGGCACTCTGAGACTGGACCTTTGCAGATCCAGTAAGAGCCCGTGGAAAAGAGGTCAACCCTGCTGTCATTGGCCTGTGGGACACTGGACTGGTGCTGCTTTCTTTGCTTTCTGCCCTCTCCATGGGGGAATGCCATCCTCCCTCACAGACTGGGAAGCCTGTGGGCTCCAGGAGGCACCTACACTGAATGGGGAAGGGGGAGGGTAACCGAGGGTGAGGCTGGGAGGAGAGAAAACTGGCCCCTTCAAGAAATCCTGCCCAGGCAGCGAGCCAAGCACTCTGGGAAGAGCAGCGGTCCCTCATGCTCTACTGTTGTTGGCTGCAGGTGGCTTTTCGAGGATGGGCAAGGCATCGAGGTGTCCCTGGGCCTCACCCCAGTCCTTCCCACAGTGTGTCAGGGACATGGCCCCCCACAGGGCTCTCTCTGTCCCAGGGACCTGCTCCCACCTCCCAGCTCCCAACCTCCTAGTGGCCAGCCTTCACCACTCTGACTCTGAGGGGCCTTTGTTCTTCAAGACTAGTTAGAAATGAATACCATTTCCTTCTACTTTCCAATCTCACTGAAAAAAAGAAAAGAAAGAAAAAATCCCACCCCTCACCTGAGGCTATGAGATGAAACCTGCTAATAAACTTACCTTATACAGGACTTCCGGCCAAGATATAGGCATAGGAAGACACACTGTGCCTCCTCGCACAACCAAAAGAAGGACAACAACAATTTAGAAACAAAAAATAACCAGTACCGACAGAAAATTGAACTGTACGGAAGTCCAACAACCAAAGAGTTAAAGTAGACACATTCATCCAGACCAGTAGCGGGGGTGGAGCTGGGCAGCCAGGCAGAGAGGGGTTGCGGCAGAGCGGTGGCTGGCAGACCCCCAGCGTGCAAGGCAGCAGTGGGCAGACCCAGTGAGGCGGTGGATTTTGGAGGGGCACCGGTGCGCAAGGCGGCTGGAGGACCAAGTGGTCCCACATTCGCACACAGATAAACCAGGTGAAGCTGGGGAATGAGACAGAGCACGCAAACTAGAGTCCCAGCACTGGGAAATAAAGCCTCAAAACACCAACTGAAAACACTGGTGGAGGTTGAGGTGATGGGAGAAACTCCCAGCTTCACAGGACAGTTTGTTGGAGAGACCCACAGGGTCCTAGAACATATACAAACCCACCCATCCAGGAATCAGCACCAGAAGGGCCCAGTTTACTTGGGGGAAGTGGCAGAAGGGACTGAAATCTGGAAGAGAGTGGAGCAAGTGCCACTGTTCCCTCTTGGACCCTTCTCCCACATACTACATCACAACCCAGGGACTGGGTTGACCCACCCTGGTGAATACCTAAGGCTCCGCCCCTCACTACATAACCGGTGCGCTGAGACAAAAAAAAAAAAAAAATGGCCCAAATGAAAGAACAGATCAAAGCTCCAGAAAAAAATACAACTAAGCGACGAAGAGATAGCCAACCTATCAGATGCACAGTTCAAAACACTGGTAATCAGCATGCTCACAGAATTGGTTGAATTAGGTCACAAATCAGATGAAAAAATGAAGGCTATGCTAAGTGAAATAAAGGAAAATGTACAGAGAACCAATAGTGATGGGAATGAAACTGTGACTCAAATCAATGGAGTGGACCAGAAGAAAGAAAGAAACATCCAATCAGAAAAGAATGAGGAAATAAGAATTCAAACAAATTAGGAGAGGCTTAGGAACTTCCAAGACATCTTTAATTGTTCCAACATCTGAATTATTGGGGTGCCAGAAGGAGAAGAGAAAGAGCAACAATTGGAAAAGTTATTTGAACAAATAATAATGGAGAACTTCCCCAATATGGCAAAGGAAATAGACTTCCAGGAGGTCCAGGAAGCTCAGAGAGTCCCAAAGAAGTTGGACCCAAGGAAGAACACACCACGGCACATCATAATTACATTACCCAATATTCAAGATAAGGAGAGAATCTTAAAAGCAGCAAGAGAAAAGGAAACAGTTACCTACAAAGGAGTTCCCATAAGACTATCAGCAGATTCCTCAAAAGAAATTTTGCAGGCAAGAAGGGGCTGGAAAGAAGTATTCCAAGTCATAAAAGGCAAGGACCTACATCCAAGATTGCTCTACCCAGTGAAGCTTACATTTAGAATGGAAGGGCAGATAAAGTGCTTCTCAGATAAGGTCAAGTTAAAGGAGTTCATCGTCACCAAGCCCTTATTATATGAAATGTTAAAGGCACTTATCTAAGAAAAAAAAGATAAAAAGCATGTATAGTAAAATGACAGCAAACTCACAATTATTAACAATCTCACCTAAAACAAAAACAAAAAGAAACTAAGCAAATAAGTAGAACAGGAACAGAACCACAGAAATGGAGATCACATGGAGGGTTAGTAACAGGGGAGTGGGAGGAAGGGCTGGGGGAAGGTACAGAGAATAAGTAGCATAGATGGTAGGTAGAAAATAGACAGGGGGAGGGTAAGAATACTATGGGAAATGTAAAAGCTAAAGAACTGGGCCCCTGGCTAGTGTAGCTCAGTGGATTGAGCGCGGGCTGCAAACCAGGCATTGCAGGTTCGATTCCCAGTCAGGGCACATGCCTAGGTTGCAGGCTGTGGCCCTCAGCAACCGCACATTGATGTTTCTCTCTCTCTCTCTCCCTCCCTTCCCTCTCTAAAAATAAATAAATAAAATCTTTAAAAAAAAAAGAAGCTAAAGAACTTATGATACATGGACAGGTACTAAAGGGAGTGAATGTAGGTGGAAGGGGGGTGCAGCGTGGAGGGGAGTGAAGGGGGGAAATAGGACAACTATAATAGCATAATCAATAAAATATATTTTTATTTTTTAAAGATTTTATTTATTTTTAGAGAGAGGGGAGAGACAAAGAGAGGGAGAAACATCCATGTGCGGTTGCCTCTCGAGCACCCCTCACTGGGGACCTGGCCTACAACCCAGGTGTGTGCCCTGACAGAAATGGAACCGGTGACCCTTTGGTTCACAAGTCGGTGCTCAATCCACTGAGCCACACCAGCCAGGGCAATAAAATATATTTAAAAAAATTTACTTTATATAATCTCCACCTCTCCCAGCCCATGCACCACTGAAACACCCCTGCAGCAGGGAATCCTCTAGGCCCCTCCACTCATCCTTTCATATGCACCTGGCATCCCTGAATGTCAAGGCTGGACAAGGGCACCGGCGCAATACTGGCCACGACACCTGCCTTACTCTAGTCACCACACGTTACTGAAATAACCTGTCTGTTTTTTTCCAATAGACTGTAGGTCGCTGAGCGTTTGTTATGACCTGGCATCTGGTACAATGCCTGCCACGCAGGCATATACATGCTTATTAAAGCCACTGATGGACCCTTTCAATGCCACAGTTAAGGGCATGGACTCAGTCATCACTTGCTGTGCAACCACGGGCAAGCTTTTTAACTTCTCTGGGCCTCCCATTGCTTCTCTCTAAATTAGGGTCATAATCTCACCTCATCAGACAGGTTGTGGGGATCAAAAAGGTTAAGACATATAAAACACATATGGTAAGGACTCAATAAATGTTAGCTCTCACTCCTTCAGCACCATTCACTGAGACCTGGGGAGAAAAGAGTACTCCCCCCACCCCCACCTCCCATTTCCCCATGGGCCTTCACACCTTCCACCCTTCTCACTGGGAGTTTGTGGAGGCTCCACTGACCATTCTGCCCTGAAGGATTCTGGGCTAGAGCTTCTCTCTGGTCCCCTTCCTTGGTCAGACCTGGGATCCTGAAGGCAAAGACTAGACCTTCTGCCTCTTTTCCTCCTCCCTGGAACCCGGACCTGTGCCAGGGACAGAGCAGGCGCTATACTGGTTCCTGCTCTATGGCAGACCCCAGCAGGCAGCTGGATGACTTTGCAAGATGACTTCGCAAGGTTGCATCCCATTAAGCTTGCCTGGATTTGGGGGTCTCCTAATTCCTACTGGACCACTCCCCATAAAACCCTTTGTGTTTTAGCAAAACCACTTTTGGAGCCCTGACTATGCTCTGGGCTGTTCCAGGCCAGAGGAGAAGGAAAGTAGGGGCTTGGAGAAAGCACAATGAGAATCATAAAACCACATGATGAGCACATGCTGGCCCTGAGAACTCAAGGTGGGCAGGATGCCTTATCAGTATCTCAGATTAGGAGACAGAGGGAGAGCTTGAGGGTGGGGAGGGGGCTGTGGAATCAGGTCCCAAAGCATCCTCAGCGGGGCCTGGTGATGAGGCAACATGGTAGGAACATCCCCAGGACCCCAAATATGTGTCTGGAGAGGTGGCAGGTGCAAGGCAGTTTCAGGGGATGGGGTGTTGTGGGTGGTAGGCTCCATCATTCCTCTGAGTGAGGGGCTCTGCAGAGCCATTGCACAGACCTCCAGCTCTCCCCTCTGGCCCAGCCTGCCCAGTTTGTCAGGGGGAGCCTGTTGGAGTAGAGATCTGGCATCATATGGAATTAGTAGACACTTTGCTTGATGAGACTCAGTTTTCCCATCTGTAAAACAAGGCCAATGGTCTCTACTTTTAGTGTCTGTTTTAAAGATCAAATGTGATAGTGGGTCCAGACTCAGCGATAGCTCCTATCCCTTTCCCCCCAGTCTCCCCAATTCCTTCTCTCCACCCACCCTCAGCCCTTGCCCCACTTGCCTTTGGCCGTGACAGAAATGCCCATGGCGGCCTCGCGCAGCACGCTCCTCTTCTTCCACTTGCCCTCATCGATGTTGTACATCTCCACAACCTTCACGGGCAGCTGATTAATGCCCACACCCCCAATCACCATGATCCTCTTCCCCAGAGCAGTGATGGCCACCCCAGCCCGGGCTGTGGGCAGCGGGGGCAGGGCGGTCCACTGGTCGGCCTCGGGGGAGTAGACCTCAAAGCAGTCCCTGGGGACACCATTGTCATCACATCCCCCGATGGCATAGACCTGCCCCCCAGTCTCCAGCAGGGCGCAGTAGACCCGGCGGCTGGGCAGTGGCGCCAGGCGCTTCCACTGGAAGTCCTTGACGTCGGGCACCTCCATGGCAGCCCCAGAGGCCCCTCCTGCCGCGCGCCCGCGCTGCGGAGCGCCAGGGCCGTGGCAGAGGTGTGAGCCACCGGCGGTGGGGGGGATGAAGGCGCCGGCTACTTTGCGTCCCCTTTCGCTGCCTCCATCCCACTCCTGTGGTCCAGCAAGGGCCCCGACGCCGGCCAGCGCTTCACGGTCTTTCAAGACTCAGCAGTCCCCTGGCGACCACGCTGGGCTCTGAGGGAGAAACGCTGCGAGTCAAGGGCGGTCATGCCACGCGCCCTCGCCTCCTAGCACGCGCGGCGGGGCGGCAGACGGGCTCCCAGCCCCCGGACAACTTTAAAGGAAGGACTCCGCGGCCAAGGGCGCCACCCCGCGGCGGCATCACGCCCTGCAACGCTTTGTCCTCCACCCTTTACCAGACTGCTTATTGGAAACCTGCGGGGGCGCATGGAGCGCGGGGTATGTGGGGCTTGCTGGGTGGGGCAGGGGCTTTCTCGGTTCCGAGTTCTTGGCTTCCCCCAGCTAAGCAAGGAGTTAACACCTTTGGGCGTCCACACCTCCCACCTCTACCTGTCTCCCCCTCCCAGCAGTCTCCCGTCCCCGCCCCCACATCACTTACCCAGCCTGGCGGAGCAGCTTGGCGCGAGGCGCAGACAGCGCATCACCCGAGAGCCGAGAGCCGGGAGCCCCAGCCCAGCGGCACAGGGAACAAGGGACAGGCGCTCTATCCTCCCCCAGTTCGCACCCCGCTGTCAGATATGCAGAGGAAGAGAATAAATGAACAGCAGGAAGGAGAAGAGGGGCTGCCGCGGGGGAGGAGGCCGGCCAGCCAGCCTGGTCCACGGATTCCCCACCCGCAGCCGCCGCCACACCTGTGCAGGAGTCCGCGTGCGCCCCGCGGCGGAACAGCTGTGACCTCTTTACATAAGTCCTGGAGGCTCTAGGCCTGCGGGGGAGGGAAAGGGCCTGGAGCAGTTCACCTTGTCTACAGGGTCAGGGTTATCAGGGCATTAAGTACCCAGATGCCAGGGCCAGACTCCCTCCAGTGTGGGGGTGGGAGATTTGTGAATGTTTGTTTTGGATGGAGAGGCGGAGAGAGTCCAATTACCCAGATTATCTACAGTACACAGACCCAGCTCCTGGCAGGCTGGCTCCATAGTCAGCTTTGCTTAGGGGGAGCTATTATCAAATGGTTTAACCTAATAAAATCAAGGGATGTGGGTGTGATCTACGCAGACCTGACCCAGGTGCATCCAAACAACGTAAGCACCAACCAGCATACATATGTACACTTAGCACATCACCTTCTCCCACCCCCACAAACAGACATGTCCCGGAGGAACTGACAAATGCACCGATACGTGGACGACGCACAGCCAGAGACACCAACATAGACACACTCATGGACTGTCCCTCCCCCAGCCCCTTCTGCATACACTTTGGGGAGGGGAAACCTGGGTATCCAATCGTGGCCCTCAGCTCCGGCCCACAGGGCTTGCCAAATAACTCTTTGAAGCCCCTCCCTAGTAGCCTTTTCAGGACAGTAGTCAACAGTGACAAAGCTGCCTGTGACTCCAGCGGCCACCTGGTCAGATGGACTGCAAGGCCTGTGGGGTCCTTGTCCTACCTGACCATAGCCAAGTCATGAGATGCTCAGGGTTGGGAATCTGAGACACCTAGGTTTGCATTCTGGCTCTGAAATTAATTAATGACTCCGAGCCCCAGTTTTCTTCTATTATTTTAATTAACCTTTTTATTTTGAGATGAATTGTAGATTCACATGCAGTTGTAAGAAATAACACCATTTACTCAGTTTCTTTGATGGTACTATCTTGCAACACTTAAAATGCAGTGTCACAGCCAGGGTATGGAAACTGACCCGTGAAGGTACAGGGCATTTCCATCACCACGGGGATTCTGCATGTTGCCCTTTCATAGCCACGCCTCCTTCTCTTCCGCAGCTGTCCCCGGCCCCTGGAAAACACTAATCTGTTCTCCATCTCCACAGTTTTGTCATTTCAAAAATGTTATATAAGTGGGATCATACAGTATGCATAACCTTTTTGGATGGGCTTCTCCTCCCCCAGCAGCATTCTGTGCAGATTCATTCGAGTGGTGGCCTGTACCAATAGTTCATTCCGTTTTATTTCTGAGTAGCGTTCCATGTGTAGATCTACCCCTGTAGACTTTTGTGAAGATTAAATGAGATATTATTTGCAAAGTGTTCCGTCTCGCTGCCGAGGCACAGCAAGGGCCTGGTGCATGGCTATTAACTGAGAACAAGTGCACACACTCTGTCCTTCACTGAGAAATAACTTCCTGTGAGAACCCGAAGTCACCGCTCACCACAGGCCCACTTCCATGTCTGGAGCCCTTAGCTTAGAAAGTCCACTGTTTTCAGTTTGAATGCTCTGTGCTTATAGAGTGAGCAGCTCTAGGACCTTTGCAGAGGAATGTTGTGTTCCGTTTTCTCTATTCATTAAGAACTCATAAATTCCAAAAGAATGTGTTCTGAATTAATGAAGTTTCACAGGAAACATTTCTCTTTTTCCTAGGGATCACAATCTACTCAGAGGAAGAGAGAACAAACCCTCAACCCTCAACTTGAACTGTGTTCACAAAATCAGGAAGATTTAAAGTCATAGACCGTCCTCAGAGAAGCTAGTTTTGGTCCTTCTTCAGCCCCTCTTGCCCACTGAGCCTCCTACCAAAGCGGTGAGCCCAGGCTTCTTGTGCCCGCCCCCCCCCCCCCCCGCTGGGGGAGCTTTATAAGCAGCTATACAGAGTTCCATGCTACTGTATGTTTGCATAGCTCATTGAGTTAAACTAAGTCCTTGCACATCCTATTCTTGCAATCTTTTTTTTTTCAGTCCTCACCCGAAGGGAAGGTATATCCATTGATTTTGGATGTGTAAGCCCTGACCAGGAATTGAATCCATGACCTTTTGGTTTATGGGATGATGCTCTAACCAACTGAGCCGCACCAGCCAGAACCAAGCAGGTGTCAGTATCTGATTTTTACAGACGAGGAGCTGAGACTTAGTGAAATGTAGTAACTGACTTCTGGCCATGTGAGCTGTTAAGGGTGGGTCTGGTTTGTGACTTCCACACCCTGTGCTCTTCCACTTGATCACAATGAAATCCCAGATGAAAGAATTGTACGTTATTAAGGACACCAAGCTTACTGGCTCTCACATGGCTTTTTGTCCAGTTACAGTGAAGGAAGAAGCCCAGACCCCAAAGTGTTCCCCCATCCCATACTGTTTGTGCTGGGCAGCATAGCTGGAAAAGGACTGGAATCCTGCTCCAGAATAGGCCCATTTCCAACCTAATGCTCATGTCTCACAGGCATCGTCCTCCACGAGGACCATGGGACGTCGGGACTCAGACCTGTGGGAAATACAGAGAACAGGATGCCTTCCAGGCCGAGGTCTAATTGCTTGTTCTGGAAGTCCTGGCTTCTCTTCATCTTCCCCACTCCTTCCCCTATGGTGCTTCCTCCTGCCAGGTGACATCCTTTAGTCTTTGCAGTGAGTGCACTTTGAGGAAGCTTGTAACCTAGCAACCACCACTTAAGATTCCCTGCGTCACCTGCAGTTTCCATGCCTGGGCTGCATGCAACTAGCTGGGGCTTCAAGGAGTGCCAAGCAGAGGTGGGGGCCAGGGACCCGCCACGCCATTCCGGGGTGCCATCGCCTTGCCTGTGAAGAATTTCTTGTCACCCCAATCGCTTCCTGCTCTAAGACCTTGCATTGCATTGGGCCTGGGCTTCTCTTGTCTCTCAAAAAAGTGTTTCACTTTTGGCCTGGGTTACAAGGTGGTACTGGGAGGGTGGGGAAGTGAGGAAGGAAAGTTTGTGAGTCTCTAAAGATAAAGCCTCTGGCACCTTGGAGTCTTTATTATTATGATGCTGATATGTCAGTTTGCCTATTGAGGAGTGCTCAGCCCCAGAAAAAGTTGCAGCTGGGGTTTAGTCAGGTCTACTTTACATGCAACAAAACGCACAAATTGACTCATTGGGCTTATTAGGTATTCAGCAAGGGCCTGACCTCACCGAACAGGTAGGTTTGGGGGAAGCTGAGGCTGGTGGTGGGAAGGCAGTCTCTTCCCTGTAAACCAGGCAGATTCCCGGTGTGGCGAACCATGGATTTGAAGGGACTGGTGAGATCCCGAGTGTGGGGCACATCGGGGGATGGGGAGGGAGGAGTTGTTAGCTCCCACACAGCTCCTTCTGCCTCCTCAGTAATATCAAACTGCCGTCCTGGCAGCGGGCACCGCCAGAACACCCTCGGCAGGGCCCTGTGCTGGCTGGCGGGTCCACCTGGAGCTCCCAAAGCCGGGATCCCCTTCTCTCCTTAGTTCTCATTCTGCAGTGCCCCACAGACCACAGGTAGCAGGGAAGTGTGTGCACTCTGGAGTCAGAGATACCAGGCCTGACCCCTGGTGTGGCCACCCCCTAGCTGTGTGACTGTGAACAAGTCACTAAGCCCCAGAATCTGACCTCCTCCTGTGTGAAGAGGAAAGAAGGAAACCTGCTTTCTGGAGTTGAGGGGGGAACGAGACGCAGGTGTAATCCCTGGGCAGGTACTGATTTCCTCCGTGTGATGACAAGTTTTCATACCTCTGACCATCTGTGACTTCAGGCCAGTGTGCCCCAACAGCAGGTGCCAATTTCAAGAGACAGGCACCTTACTGGGCCTCACACCTCCCAGCTGCTGTCATTTCTGGGCCTCTGTGTTGGACGGAATATCTTCTGTCCTGGAGAGAAAAAATCTTTTCCTCTGCAACCTAACGCCACTCCGATCTGGAGAACAGCCGATGCCCTTCCATCAGAGAATCACCTCCTTACCCCTCACCAGGAGCTCGGGGCTGTATTCGGGGTGGGCAATTAGAAGACTCACCCAGTGGGACGCAGGCTGCCTGCAGATCAACGGAAGGGGAAATGTCCCCAACACAGGGGAGGGTCTCATCCCGGCCTCCTCCTGCCACTCTGCCCCGTCCTAACCTCAGGCCAGAGGAAGGATTTAGGGCTGAAGGAGAGTTGTTGGGAGAGGGTGGGACACAGGTACCAGCAGTCGGAACCATACTCTGCATCTGCTCACAGGGCACCGGGTGAGACACATGGGGTCCTGCACACTGGCCTCAGACCTGCGGTGAGACACATGGGGTCCTGCACACTGGCCTCAGACCTGCGGTTCCTCTGCTGACCTCACAACCTGGATGAGAGTTCGGTTGCCATGTTTTTTCAACTACCCGCCCTGCTCTCTGGCCCTCCAGAGCCTAGCTTTGTGCCTGCAGCCCAGGGGGACCTCAGGGGTATCAGAGAGGAAAGCATCTGTCTGCTTGTGAACGACCCCCTGCCTGCTTAGGTAAAATTGGGACACTGGAAAGTGGATCTTGGTGGTGGGATTGAGGGGTGGGGAGAGAGGTCATCTTGGTTTTCAGATCCAGGGGCTGCCTGGTGCAGGGAAAGAAGAGTTTGGAGGTTTAGTTCAGTATTTCTGAGGCGGAGAGGAGCTGCCTCAGGATCTAAACCACCCCCTGCTGTTGAATGTGTGAGATGGCCTTGCAGGCAGGAAGCCAAACCTCTCTAAGTGCCCTTGGCTGCTGCCCTGTATTTACTGAGGAAGTTGTAAAAGAAAATGGGGCTTAGAATAAAGCCCGAGGATCTGGGTTATAAACAAGGAAGAACTTCCTGCCCGGCAGCACCAGAAAACTCAAACACCAGCATGAAGGAGGTGAGACGCCATGATGTCACCTCCCCCAGGACAGGAGCGGGACTGACTGTCAGGAGACCTCTGTCCCAGCCCACGTTCAGTCCTCCCTGGGGCTCCACTCGGGGCAAGTCAGAGCCAGGCTCCTGGCTGTGAAACCAGAAGGGAAGAGGAAGAAGACATCAGTCTGAGGTCTCTCCCAGCTGGAGAACCCTTACTCCTGGGGCAGCCAGGGCAGAACACCCAAAAGAAAGAATCGTTTCGCCACAGTGACAAAGCAGCACATTCCAGAAAGGACAGCCTCACATTCCCGGTGGCACAAATGCACAGAGGTCTGGCCCCACCTGCTATCAGAGGCACTGCCAGCTGCCCAAGGTCCAGTCGCCAGAAGGGGCTTCACTGGGGCCTTCCCCTTCCTGTGTTGCTGCTGCCACCTTCGTGTTACACCAGTCAGGCCAGGACCGGGGCCTTGTGACAGCTGTAGGTGTCACTGTGGGGCTGGCACCTTGTAGACTGTGGGCACCCACCCAGAAACCTAATCACACTTCCTGTCGGGTCTGACATTTCTGGGGTGCCTGTTGCCTTCCCACTGGCTGCCAGGACAGGAGGCAGAGGATTCCAGGTCTCAGGTCATCCTGATTCTGGCCCTTCCTCTAAAAGCAAAAACGTGTGCATTTCTCCTGGGTCACCAGGCTGGGGCAGTCCTCCACCTCTTCTAATGGAGAGGATAGCAGAGCCGTTGTGGGGGCCTGGGCAGCTCTGCAGAGGAGCAGAGGGCACAGGCTGGGGAAGGCAGGCACTGACCACTCACACATGGCTTTTTAAATGCTCATTAGTAAGTTAATATCGCCATTTCCAGAGTCAGCAGCACCTCCATTCTTCTTAATTAAAAGAGCTCCATGTCCTGGCAGAGTGGAGAGAGGGCTCTGAGTGATTGACACACTAGCCTACTGCTCCAGCTGGGAAATCGGCGCTGAAGGCTGATTGGCAGGTGGTCAGCCTGCCTGTCACGGATGGTGTGTGTCTGCACTGGGGGGCGAGGTAAAGGGGGGCTGGCTCTCCAGCCAGCAGACTCTGAAGGAGGGGGCCGCAGCTGGTCCCACCGAGCTCAGCAGGCCCAGTGGTAAGGCCTTCCTGGAACAAAAGGCTGAACAAAGGCTCTCCTGTGTACCTCCTACTGGAGGCCCTCATCCCAGCAAAGCTATCTGATCTGGAGGACAAAAGCTCAGGCTGTGAGGCTATTGTCTCATCTCCGCCCTGAAGAGAAAGGGGCCACTCCCCCCAGATGCCCCTCATTTCCAGGTGAGCATCTCTCACCTGAGAAAGACATTTACTGGCTTCTACTGGATCTCGGCAGCTCACTGCAGGGGAGGGGTTCTTGTGGCCTGACTCCCCCTCCTCCGTGCCTCCCCGCCAGCGCCAGCACCCAGTGCAGTCTTGTCTGAACCTGACGTGGGTGGCATCCGAGGCTCTGGGCCCTTTGTGGGGAGTGGAGGGCTCCTCAGTCTGACCGGTGTGAGATGACCCTCGATGAGCGTCCTCTAGGGAACCAGGAAGTGAGAGCCATCACCCTCACAGGTCAGAGGTCCCAGCCCGCTTCCGCCTGTCTTCCCACCAGGCCTTGGGGCAGCTTCTAAGGGGGAGCAGCCTTGTTCTCCACCCTGGGCCTCTGCTCCGCTCCAGAACCCACCATCCTGCATGCTGGGGAGAAGCAGGTCCAGCTCACCCTCCAGCCTGAAAGAGGGGCCGTTCCGCCGTGGGCAGGACCTCCCCAGAGCTATGGAGTGGCTCCCATGGGGCAGTGTCTCCCTTCCCCGTCCTCTCCTCTGGTGCTTCACACACACACACTCACACACACGATTCATGCTTGAGTGCTCACAGACACACACACGCATATGCATGCATGCACACATGCCCTCCTCTCCAGAGGTCCGGGGAAGGGGCCGGCAGAGGCATACTCAAGAGGAGGGCGTGGGCACTGCAGAGCAGGCCTCTTCCAGGGCCCGGCTTCAGCCCTCTCCTCCCACAGGAGTCCCCGGAGCCTGGCTCAGCAGCAACGTTGCCTTCTGGTGTGGTGACCTGTGTCCTCTCTGTGCTAGAGACAGAGAAGCGGGGGGTGGAATGGCTGCAAGTGGGCTGTGTGTGTGTGCTGGGATAAATGTAAGAGAGCTCAGGAAAAGGGAGAAACAGACCAAGGCTTGGGTGAACCGGAGGGCCTGCCGTGGGCATCACAGGCACTCACTCCCGGGCTGGCCGGTGTGCTGCCGCAGGGAGCCGCCCGCTTTCCCAGCTGAGGAGGGAGCAGCAGGGCACCCTCCCCTTGAGCACTGTCCCCAGCCAGGGGAATGTGGCTGTCTGCTTACTGCCCAGGAGCCATCGTCCTTCCCTGCATATCACCAGGCAAGAAGTGGAGTGACACCTCTGCTTTGGTCCCTACCTAACGGCTGGCACCTGGGCAGGGACCACCACCGGGGATCCTGTGTGTCCTTCTGCCCCCGGCAGGCCTGGTCCAAGGAGTGCTGTTCGTTTCCTTGAATGACACCCCTCCCCTGGGTCCCAGCCCCAGGAATAATGTTCCGAGAAGGTCCTTGGTACAGACACCCCCAAATCACAGCCAAAGGCCTCTGTCAACAGCCAGGTCAGGGGTTGCCAAGGGCGACTTGGGGGCCCATGCCAGCCTGTTCCCTGTTTTTGTATGGCCTGTGATCTCAGAACAGTTTTTACATTTTTCAATGATTGGAGAAAAAACCCAAAGAAAAATATTTCATGATGTGTGAAAACGATATGAATTTTACATTTCGGTATCTATGAATAGTTATACTGAAACGCAGCCCTGCTCATCCATTTACATGCGGCTGCTTTCCGGGGACAACGGCGGAGTAGTGTGGTTGCAACAGACAGTGTGTGGCCCTCAAAGTGTGAAATATTTACTATGTGGCCCTTTACAGAAAGTGTCTGTCCCCACCCCCATCTTAGGCTTTTTTAAGGGACAGACAGATTCCACCTTTTTCTGACATGTTTAGTTGGCACAGCGATAGCTTGCAAGAGTGGAAGGAGAGTAACGTTTGTCGGGCACCTACTGTATACCAGGTACAGTTTCTCTGTTTATCACGTAATCTTTCCAGCAATCTGAGAGGAGCAAGCACTAGCAGCTGCTTGCGCTCTGAAGGCACGGAGCCTCAGAGAGATTAGGAAACCCAGACTCTTACAGCTCATCAAAGAGGATCCTGAATTCAAACCTGGGTCTGTCTGATGCCAAAGCTCATAGCCTCTCCAGGCCACCATGCTTCCAAGATGACCTCCAGCAGCCTAGGAGGGACCGGCCCCCAAGGCCACGGGTTTGGGCATTACCATCAATAGGTGGGGGAATCAACACTCAGGCTTCAGGGACCCAGCCCCCTCCCCAGGCTCCCTCAGCCTCAGAGCCCAGTCTTCAGGTGCAGGGAGTGTGGGCCACAGGCAGCAAGTCACTGACATGGCAACAGTGACAACTCAGTGACGACTCTGCGTCAGCACTGCCGCCCTCCTCCTGCCTGCTTCCTCATCTCTTGCTATCTATTTTCATCACTTGTTAGCTTTCCTTTGGGAAGATTCAATTTGCATTTAAATAGGATACCTCTGGAATGGCTCTGATATAACGTTAAGGCACTAATTACAAATTCATTTCTCTTTAAATATTAAGGCACTTCAGTTCATCTCAGGGGTGATGGAAAGCAGCAGGAATGCTCAGTGTTTTTGAGTAATGAATACTGATCTGTTTACTGCAAGGCTTTTATAGCTCCCCACCAGCAGAGGGCAGAGAGGAGGTGTTCATCAGGCCCATGGAAGGGGGCGGTGGTCCTGGGAGCCTTAAATTAACTAAAAATAAACATGCAACAACAATAATGCTTGATAGAAGCCGGAGACAGCCAGCAGGATAGAAGCTGCTGGTTTGGGACACAGGGGTGTCCTCAGGCTGACAGGTGCCCAAGTTGCTTGTAAGTGTCTGAGGGCAGGGTCCCTGCCCTCTTACTCATCACTCTTCCCATCACTACGCCTAAGGCCTGGCAGGCCGTGAGGGCTCCAGACATATTTGCTGAATGAATGAGTGAGTCAACCCATCAATCAATTACAGGAGAGCTCATTCATTCAACTATACTATGAGTCAGGTGTTGTACTAGATGATTTTCTTGTCTCCTTGTTAAATAATTTATTCCTCTGCTTTTCCCTCAGAGCCATGTAGATGATACACTAATTCTCCTTTATTTCAAAGAATAGTACTTTGCATTCTACACGCTGATGTATAATTTCACCTTCATATGTCACGGTTTATAATTAGATTAAATTGCGAGGGAAGTCCAGTTTTATTATTTGTAGTTCACAGGTGAGAGAACAGACCAAAGCAGGGGAAGAGATTAGCCTCAGGGCACCTAATTCCATTGGAGGCTTAGCCAGGACCTGAACCCTGGTCTCAGTGCTCCTGGCCTGGGTCTCTTTCAGGTGTCACCCCTCTGCCACCCCAGTGCCGGTCCCTCTGCTATTCAACAGTGTGACAGCCCACATTTGTCCTCAGGAGACTGGGAACCAGGAAGTGCAGAAGACCAAAGTTCAGCCCAGCCTCCGGGCAGGCGCCCCACAGGCCCCCCATCCTGGCCCCCACCTTGGCACGGTGCTGTCTGCAGCAGGCACTCCTCCCTCCCAGCTGGAGTCCCGTTTGCTCTTCGGAGTCCAGCCTCAGTGTCCTCCAGGAGCCTCGCACTACCCCTGCTGATAGAGTAATCTCTCCCGTGTTTCCAAAAAGCTTTATCTGTACCTGTGTTAGCACTTAGGATGGCCTTGCATGATAACCAGCACCAATCCTTACAGCACCATGCCAAATTCTTTACATATTTTATATAATTGGAACTTCATATGAACTGAACAACAACAATAGTGATAATAGGTAGTAAGTAAATGAGGATTATTGAACTGGTCTAAGTTTATGTGTGTGTGTATAATTTCACCTATAATGTAGGCACTATTTTTATCCCCATTTTGCAGATAAGGAAACTGAGACTTAAAGAGGTTGGGTGATCTTCCCAAGGTCACATAGCCAGAAGATGCTGTGAAATCTAGCTTGCCTGGCCCCATGCCCATCTGTGTAGATAGATGTTCTGTCTCACTCAGCATTTTGAAGGCAGGAACTACACTGCCATGTGGTTCTCGCAGCCCCTTGGGGCCAGCACGGCAGCTTGTACATAGCTGATATCCAGCCAGCTGAGCTGCATTCGGACCAGAAGCTAAAAGTTCTAGATGTTGGCTGCACGTTGGTCAGTCTGCACCTCAGAGTCATCTTCAAAGTTACTGATCTAGGTTAAAACCAGCTGGGAATGAACCTTGCCTGCAAAGCCAGAGAGGCCCAGCTGGGGAAGTAAGGTGCTTAGAGACCCTCGTGCCCCAGAATCTCAGGTCAGCCTGTGTGGGCTAAGCAGTCCTCCTCTCCTGTCACCACTGCTGGTCTCCCCGGCAGCAGGCACTAGGAATGCCAAGATGACACTGTGCATAGATAATTAAAAAACCTTACCTGACCAGGGAAAAAGGGCGTCAGGTGATCTTCCACCAAAAACAAAGAAGGGGAGGGGCTGAAGAGGGTCTGGCAGGGTTGGCTGGAGGCTCCTCACAGGAGCAGGCTGAGGGCAGGCTTGGCAGGCTCCCCAGGGACCCCAGGGCTTCCTCTGCAGCTGACCAGCCCGGCGCTGCTGTCTCTGACAGATGAGCGGGGAGAGAGCCAGGCCCTGGGGCAGAGGGCCCCACCCAGAGCGCCTGGAAGCAGCAGCTCCCCTGAGCTCCAGGAGGCGTGACCCCCACCAGGAGGACCTCAGCCAGCTTGCCAGAGCCCCAGCGTCTTTGCTGCTTCAGCTGCGAGGCTGCCTGCTCAGTGAGGAGAGAGGGTGAGGAGGCGGCATGCTCACACACACAGACAATAACTACCATGGAAACTAACCAACAAAAAGATTTAGGGAGCAGACTTCTCTGCCAGATGGGAGGGAATGAAAGGAGAGAGAAAGGGTTGTCCTTTGAGAGGCTGCCCGGACATTCACGCAAAGGGCAAATGTCCAATCAGCCCTAATCCAATAATTGCAGGTTTCCCCCCTGGGGAGGGTGGGTGGGGCTGTGAGTAAAAGGCAGGGGGTGGATTGACCTTTTTGTATTAAAGTTCCAAATAGCCACCCCGTGCATTTGTCTCGGTGTGCACAGCTGGGGCATCAGCTCAGAGAGGGAGAGCAGCTCCCTCGAGAACGCGCAGTGCTGCTGGCAAAGCCAGGCACGCTCCCCAGCCAGGCCGACTTCGCAGAGCGATTTGGTTCCCTCCGCTTGAGGAGACGGCTTGCGGAAGTTTCTTAGATCGAAAGCCCAGTGTTTCAGGGGGCCACAGAACAAGGCTGCTTTTTCACCCCAACCTGTCCTGTCCGTGAGGAAGAGTGGACTGCAGAGCTTGGAGAAAGCAGGTGGGGGCTCACAGAGACGAGGTGCATGCGGCGTCTTCTTCCCATGCCTCCAAGTTTTTCTTCGGGGGGGATGTTGTTTCTCTGAAATAAAAGAAAAGCTAACTAGGGGGAACTTTTCAATTTTCTGAGAAGGGACTGCTGTGGTGAAAATAAACCGAGTACCAGAAATCCCCTCTAACTATGCAGCTGTGAGACGAACAGCAAGTTTCCTCATCTGTGAAATGGGACTTGATGGGTTACGGGAAGGATTAAATGAGATAATATGTGTAAAGTACTTAGAACAGTCTCCAGCCCAGACTGTTTGCCGTTATTATTGCTATTATTACTCATCTTTCTGGTCCTTCTTTCCTCAGCTGTCAAATTGAGCCAGTAACACCAACTTATCTCACGAGGACTCAGTGTGGGGATGAATTAGGAGATTGCGTTCGATGGGTAGTGGTCTTGGGGATGTGCATTTCTCAGAACCCCCCCATCAAACTGCGGGCTTTATTGTATGTAAGTTATACCCGCTTTAAAAAAAATCCTCACCCGAGGATGTGTTTATTGATTTTTTTAGAGAGAGAGGAAGTGGGGAGAGGGAGAGAAACATTGATGTGAGACAGAAACATCAATCAGCCGCCTCCCATATGCGCCCCGGCCTGGGATCAAACCTGGAACCTAGGTGTATGCCCTGACCTGCAATCGAACCCGCAACCTTTCAGTACACGGGATGATGCTCCAGACAACTGAGTCACCCAGCTCAGGCTCACCCCGATTTTCAGATAAGTCTGTCTAACCAGGTACTTCACTCATGGGTATCTAGGATATAGAAAATATTCATTTCCTTCTTATCCCCTGGCCCTCTCTCCAGGAAGACAGGAAAGAGAGAGTGAATGCTAGCGTAAAAGAGTAGGATTTCATAGAGAAGAGGTGTTTGCAGCCAGGCCATATCGATTTTGTAGGGAACGGGCCACCTATGGAAACTCAGATTCTGGATGTCTCCCGAGGCTTGAACACCAGTCTCTCAGCTGCAGAGGCAACACCTGGGTAACTGAGCAGCCTTTATTGACCCAGCTCCTAATGTCATCACTTGGTATAAGAAGGTAAACTGCACTCCAGCTGGCTTCGGACATTTGTTCCAGGAGCCATTTCATTGGTACTGCCTCCCTGCCACAGTCGTCCCTTTGTCTCCCAGACACCCCCTCTGCAGCCCGGAGCTGCACTTCGGCCCCTGAACAGGGCAGCCTGGTAACTATTGGCTACAGGACGTCACAGCCAATGGAGTGGCCTGGGGAGGCAGCTGTCCATCAGAACAGACCGAGAATGAACTGCGTGCGCATTAGAAACGCCTGAGAGAGATTGCTGCAGCCCAATTAAAGAGGAATGGTGCGTGTGTGTAAAGGGACTGGAGGGGTGGAAAGTAGAATGTAATTAAGAATCAAGTAAAACCGATCCCTGGAGGCAGATCAGAGACCACGAGCAAACAGCCTGCCTAAATGATAGCGGCTTGGGTGATGCTGGAGATCGGAGCCGTGCTGTCCAGTGGCCCCGAACTGAAGTGAAGCTCGATTGGCCCTGTTTGTCCTGTGGGGTGATAACTATAAGTAAATGAATTCTCTAATCCATAATTCGAGAATAATTTTGAATTCAGTCTGTGACTGTCCGTTCTAAATGAATGTTTGGGGGTGCTGGCTCTTCTTTCCTTTTTTGTTTTGTTCAGGTTACAAGGCTAAGAGACCAATGCAGAGATGGCGGTAAGGTGAAGATGCTTCAAGTCCAACATTTTCCAGGGTTACTTCCCTCCTGTCTTTGAAGATGTTCACAGCCAGGAACACGGCAGGAAAGGGGATGAGTTGAGATTGTAACCACTAAAATAGCCAGTGAGGTGATGGTAGCCCTGCAGTGCAGTTCGGAACGTGAAATCCTGGTGATGAGAAGGTCTAATTTCAGCTCAGAACGTCCCCGACGAGGAGGATGCACACCAGCTCATTTGGCAATGGTCTGACATTAGGCGAAAATAAAGCAAGTGGGTTCCAGTTGAAATTAGAAGGCTGGGGTCCAGGTTAAAAAGCAAACAAAAGAAGGCAGCCCAGAGTCAGCTGGGGTTTGGGATATAGATGAGTCACAAAGCTGGGTTTATCTGCGGTTATCAGGATTGATCAGCCCAGGGCTTATTTCTGGGGCTCTTCTCTACTCAGCGATGCACCCCCTCCCCATAAAGAGCCCAAGCTGAAATATAAAAAGGTGCCGGATCTGAAATCCTGCCTAATTTAAGCTCTGCTCACAAAGGAGGCCAGAGAGCACAGGGAGGGGTGGAAATCAAGTAAGTAAATGTCAGCCCTGCAGTTGGGTAGAAGCCATTAGCCAGGCAGAGCATCCAATTAGAAGCCATTGAATTAGAGCAGTAGCAGAGGGGGCCTGACATCGGAGGGCACCGCGGGGAGGGACAGCCTGAGTGGGCAGGAAGGAGCTCCAGGCTGCTGTAGATGAGGATCACTCTAAGATGTGCAAATGGCAGGAGCAGATGCCTTCCGAGTGACAGGCCCCCACCCAGACATCCTGATAAAATGTCCACATGATTTCTTTGTCCTCCCCTGAGTCCTGTCTCAGAGAGCCCAGCCATCTCATGGGCAATTTTGGAGAAGATTTCCCCCTACTGTTTGAACCCAGACACAAAATGGGCAGCTCTCAGCCACTCAGACAAAGGAGGGGAGCAAATCCCTTGGTAAATAGTGCCCAGGAGATTGCGTTTTTCCCCTTCTTCAGTACAAACCCCCTCACACAGATGCTGAAACACACATCTGTTTGCTTGTGCATGCCAGAAAAGAGAACTTGGTTCACCTGGAGATGTTTTCATTTAATGCTATACTAATTATTTTGTAACCGGTGGTTGCTAACGCCGAGTCTCCCGTCTCTCTCTCTCTCTCTCTCTTTTTTTCCCCATAAACTCATTTCCTTGTCTAAACAAGGAAAAGATGAGCATTACTCCCTTGCTCCTACACTGGAAGATTTTAGATTAAGTCTCTGAAAAGCCACATATGTCAGTGACGCCCATGTGCCACTGATTTCAGGACTTCCGGGGAAAATCCACTCTGAACACAAAAATAGAAAGTAGCTCTGATTTAGGACAACCAAATCTGTTTTTTTTTTTTTTTTTCATCTAAATTGCCAACGGGCCTGTCCTGCGTGGCGTACCAGATATGGTCTGTGTGCTCAGGAAGCCTCCAGGCTCCAGGTGGCATCGGGATGGGACAGACACCTCCAGAGTGAAAAAAACCATGTGTTGAGAGACAAGTGATCGGTCTGCTCTTTGCCCTTCGGGAGTGTCTGAGGCTGCTGGAGAAGGCCTGTGAGAGAGGAAATCTTTGAGCCGGACCTTCAAAGGGGTGTCAGATTTTGGCAAAGTGGAGTAAAGGGCATTTGGGCAGAGACAAAGGAGATCCCTGTTTGCAGACGGGGTGTCATTGACTGTAGGGCTGCCAAATAAAATACAGGATGCCCAGTTAAATTAGAATATTTAGGGTATACTTCTACTTCAACATTTTTGTCATTTATCTGAAATTCTGATTTATCTGGGTGTCCTGTATTTTTTTTTTTTTTTTTTACTAAATCTGTAAATGCATGATGGGAGCAAATGATCACTCTCATACTTCAGGTTCTTGCAAAGTTCTAGATACTTAAACATGTTATTTGTAACCCTCTGCAGCTCCCTTGGCAAAGTGGGTATCAGCGTGCCTGTGTCACAGGTGAGAGAACTGAGGCGTTTATGGTTTAAGCAACTTGTGGCTCCAAAGATGCTTGGGAGGACTACTAGGTGAGGGGGGTGGGCAAAGGCTGGGTGGCCATGGATGGCCCCTGCTTGAATGCCAGGCTAAGGAGCTAGGCTTCTCAGAAGGCAGTGGAGAGTCCTTGAAGGTTTTGAGCAAGGGAGTGAAATGTGATCGATGTGAGAAGTATTTGGAATATTAATCTGGCCGCAGACTGTAAAATGGGTTTGGTCCAGGTGAAGGGTTTACAGATCAGGAGACCATACAGCCCTCGTTTGCACAATACTTGTGGAGCACCTACTGGGCGCCAGGCACCGTGCAGGGCACTGAGAGCACAATGGCAAAAAGGAAAGGCATAGTCTGCTCTATGTAGCCTAAATTAACAAGCAACTGATTTCCATGAAGGCTGATGAGTTGTATCAGAGGAACTTGGCCTACTTAGAAGATTGTCGAAATAGCCTACCAGTGAGGAGATGAGGACCTAAATTAGGATCATGGAAACGGAAATGAGCAATGCTCTGTAAACCAAGATTTTAAAATACAGGGTTTGGCAGAAGTAACGCCTGCTAGAGTGTGGTCGGTAGGGCAATGATATTGGTTGTAATAGTTTATAGTTTTAATTTGAATATTTCACCTAAAATGTCACGTGTGCTTGAGTGTGATATTGTTTTTAAGTATATTTTATTAATTATGCTATTACAGTTGTTCCACTTTTTTTCCTCCTTTATCCCCTTCTGCTCTATACCCCCCTCCCCTCCAGCATTCTCCCCTCCTTAGTTCCTGTCCATGGATCTTACATGTAAATTCTTTGGCTTCTCTGTTTCCTATACTGTGCTTAACCTCCCCCATCTATTTTCTACCTACCAATTATGCTTCTTATTCCCTATATCTTTTCCCCCATTCTACCCCCTCCCCTCCCTGCCGACAACCCTCCATGTGATCTCCATTGATATAGGAGATCATTGATATGATTCTGTTCCTATTCTAGATGTTTGCTTAGTTTGTTTTTGTTTTTGTTTTAGGTTTGGTTGTTGATAGTTGTAAGTTTGTTATCATTTTACTGTTCATAGCTTTTTTAAAAAAAGGTTTATTTATTTTTAGGAAGGAGAAGGGAGCAAGAAAGAGGGAGAGACACATCAATGTGTGGTTGACTCAAGAGTGCCCCCTGCTGGGGACCTGGCCCACAACCCAGGCATTTGCCCTAGACTGGGAATTGAACCAGTAACCCTTTGGTTCGCAAGCCAGCACTCAATCCACTGAGCCACACCACCAGGGCTGTTCATAGTTTTGATCTTCTTTTTCTTAGATAAATGCCTTTAACATTTCATATAATAAGGTCTTGGTGATGATGAACTCCTTTAACTTGACCTTATCTGGGAAGCACTTTATCTGCCCTTCCATTTTAAATGGAAGCTTTGCTGGGTAGAGTAATCTTGGATGTAGGTGCCTTTCATGACTTGGAATACTTCTTTCCAGCCCCTTCTTGCCTGCAAGGTCTCTTTTGAGAAATCAGCTGACAGTGTTGTGGGAACTCCTTTGTAGGTAACTGTCTCCTTTTCTCTTGCTGCTTTTAGGATTTTCTCCTTATCTTTAATCATGGGTAATTTAATTATGATATGCCTTTGTGTGTTCCTCTTTGGGTCCAATTTGCTTGGGACTCTCTAAGCTTCCTGGACTTGCAAGTTTATTTCCTTTACCAGATTGGGGAAATTTTCTTTCGTTATTCTTTCAACTAAGTTTTCAACTTCTTGCTCTCCTTCTTTTCCTTCTGGTACCCCTATGATTTGGATTTTGGAACATTTAAAGTTGTCCCAGAGGTTCCTAAGCCTCTCCTCATATTTTTGAATTCCTGTTTCTTCATTCTCTTCTGATTGGATGTTCATTTCTTCCTTCGGCCCCAATTAATTGATTTGAGTCCCTGTTTCCTTCCCTTCACTGTTGATTCCCTGTATATTTTTCTTTATTTCACTTTGTATAACCTTCACTTCTTCCTTTATTTGTGGCTGTACTCAGTCACTTCTGTGCACATCCTGATCACCAGTGCTTTGAACTCTGCCTCTGATAGGTTGGCTATCTCCTTCTTGCTTAGCTCTTTTTCTGGAATTTTGATCTGTTATTTCATTTGTGCCATATTTCTTTGTCTCACACACCTACTATGTTGTAAGGGGTGGAGCCTTAGGTATTTGCCAGAGCAGGGCAACCCACTTCACTGCATCCTCTCTGTCCCAGCTGCCCATCTCTGCCTCTCCTACTGGTCTGGATGAATGTTTCTTAACTCCCTGGTTGTCAGACTTCCATACAGTTTGATTTTCTGGCAGTTCTGTTTTTTTTTTTTTTCTTAAATTGGTTGTTATCCTTCTTTTGGTTGTACAAGGAAGCATAGAGTATCTACCTATGTCTCTATCCTGGCCAGAAGCTGGTATTGTTATATTATAGAATTACATGCTCATGATTTTGTAATAAAAGATTTCATAAGGGGCATTATTTGTGCCAGACCCTGTGAATTGAGGACCTGACCAAGTGATTTTTTTTTAAAGATTTTATTTACTTATTTTTAGAGAGCTGGGAAGAGAGGGAAAAAGAGAGGGAGAGAAGCATCACTGTGTCAGAGATACATTGACTGGTTGCCTCTAGCACACCTCAACCAGGGACCTAGCCCTCAACCCAGACATGTGACCTGACCAGGAATTGAACCAGAGACCTTTTGGGAAGCCACACCAGCCAGGTCTCAATTCCTAGTTATAAGTATAGTTGAGCGGGAGAAGCATGGATCATTAACATCCAGAGAGAATTTCAAATTCTACTTACCCAGGTATCTCACACTCCCGTCCTCCACGGTTCTTGAGTGTATTTGTGTCTGTTCGCATACAAAGCAGTGACACTTCAAAGACCTAAATGTAAGAGCTAAAACTACATAATCCAAAAGAAAACCTAGGTGTAAATCTTTGTGATCTCGGATTAGGCAATGGTTTCTTTGTTCTAGCTTTATTGAGATATGAGATACAATGTATAACGTATGAAGGTGGAAGGTATAGAGCAATGATTTGATACATGTGTATATTGCAAAATGTCACAGTAGTTTAGTTAAGACCTTCATCACCTCAGGTAATTATGGTAATTTTTTTGCGGTGATAACATTTAAGATCTCTCCTAGCAACTTTCAGGTATATGATACAATATTGTTAACTATAGTCAGGCAATAGTTTTTTTCAGCTAAAACATCAAAAACAGAAGTAACAAAAGAAAAAATGTTTTATATCAGTTCTCTCTCTCTCTCCCCTCTCTCTTTTTGCCTAATAATATTCCATTGTATGATTATGATACACTTTTAATACATTCATCAGTGGAAAGGGTTTCTTTTGGCGTGATAAAAATGCTCAAAAATTCATTTTAGTGAGGATCGCACACCTCTGGTGAAAGCCAGTGAATTGTATATATCAATATGTTACTTATAGTTCAATAAAACTGGTTTTTGTTGGGTTTTTTTTTTGAACAAAGGCTTTAGCATCAAACAGATATGAGGTTGTATCCACCAAATTCTCTACTTAATCATGCATAAATCAACTTTCTGGCTTTCAAGTTCTTCATCTGTAAAATCAGGACTATTGTAGTACTCATTTCACAGGGTACTCATCTGCTGAGAAGATGAAATGAAATAATGCATGGACAATACTTAGCACAGTTCCAGGTAATAATAAGCTTTTAATTAAGGTTACTGAGGTCACTAAGTCTGGATGAGTACCAAGTAGAGTACAAACCACATTCAATTCTAGCACCGTCACTTACATAAAGTATCCTCTGAAAACTCCATGGGGCCGTGTATGAGTTACAACTGTATTTCAAATAGAATTTCAAAACTAAGAAATATACCTCTCAATTGTTGAAACACAATCCTCAGAATTAAAAAACAAAACCAGAAGACACCCACAGTTAAACAAAAATTCGGTTAAAGGCTTCACAGCAGACTTAGCAGACGGTATGGCTTTACGCTGTGTTTATCCTTTGAGTGGAATGCTGTGAGACACCTTCGGCAAGTGTGTGACTGACTGAGAGCGGGTGTAACCGGGACCAGACAGCAAGGAACAGTTCGGCCACAGTTTCCAGACTCTCCGCGTGCTTGTTTCCTGTCGTTTAAATGGGAACTGTGCGAATGAGACACTCGCACTGACACACACAAGCTGGGCCGTGAAAGCCCGATTGCCTGTGAACATGTGAAAGGACTCGTACGACAGTGTGATTTGAAAATAATGTGAACACGTATGTAGCAGTAAAAGAAGTCGTCTGGAGTAGCAACATTAACAGTTCACATTTCTTCTAATCCTCCTGTCCAA
This sequence comes from Tonatia bakeri, assembly GCA_004024845.1. Classification (NCBI taxonomy): domain Eukaryota; kingdom Metazoa; phylum Chordata; class Mammalia; order Chiroptera; family Phyllostomidae; genus Tonatia; species Tonatia bakeri. The sequence continues at coordinate 87,057 of PVIA01002325.1, read as the reverse complement.
CTTAAGTGGGGAAGGCTTACAAGTGTAGAGAAGAAAACCAACCTAAGGTGTCTCGATAATCTCAGTTGTTGACTGCCTGCATTAATTACTGCTTTGGAATACCTGGTATGTACAAGGCACACGTTAGCTACCACAGAAAAGCTACGCAGAGGGTGTTTTGGCTTACATTGTATCGACGAGAAGCTAGAAGCCCAGAGTTCGTTTCCCAAGGTGGCAGCACCAGAGCCTGGCTGGGTGAGGCTAACACTGTATATAGAGGAGGTTCTGCCACGTCACTGGGGCCTGGCTAAGTCTTGGCCTGGCTTTCTAGTGAAGATGAACCTCAGCTTCCCCTCTCTCCTCTTCTCTGAGCGCACTCCAAAATCTTCTAACCTTCTCTACAGTGGCTGTTACCCACGGCAGTTGGTTTCAGACCTGGTGGCTCTGGTGCCTGTGTCTGCCCCTCGGGGGTTCTCGTGTGATTGGTCAGAGAGCACTTCCTGTGTCCCCAAGCAGTTCTGACGGCCAGCCAGGTTCGGGTCCACTGGATCTGGGGCCTCTAATTCTGAGATTTCAATCCAAACCTGTATCCTAAAGGACTCGGGCGATGCTCCTGTCTCCACTTAGCTTCGGCCAGATCAGATTAGCCCAGAAGCTTCTGGGCCTTTAAGATAAAGAAGAAAAACCGCTCCCATACCAGGCCTGTTGGCAGCCCAGCAAAGACTCTTGTTAGACAGATAAGGAGGCCTAACCGTGCTCCGGGCACCGAGCCAGCGGTCCCAGGGTCGGGCAGTTGTTTAACCAGTTTAGTTGTTGTGAGAACAAAGGTACCACGGCAGCGGTCTGTGCAGTTTGGTCTCAGAGGGACCAGCTCTCCTCCCGCCTCTGCCTGGTGGCCTGAACAGGAGACACAGCTGACTGAGCAGCCTGGCTCTCTCTCTCAATTGGCCTCTGTCCGACTGACCCTCCAAGAGCCAGGGAGGACTGGGCTCCAAACCAGGCTGGGAGGACCTGCGTGGCTTCGGAAACAGACAGGAAAGACATCGGTGGGGAGTAACGGAGGGTGATCAGGAGCTACGGGAGACACACACCCACGTGGCTTTTCCCTGGGGCTTCTCTCTGTAGTTGGCAAAACTCATAATATTAAGACATGCTGCCCATCATGGAGATCACAGAAAAGAAAAGCAGAATTTTAGTCTGCTCATGTTTAGTCCTCATCATAATCTGAAACCTAAAATTCTTAGCTTCCCTTTCCCCTTTCAGTATCCGCATACATATTAGCACCTATTTTAATTTCAAAATCATTTACCTAGAAGCCTCGGCCATCCAGGAAGAAAACATACTGAGTTCACTTATATAGCAGAGGTTTATGTCTTCATTTTGAGATTCCTTCCCTACATTTCATTTTTAATCCTCATTAAAACTGTGTTCCAACTAGTATTTGTTGCATCCCTGCCCTGCTAGCACCGGGCTGGGCATCAGAGGTTGATCGATGAGTAAGACATGGGCTTTGTGCTCTGAGAGGTCATAACCTAGTCAAAAGCTACCTACCTCCAGCTTACATCATGCAACCAGTTAGGCTGGGCCAAGAGACATAATAATAATAATAACAGTAATAATAACGATACCCAACCATTCTAAGAAGTCTGGTTAGACGGTTTCTCCAACCTACAGCAGATCAGAGTAACAAAGTTCAATTTGCTTGAGATGGTTGATGGCCTGAAAGCAGAGGAGAAAACAAACAGCACCGACAACTCAGAAAGCACAGCAGTCTGGGACCGTTTAGGCAGGGCAGCTGTCTGAGAGGCCTCTGTAGGTGTCCCTATTTCAATGCGAGGTTACAGTCACAGCTACGCCTTATAGCTAGGCGCTGCATCACGTGCCTTGCTGCAGACGACTTCAGTTAGCCCTCGAAACAACCCTGGGACTGATATCCCTCCCCGCTCAGGTGAAGGGACTGCAGCTGGCAAGGCCAAGCAGCCTGCCAGGGCCCTCGGCTGGTACCCGAGCCCAGGGCTGTCTCTCTCCACTGCACCCCCGGAGAGATGCCGGCAGAGAGAGCATCTCGTTCCGTGTCTTCATTTTGCCGAGGAGGAAACAAAAGGGGAAGTCATGTCAAATTATTCAAAATTACGTTTTTTTTCATTAAGGTATAACTGACACATATCACTGTAGTCGTTTCAGGCGTACAACGTAATGAGTCGGTATTTACATGCGTTGTGAAATGCTCACGAGAAGTCTAGTTAGCATGCGATAGCACACTTATAAAAACCAACCTGTTCTTTGTATCAGTACATTTGGTTTTTCTGTTTTGTTTTAAATTCCACATGTAAGTGAGATCATACAGTATTTGTCTTTCTCTGAGTTACTTCACTTAGCAAAATACCCTCAAGTTCTGGCCATGGTATTGTAAATGGCAAGACTTCCTTCATTTTTGGCTGGATAGTGTTCCACTGTATAAATGCACCACATCTTCCTAATCCATTCACTCATTGGCGGACACTTAGGCTGTTTCCATGTCTTAGCTCTTGTCAACAAGGCTGCAAGACAAATAGGTGTGCGTGTATCTTTTTGAATTAGTGGGGCTTTTTCCTTTGGACAAATACCCAGAAGTGGAATTGCTGGACCATACAGTAGTTCTATTTTAAATTTTTCGAGGACTCTTTATTGACTTCCATAGTGGCTGCGCTGATTCACAGTCCCACCAGCAGTGCCCAAGAGTCTCCGTTCCTCTACATCCTCACCTGTACGTGTTACTTCTTTTCTTTTTGGTGACAGCCATTCTAACAGCTGTGAGGCGACGCCTCACTGTGGTTCTCATTTGCATTTCCCTGATGATTAGCGGTACCGAGCATCTTTTTGTGCACCTGTTGGCCATCTGGATGTCCCCTCTGAGAAAGCGTCTGTTCTGATCCTCCACTCACTTTTACTCAGATTGTTTGTTTTATTTTTGTTATTGAGTTTTATGAGTTCTTTATATTTTTTGGGTATTAACCCCTTATCAGATCTATGGTTTACAAATATTTTATCCTAACAAAATTATATTTAGGATTCTTTGCTTTAAAAGGCAAAGAAGGGCCCAACATTTCAGGAAGATTTCTGTCGAATGCCATCCCCAAAACAATGTCACAGGCTGGGCTCCCTAGAAGCAGAGCCGGGGGCAGGCACCTGGGATGCATGACACGTTACAGAGGTGCTCCTCAGGGAGACCTGCAAAGATCTGGAGCAGAACGAGGGAACGGGGCCACACAGAACGGTGCTCCCAGGTACAGTCTTGCCCTGGCCTGAATCGTGGTGAATGGGAGGGAGGGTGGGGTCCTTGGGAACATAAATAACATTGCAGAGTTGCCCCTCCCCACCTTTTGTCTTTCCACATCAGTTAGTCTTTGGCTGTGGCTGCCCGGGAAGGGTATAACTGACCAGGAGAAGCAGCACTCATTGGATGAGGGTGACTCGCAGGAGAAGGGTGCTCATAACCGTAGGCAGTCACCCCACAGAGCAGTGGTGGGTACCCTGGGCCAGGGAGAGGGACATGGGCAAACCACCAGAACCGCACCCACTTACACACTCTGTTTATGCCTCTGCTTCCCCAGTGGTTCATGAACTTCATTCTATTCTAGCTCCGAGCACAGGACCTGGCATATAGTAGGCCCTCCATAAATGTCAGCAGAATGATACATAGTTAGGAGAGAAATTGCCATGCTCTCGAAGAGACAAACAGTAGCTATCTGGGAAAAAATTGCCAGCAGAATGCAGTAGCTCGGGCGTAAGGCCACACTGGACCACAGGCGTGGACAGACTCACTGAATACAGGGCTACGACCTTCCCATCACCACCAGGGTTTGCTGAGAGTGCAGATCTGTTTCTCTAAGCAATCCTTTTGCTTCCCCACTTTGGGAGAACATGTTACATTGAACAGAAGCTTTTGATGGCCTCTGACAAGCAGGAGACATCAGTGTTGTCTTTGAGAGTTAATTGTAGAAAGCCTGGCCTACAGAAGTGCCCAGACATCTTTTTGCCCCCAGGTTTGGTCTGAGCAAGGAGCAGCCTGGCAGGTGATCAGTGATGTGTTCTCTACGCCTCCCCAGATGGCCTACTTTTGCTAACACCATCCCACCTTTAAGTAAAGCTGTGAGCAAATGCAGAAAGCTGTCTATTGTTCTTTTTCCAAGTTGCAGTATGGTGCTTACAAGAGAAACACAGTATAGGCGACCTGTAGAATCTGCGTGGCTATTAATACCCAGATCAAATAAAAGCTCTGTACCCTGAAATCTTGAATACTGGGTTGCATTTTCCACATTTGTCGAAAGTCCAGAGCAATTCACAATATCACCCGGCTTCTAAGTACAGCGATGAGAATGGACAGCAGGTAGTGAGCTGATAGGTTTTAAAACGAGATGGACAGCATCAAGTGTGGTGGGAGAGTTAAGGGCTATTTCATTAGGTTGCCATTAAGAAAACAAAACAAAACAGTGATAAGAAATGGAGGTGGGGGCCAGAAAATGCACATTAGGACCCCCATACCTTGGTGGGCTCTGCTGGAACCACCACAACGTTGATGCCAGGGCCCCTGTTACCGGGGGCCACACATATGCCGCCTGTTCTGGCACGCTTGCTTGGGTTCGCCTGGGCACACAGTGTGGAAAGGCGAGGGGCTCGTCCAGGGGCAGCTCGTCTCGGCCACACCTGCTGCTGAGGGAGACGTGTGGGGCGTGGTTCTGACACAGGAAGGAGAACGGGGACCTGAGGATGCAGACTGCTGTCTGCACTGCGGGGGAAGCCAGTGGCCTGCATGCAGACTCTAGACTGTAGATGTCCTTCGGCCCACAGCCGTTCCTATTTTTTTAAATTGTGAATTACTTGTCAATTTGAAGAGTTTAGAACTTTCACATAAATATGCAGAATTTTCACTTTTCTTGAAAAACCTATCCATAGTCCTGCATGACAAGTCCTGGCTGGGCTGGCTGTCCCCTCTGAGATAATGTCATTCTGCCAGTCACTGAGTTCACAGTCAGTCTCACAGCTTGCGTGGCCCCTGTGGATGTTGAGACCCCTGATAGTGTGAGCTGATGCTGTGGTAATTGCTTTGTTTGTTTTTCCTTTTTTAAAAAATTGTGGTAAAATATACATAACAAAATTCACCATTTTAACAGTACAGGTCAGTGACACTAAGCACACGCACACGGCTGTGAGACCCCTACCGCCAGCCACCTCCAGAGCCTCTTCCATCCTCCCAAACAGAAACCCACTAAACAACAACCCTCCAGCCCCTCCCCTGCCCCTGGCAACCGCTGTCCCACCACCGTCCCACCGCCTGTCTCCACGAATCTGACCACTCTGGGTCTCCCATGTAAGTCGGTCACGCAATGTTTGTCCTCTTGTGACTGGCTTATTTCACTGAGCACGCTGTCTTTGGTTCTGACTCAGAATTCTGGTGCTCATTTTATTTCTTTTTCTTATTTTTTAATATTTGTTTATTATTTTCAGAGCGAGGGGAAGGAAGGGAGAAAGAGAGGGAGAGAAACACCGATGTGAGAGAGAAACATTGATCGGCTGCAATCCAGGCATGTGCCCTGACTGGCAACCTTCCACTTTGCAGGACAGCACCCAACCAAGCCACACAGCCAGGGCTAGTGTTCATTTTACGGAGGAGGAAACTGGGGCCCCAGGGAAGCCCTTCACTCCCACATGCAGCCAGGGGCAGACTTGGGATTATAAACTGGATCCCGATTCCCTTCTTAGACTACGCTTCCACTTCCCAATAGTGTTAAGTAGGAAAGATGCTCTTCATAGCAGCAGAGTGGTCCTCGTGCACACAGGTTTTGAACATGCCCTTCTGTTTGCACATTTGATGGACTGCCCAACATTAGTCTTGTGAAGGGGAAAGACTTGCCCTTTCTTTAGAAATGGGTGTTGACAACCCCTTCTCCTCTGAAAGGCCAAAGAAAAAAAAAAGACAAGCTCATCCTGTCTCCTCCACATATTGTTAGCTATTCCTTGCACTCCAAAGAAGCTTTTAAAAATGGCTGATGGCTCAGTGGGTTGGGTGTTATCCTGCAAACCAAAGGCCAGCAGTTCAATTACTTGTTAGGACAGACGATGCCTGAGTTGTGGACCAGGTCCCTGGTTGGGGGCACACAGGAGGCTCTCCCTATTGGTCTTTCTTTTCCTCTCTTTCTCCCTTCCCCAATCCCTCTTAAAAAAAAAAAAACAAAAACGAGGCTCTCTAGGAACTGCAGTTGTCACACTGTTCTCCCGTTGCCAGGAAATAAGGAGAGCCGTCCTCATCAGAACAGCCCCCTTCCGGCTCACGGGAGACTGACTCAGTTAGGCAGCGTCGTGTTTAGGTTACCCCCACAGAGGAGAACATTTGCGGGAGCCCCCCTTTTTCAGTGACCGCGGCCTCGTAAATCGGGGAGCGTGTTGTAACAGTGCTGATCAGCTCTCAGCACTAATGCCTCCGCCTATTTTCCCCTCGCTCACCAGCTTTGCCAAAGTGCATGGAAAGGAAGCGTGACCAGGCTGTGCGCTGAGGCAGCAAGCAGGTCCTGGATGGCAGGCATGCCTGCCGGCGTGTGCCCTCTCACTGGGTTCGTTGCTCTCTGAGAAAGCTTGTTAAAAGCTAGCTCGCTGGACACACTAATTAGCTTCCCTTTCATTTTTCTGCCATCCAGGTTTCTGGGGGGAATCTTCCCCAGAATGAAATGCTGAGTTGGTTAGGCACTTTCTTATTTTAGTCCTGAGATCATTTCTTGCTTCAGGAAAGAGTGAAGGTTTATTTTACTTCAAAGATCAGCCTTTCATGTTATCCTAATCAACAAGACTTTTCGTGGCCGGGGGTGGGGGGGTGGGGGTGGGGGTTGGCGAGAGAAGGCAGGGAAAAAAGCAAGACAACCTCCCAAACGTGGATACTCCTTTTCTTTTCCCCTGCATGTGTGAATTCTTGTCAACTACTATAGACATGAATAATGTGGTCTGGCACTTCTTTATTTGTGACTGTGGCAATAAAAATAACTTGGTACTTAACCAATTATTTCTAAGAGGTGGTAGCACAGTGTTTCTTTGAATGTCGAAACCCAGAAATAGAGCTTTTAAGAATTTCTTCCATCTGCTAGACTGAACGTTGGCTGGGTAGAGATTTAAACAGCACACATGTGATGGAAAAGGCCTCATTGCCCCATATGTAGAACATAAGCCCATGAAATCCACCGCTCCACGTGACATGCAACTAGCTGAATTCTGTTCTGCCAGCCAGCGCTCCACGTAACTGGCTGGCAACCAGAGGGGGAACACCCTTTTTGGGTGGCAGGTCTCACCCCGAGGTAACAGTGACATTTCCAGGAATGAATACTACCCAGCCCGAGGAATGACAGCCTGTTACAAGGATAAGCACTGCATATGAGCTTGATTGGGAATGCCTTTCAACAGCAGTTTGCTCTTTTTATGAACTTCTCACAGGAATAATTAGGAGGCAAAATCTGGGGTATTGGTTTTGCAGTTTCAAATGTCTGGGTTGTGACTTAAAAAGGTAGTGGGCTCCTTCTAGACAAAGTGAGATGGTTCAGATAGAATCCCCAGCCCAAGGAGCTCCAGTATATGTAACGGGGGGCAGATGAGTAGTTAGCACTGGAAAAATAAAACATCCTGATGGCCAGGAGTTTGCTCTGGACAAGAGGAGACTAAATCTCCATACCAATGCCTTTCCTATTACCGAGACTAGTCGGGGAGAGAGCCCTGCCTGGGAATTTAATTTGGCCAAGGTCAAGAAAATCTCAGTGTCACGGCTTCTGCTGGATCCATGCAGCCGACAGTGGGGTGGCGGTGGACAGGTGCCTGTTGTTGGGGAAGACACTGAAGTAGGCCCAGTTCTCTTCTCCCCACAGTTTAGCTTCCTTGTTATGTCTCAGACTTCAGAAAAGCCTGGTACATATACCATTTGTGTTATTGTATTGTGAATTTAGGGACAGAGCAGCGATGGAGGAAGGGACCTTCCTTGTGTCGGCCTCCTGCTGAAGCCACCTTAGTAGCGGCAGTTTCACATTGATGAAGAACAGTGGCCCTGGGACCACAGTCAGCGCCTCTCCCCATACACACTTTCCCCAGGTTACCAGGGGAAGGTGGGCCTTCAACTTGGATCACATCACATTTGTTCACAAAACAGGGCCATTGCATCTTTAGAGTTCTCTTTTAACTCTTTCCTTGCCCCCCTCCCCCCCCCCCCCCGTTTGCACTGAGCAATGTGCAGGTCCGCCTTCTTTCTCTGGGAGCCCCAGAAGGTGTCCGCCTCTGTTCACCAACACAGTTGTCTCAACCGCCCCGCCTGGTAGTGTCTGCTGACTTCTCTGCTGCCGCCCTGGCTCCCACAGCCTGCTACATTTGCTGTTCCTGTCAAGGACACACCATTGAAATGCATGTCAATGTGTGCTGCCTCCCACACACACTGGGCTGCCCACAGCTGCTACCGCCGGTGTCCAACACACAGACAGCCGACCTCTGCTGTCGGTGTCCCTCAGGGATTTCAGCAAACAGCCCCTTTGGTTTGCTCACTCTTTAGAAGCCCTCTCCCTGGTTCTCAAGGGAAGCTGAGGAAACTGACATGGAAACTGCCCATGTGGACTCCAATCCTAGAGGCAGGAACTGTTAGCTCTTAGGAGCGTTCCTCCTCCATGCATTGGCCTCACAATCAAACTTTAAGCCCAGACCAGTGTGGCTCAGTTGGTTGAGCATCATCCCGCAAGATGAAAATTTGCTGGTTTGATTCCCGGTCAGGGCATGTGCCTGGGTTTTGGGATTGGTCCCTGGTTGGGGTGATTGATGTATTTCTCCCCCTCTCTTTCTCCGTCCCTTTCCCTCTCTCTAAAAAAAAAGAAAAAAGAAAATCTCTTCTTTAAAGATTAAAGTTTAAACTCCTTAATATCATCCTGCAAATTACCTATGACATGATCTGAATGCCACCTTCTTTTCTTGCCGCATCTCTTAACCACCCCCTTTACTTTTCCTTGTGGCTCCCACACTCCCCTGCTCTTTCATACTAGCTGCTGTAAATACTCTTTTCTCAGCCTGGAGACCATGCCTTTACTTCACCCACTTTTCTGAACCTTACTCATCCTGCCAGATTCAGCTATGGCTCTGCTTTCTCTAGGAAGTTACCACATCCACTCCAATGTCTGAGAATGCTGCCCTTGAAAGGGCACCCTGTCCTACCATCAATCGTTAACACTGTAATCTCTGCTGACTTCTCCATCTCCCCTTCCACACTGTGTGGTCCTTGAGAGCAGGGACTGTATCTTATATCGACTTTGTCATTCTATTGAGAGTGCACAGGAGGCGCTAAATAAATTACTGGATAAATGAAGAGTGAAACAATTCCAAAGTCTCTTCCTTTAAGACAAATTTTTCCCAAAGGGGGTCCAGTCCCCACTGTGCATATACTCCCGATGGACCTACCCTACTGGTCCTCTGGCCAGACTCTTAGGGTCAGCCTGGTGTAGGTCTGAGCTAGGACTCCTCCTACATAAGCATCTGAAGGGGCTGGACTACAGGGAGGCTTCTCAAACTTTAATATGCACATGGATCCAGGGATCCCATTACAATGCAGGTTCCATTTAGGGTGGGGTCTGAGATGCTAACACAGCTGGTTGGGGACCCATACCTTGAGTAGTAAGGTACTAATTAGATGTCTTGTGTAGTCTCTTTAAACTGATTATAGGTTTATAAGAACTGATTCTGATTTATAAGAACAAACTGGTGACTTCTGGTCAAGATGGCAGTGCAGGTAAACGTAGTACTCACTTCCTCCCACAACCACATCAAAATCACAACTAAACTACAGAATAACCATCCTTCAGTGTGGTTATTCTGCCTGGAATTGGGCAGAATGGAAATCCTGCAACGGGGAATTAAAGAAGAAGCCACACTGACTCAGGTAGGAGGGGTGGTTTGCGGACGAGGCCAACCCCACACCCACGTGTGTCAGATAAGCATTGGGAAGGACATCTCTGCAGAGTTCTCCCCTGAGGAACAAGGGGTCCCCGCTCCACACCAGGCCCCCCAGCCCAGTGCCAGGGGCTCCAGTTCCAGGAAGAGAAGTCCCTATAACTCCTGGCTGTAAAAACCAGCAGGAATCAAGGCTGAGGGACACAGAGGGCTTCTAGAGTCCCAGGAAGTTCCTCTTAAAGGGCCTGCACATGGACTTACTTGGACTCACTCCCTCCAAGCTCCAGCACTGGGGCAACAGCTTGAAAGGCGCCTGGGACATATAGGGAGAAACTGAATTGTCTGGCATCAGGGCAAGGGCTGGGGGGGGGCAGCTTTCTCCCAGACACAGGGACTAGACAGGCCACAGAGATGGCAGGCATGTGCCATGTCTGAGACTCCATCAACCTAGTTCACACTGTTTACCCTGTGCTGGTGATTCTCTGAAGCCGCAATCCATCCAAATTTCAGGCCCACCCAAGTTGTTTCCTGTGGCCTTTCCATGTGAATAGCCTGTTTCGGCTCATGCTTCATACTTTCCTAAAAATCTCTCAGACAAGCAGCATCTAGCTTCAGCAAGCCCTATGCCTCTCACTAAGTGGCCAGGGGTCTGGCACTAGCAGCAGCCTGATTTGCAGCTTGGCCTCATCTGGGCACTTCCAAGCTCAACACAAGTAGCAGCCATCTGCAGATCACTTTGCAGCTCATGCTGGGTGGCCTCGGACAGAACACATGTGGTGGCTGACCTTGGCCTTCGCCTCCCAGCAGGCCCTAGAGCCAGTGCACCCAGTGCACAGCTTCAGACCATGTCAAAGCACCACCATCCAACCACCACCACAAGTGACACACTCAATGGGTGGACTCAGTGGACACCAGAGCCCCACTGAAGTCAGTGCTGCTCTGTGGGGTGAGCCCCTATACAGCTGATCCTCTGCAGTGGTGGTTGGTGGTTATAGCCAGTTTAGGGCTGATTGGCTTGGGGGTAAATCCCTTCTGTTGATGTGCCAATAGCAATCAAGGCTCAACTACAACAGGGGTGTACACAGTCCACATGGGGGTGCACTTTGAGTGCCCAGCCTGGGTGATTAGGGAAGCTGTGCCACTGGACCCTGCAGAGCACCTGCTACATTAGGTCACTCTACAAAGCCTGGGAGACATAGCAGCTCTACCTAATACATGGAAACAAACACAGGGAGGCTGCCAACATGAGGAGACAAAGAAACATGGCCCGAATGAAAAAACAGATCAAAACTCCAGAAAAAGAACTGAAAGAAAATGAAGGTAAGCAATCTACTAGATGCAGAGTTAAAAACTCTGGTTATAAGGATGCTCAATTAAGTTGTTGAGAACCTCAACAGCATAAAAAAGTTGGTCAGGAATGAAGGGTACACTAAGTGAAATGAAGAATAGTTTACAGGGAATCAACAGTAGAGTAGATGAAGCCGAGAATCAAATCAGCAATTTGAAACATAAGAAAGCAAAAAACACCCAATCGAAACAGCAAGAAGAAAAAAGGAATCCCCCCACAAAAAACGAGGATAGTGTAAGGATCCTCTGGGACAACTTCAAATGTACCGTCATTTGCACAATGGGAGTACTGGAAGGAGAGAAGAATGAGCAAGAAATTGGAAACCTTTTTGAAAAAATGATGACAGAAAACTTCCCTAACTTGGCGAGGTCCAGGAAGCTCAGAGTCCCAAACAAGATGAACCCAAAGAAGCTCACACCAAGACACATCATAATTAAAATACAAGAGACTAAATACAAAGAGAGAATCTTAAGAGACGCAAGAGAAAAGCAGTTAGTTATCTACAAGGGAGTTCCCATAAGATCACCAGCTGATTTCTCAACAGAAGCTTTGCAGGCCTGAAGAGACTGGCAAGAAATATTCAAAGTGATGAAAAACAGAGAACATACAACCAAAACTACTGTACCCAGCAAAACTGTCATTTAGAATCAGAGAACAGATAAAGAGCTTTCCAGACAAGAAAAATAGTTAAAGGAGTTCATTGCCACAAAACCAGTATTGCATGAACTGTTAAAGGGTCTTCTTTAAGAAGAAAAAATAAAAAATATGAACAATAATATAGCAATAAATATATATCAAAAATTGAATCTAAAAAATAAAACAAATGAATAAGCAGAACAGAAATAGACTCATAGATAGAGAACATTTTGATGGTTGTCAGAAGGAAAGAGGCTGGGGGCTGTGTGAAAAAGATGGAGGGATTAAGAAGTGCCGACTGGTTGTTGCAGAACAGTCATGGGATGTGAAATACAGCACAGGAAATATAGTCAATAACTGTGTGTGGGGTCAGATGGGTACAAGATTTATCAGGATAGTCACTTAGTAAGTTATGTGATATCTAATCACTGGGGTATACCCCTGAAACTAATGTAATAATGTACACCAACTGTAATTTAAAAGTTTTTAAAATGAAAATAATGCAAAAAAACTAATTGCCCAAAATTCAAAGTACAAAAGAAGCTTTTATAGGTGTGGTTTATTTACTTTTGTATAATGACTGACCTTATTAAGAACAAAAGTGTTCTTTAAAATTTTTCTATCATTTTCTATTTTTCAATTACACTTGCAGGAGTGTCCTTTTAAAAAGCCATGTGACCACCATTGTAGGTTGTTTCCTCCTATTCTTATACCCGATCCCCTTTTCTCTTTTCTCTCTGAGAGAGAGGCTGCTGGAGTTCAGGTGTTCACTCTCCCGTATCTCTCACTGTTCTGCGTGAAACCCATAACACAGAACTGGCAGTGGGATAAGGCTGGTCCTGAATTCTGCCTTAAGTGTTAATATAGCGGCCTGAGCTGCAGAATTAATTTCAGCTGTTCAAAGAGAGCAAGCCAATGTGTCTATGATTCTCTCAGCCTTTCTCTCGTGCTTTTTACCTCATGGTCACAGAATAGCTGCTGCTGCTTGGTAAATTCAAGCATCTCTTAGTATAACCAATTATCCAGTGAGTTTCATATTTTCTTGATAATTTTTTTCCACAGCTGGTTTGTTTGAAGCAGAATCATATCACATTTGGTTATTTTTAACAATAGTATGTGCCTTAAGCTCAAAATTTATCTTTATGAGATAGAAATAAATCCTTATTTGTTTAAGTTGGGCTTATTGGAGTTGTATATCCCTTGTAGCCAAACTGTAACACACTGCTTGTGGAAATCTTAATACAAAATAGTAGAAAAAAGGAAAAGAGAATCAGAGTCCCATCACTGAAGTACTGGTAACATTTTGACATATTTTCTTCCAGTGTTGTTTGAATAGTTGTGTTAACACAGCGGTAACAAATTCATGTCCTTTTTTAGCTTATCATTTAAAAGATGCATTTTGGGGGTGATAAAAATATTCTAACATTGATTTGGTGATGATTGTACGGCTCTATGAACACACTAAAAACCACTGAATTGTGCACCTGAAGTGAACTGTGTGCACGGAAACTACATCTCAGTGAGGCTCGCGTACAAGCTTTAGATGACCACTTCCTGTTACGATAAACCCACTGCGAATACGTTAATTATTGCATAATTGTCTATGCACAGGCGTACTCCAATTCAGTAAACTGCTCTTCTGTTCGATAATTGGGTTAGTTCCATATTTTGACTATGCTACAAATTCCTTGCACTTAAATATTCTCTTTATCTAGAATTAGTTCCTCCCAGAGATAAAAATACTGTGCCAAAGTGCACATCACTTACGCACGTATTGAGTTTTTTATTGGGGGCTCACTGCCAGTCCGGTGTCGGCCACACTGACTTTGTACGCGTTATTTCTTCAACTCTTCATCAGCCTAAGAGGTCTAGTCTGTCTCTGTTTTCAAAACTTGAAACCAAAGCTCGGAAAACACAACTAACTCGTCCAAGGTCACGGAGCCTACCTGCAGAGGAGCCAAGCGCCTGCGCAGCTCTAGTCCCAGCGGCCGTGGGGACTCCCCTCAACGGGACCGACTTGGTCAGACCTTGGTAGTTTCAGTGGTGAAAAGGCTATCATTTTCTAAATTGTTTTTGGATAATTTTGGATCTTTTCTTTTGTTTGCCAAGCCAGACATACTTATTTTGTTGTTGTTAATTACGCTTTGCGGCCTTTCCCATAGAGGACTATGCAATTTGGAGAATGAATAACATGTGATTGATGCCTTGTTACCAGCACTAAAAAGAAGAAAGCTGCCACAGTTTCCTTTTCCGAAGCGCGCTCCCATGCAGAAGCACCTTTAATGGTCGGCATGCCTCACGGAATTCCCTGTAACCCAGCTCTTTGACACGAGTTCTCCCCGTCGTCCCTTCCACCTGGCTGAGCCTGGGTGCTCCGGCGACTGCCCGGCTGCGGGGCTGGCCCTCCCCCTCCAGCGCAGTCCCGTTCTCCTCGTTCTTCTCGAAGCAGGCGGGCTCGGAGCAATCACTGCTCTGCTCCCAAAGCGCTTAACCCAAGAGTGGCTTCTTTTCCACAGTTATGTAGACAAATATCACAATGACGAAGATGACAAACGCAGCCAGCCTCACGCCCACTGGAAACCTTTCTAGGTCCCTGCCGCCAACACTACAGTTTATTGCGCGGCAGTCTTTCTCTTCAGCGTCACTCCGTCCTTTGGGTCTGGTGTCTGGTGCTCTGGAGGCCCACCTGTGAAAACATGAGTGCGTGGAGCTAAGCCCCCCCTGAAACTGTGTGGCCTCTGGGCTCAAGGGAGCAGCCTTCCCAGGGCTCTATGGTGGGAAACCCATGCTAACTTTAACAATGATGTTGACAGGGTATCGCGAGGGTGCGAGGTCTCCAACAGTCTCGCCGAGCATTTCTTTCTCACCATCACACACATGTGTAGTGTCTTCCAGGGGCGGCCCAAGGCCTGACTCAGGGACGGTCGGACCCCAGTCTCTCCTGGGGTCTGTGAGAGCCGGGTGGAGGACATCAGCAAGCAGGCCCTGTCCTTCCTTTCCTCCCAGGTCTAAGCACAGACCTTCAGGGTGCTGATAGGAGGTACTTTCGAAAAGTGCTTATTTTGTATTTAAAAGAGAAAGAGGATACTCTCTGAGATCTTTTAGAGAGAGTCTCATGTTTCCGCTAGTTTAATCCAGGAAACGGGCTGAAGTTTATTCAGAAGTTAGGAAACTTTCCAGAAAGCTTTACTTTCTGACTAATAAAATGGCCAGTCTTGAGCTTTTATTTCAATGACCTACTCTTTTTCCCCCCTTCTTTCCCTATTTTCCAAGACACAAAGACTAAATGTCTACAAGCCAAGGACCTTGGGTTCTGGTCTCAGTTCATTGTGACTTTTGGATTCCCCTCGCCCTCTCCGGCCTCTACACCTAAGCCGTCAACTAGAGGTTTTTGTCAGGCCCCTTTACTTTTACAATGAGATATTGCCCCAACTGGTGTGGCTCAGTGGGGTGGGCATCCTCCTGCAAACCAAGGGGTGGCTGGTTTAATTCCCGGTCAGGGCACATGCCTGGGTTGTCGGCAGCATCCCCAGTTGAGGGCACGCGGGAGGCAGCCGATATATGTTTCTCTCCTTCTCTCTGCCTCTCTTTTCCTCTCTCTAAAAATTAAATACATAAATTCTTTTTAAAAATTAAAATAAAATAAAATGAGATATTATGAATCTTCTTTTTCAACAGATTGTTTTTTAGACTCAAACCTTTCACAAAAATTTGAATAACAATTCTTTCAGAAGTTCCATGAGTCCATCAGGTCTCCTCAGACGCTAAGAAAAGTATTACCTGACTTTCTCAGAACACTTATGACTCAGACGGTCGGTATCTTGGGCTTTGGGTTTAGTGGTGGAAGCCTTGGGTCTCTAATGAACAGAAACAAAATATCAACAAGAACTTATTTACCAAGAAAACAGTAGTTATCAAATTATCAAAAAGAGGCCTCACAGTACAGTTTCTAATGTCTTGTACAAAGGACCTTATTTTTTGTTCTAGAAAAAAAATGTATACTCTGAGGACTAAGAAAGTTTTTGGTACCTCAAATGGTTTAGTACTTGATAATATGAACTTCAAGTTTGCCTTTAGTCAATATTGGCAAAAACCTCCCATTCTCCCCTTTCCGTGGAGTAACATTTTCCTTGGGTGACTCACACGTGAACAATAGACACACCAGTGACAGGGGTCATGTGACGGGAGCAGCATTTTGTTCTTAAATATCATCTTTCTATTTTGCTGTCTTATTTGTACTTTTATTACTTGGAGCTTTTTTTGTGAGCATGCATAATTTTTATACAAAGACTAAAGTTATTTTAAAAACGAAGTTGGCTGTGAACAAGGACTAGAAAATAATTTAGGAGAATGAAAACGTTCTGTACGAGGAACAGAAGCAGGGACTGTCAAGTCATCTTTTCTTTTTCCAAAAATTTATCTGCTGTTTTTTTTCCAATGAAGTACAAACACATAGCTCCCTTTGCCTTTGTTTCCTCTCTATGCAATAGTCATAAAGATTAAGTGGCTTAATCTATGCAAAATTATTAAAACACTTGCTGATATATAGTAAGCACTTAATAAAAGCACTTAGTAATAATGATTGTGATAATAATAATTACTATTAATTTCATGTTGCCATTTTTCCTCACTTGTCTGATTTTCCTTGATTGTCTTTTCATACTTAATATTCAGGCCTTCACATCCTCTCGTGTCTGCAGTGCCCGGGAGTGTGCAGATGCCGTATCAGATGGCACTGCTAACCACCATTTGCTGAGCGCCCGGCGCATTAACCCGTTCACTCCCCGAGGCCTCCCAGACCACCCTATACCCCTCTGGGAGGCACTGTCGCCACTCCGTTTTGGATACGCTGAGTCTGGGGGCACAGGAAGCTTACGTAGCCAGCCTAAGGTCACACAGCATTGTCAGTGGAGCTCTGTCCTGGGGCCACCACACGGGACCCCTCTCCACTCTTCAGTTTCCAAATATCACTTCCCTCCTGCAAGAAGTCTTCTGGATTGGGAGCGGACTGGGAGTAAAGGGGAGAAAACTGTACTTGAATTGATTAAAATAAAAAAAAAAGTCTTCTGTATTCCTCTCATCCACTCAGATCAGTTGTCTGGTCTGTAGTTCTTCAGCCCTAATAAAAACGTTCTTTGTTTTATCTTTCTTTAATCAGGCCACAGTATCAACCACATAGGGTCGGTAAGTTGGTGCCTATAGCCCTCCCCAGAGACCCAGAACCCCTGAGCACGAGAGGAGCCTATGACACCGACCGTGCAGCCAGAGGCCTCACAACACGGGAGGCTACGGACCAGGGAATCGGGAACTGGGGACTTCCACAAGATGGCACTGACCGACACCAGGGCAGAACAGAACCAGGGGGACAGTCAGAAGATGTTCTGACAGCGATGCTGAGATAGACAGGACTAGGGCGTGATGGAGGGTGGGACGGGGACACTTGGACACTCGTGTGAGTCACAGAGTTACCAGGAGAAAGGACAGCCTTGGCCTCAGCCAGTGTGTTGTCAGGACACTCCGACAGAGCACAGAACCCTAGCGAGTCTGGAATATTACCCCCAGGGTGTGTTGTGTCGCCGGGTACGACGGTCTTAGCCTAAGGTTGGGGGGACACAGCCCACTGTATATCGTTTACTGCTGGCCATCCCTTCCCAGTGAAGCCACCAGACAACGGAGCAGCTGTGGCCTCCACCACTCCCCCTCTGCTCCCTGCTCCTCCTCCTTAAAGAAGCTGTTCTCAGCAGTGGTTTAGTGATACCCAAGCATGGCCTCTAGAGATGGTGTGAAGCCGTGCAAAACCCACAACAAAGCAAAGGCTCTTGAGGAAGAGGGACTGTAAAAGCTCTCACCACGGTGCCACAGGGGCTAGTGGAGGTCTGCTCACCAAGAGACACGTCACACTATTTCCAAAGGTGTTGGAAAAATTTTTATAAGTACACTTTTTCTTTTCTTTTTTTAACTACAAAAAATTTCAAACATATACAAAAGTAGACAACAGTGTAATGAACCTCTAATACCCGTCACGTGCAACTTCTTTTTAATTCTCTTAAAATTAAAATAGATATGCTCACCCTGGCTGATGTGGCTCAGTGGATTGAGCACAGGCCTACCAACCAAAAGGTCACAGGTTTGATTCCCAGTCAGGGCACATGCCTGGGCTGTGGCCCAGGCTACCCTGTTGGGGGCGCTTGAGAGGCAACCACACACTGATGTTTCTCTCCCTCTCTTTCTCCCTCCCTTTTCCCTCTCTCTAAAAAATAAATAAAATCTTAAAATAGATATGTTAAATAAAGCCTTTGGGGTAGAAGCCTATTGCAAAATCAAATAATAGGATTTCACAGCTCTTAGACAATCCAATACACCCTCCTCTCTCTTTTCTCCTGCCATAAGGAGGTTTAGATTTTCCATTTTCTTTTCTTTTATAATTTACTTCCTTTACTAGCACTCAAATGCAGAGTTCTACAATATGTAAAAGGTGAGCAATTTAATTGTCAAAAAAAGAGTAATTCTGGCCTATCAACTTGACTGTGCAGACATCAATAAATATAATAATTATAAGACTATATGACAGGGGCAGGGATATTGGTGAATGATAAATGCAGTGGGGTATAGAATTGTGTGCACACAGCTGTGGCAGCCGTGTGAATATACACAGTATAGGCACATAAGCAAAAGCTGGAGGGAAGTAAAAAATAAAATCAGCTCTTGTGTCAGGTGGCATATTTGGAGCTGATTTTTCATTTTTAGAACATTCCTTTAATGCTGTGATAATATTGTTTTCACTATAAACACCACTTGCGATGGAACGCAAGAACATCAGTGTTCGGTAAAGCCGTGACTTCATGATGGTAGTTGGGGCCCAGGGGAAGTGTAATAGTACCTTTTCTCCTTTCTCCCTGAGCCCAGAGCTAGACTCTGCAAAGACGGCTGTTGGGGCGAAGCATTCACAGCCGAGAGTGGGTAATGCATGGCCTCCTCTGCCTCTCCACCCACCTCTCTGCATTCAAGTCAGAAAAGCACACCCATCCACACATTATTGATTAGAGCTGCAGTTACTAACGTAATAATTCTGAGACACACCGATATAGTAAGCGATGGGGCTTGTTACAACGCTAGCCCACATGTATATGGATTTCCTGTGTATCAGGCACTGTTTTTAAGCCTTTCACATGAATAAAGCCATTTAAGCCTCAATCCCATCCTGTAAGGAGCTTTTATTATGCCCATTTTATGAGAAATACGGCTCATGTATAGATGAGAAAACTGAGACATGGAGAGTTTAAGTAGCTTGCCCATCATCACACAGGTTTTAAGATGGTGGAGCCAGGAGTCAACCCAGGCCATGAGGCCTCAGAGTCTCCGCTCGTAATCACCACGCTGTACCACAGAATGGTAGCGCTGCTTTACAAGAAAGGAACTGGCAATACACGGTGTGAATGTCTATTATCTTGGGCATTCAGCACGCCTCAATTCATTTAATATTTGTGACAACGCTAGGAGCTGACCATTATAGTTACCATTTTACAGATGAGGAAACAGAGGCTCACAGAGCTAAAGTATTTGCTTCAGATACACAATCAGTAAAAGGCATATCTATAATTTTAAGTTGATTTTAGAAAGAGAGATGAAAGGAGAGCGAGATAGACAAAAAAAAAATGTCAATTTGTTGATCTACTTATTTATGCACTCCCTGGCTGATTCTTGTATGTGCCCTGACCAGGGATGGAACCTGCAACCTTGGTGCGTCAAGATGATGGTCTAACCAACTAAGCCACCTGGCAGGGCAAGGCATAACTATAATCTAAGTCTGGATATCCTGGCTCCAATGCCTATGTTTTTGTGTTTTGTAATATTTCTACTGGGAGAACTCACCACTGAAAATATGTCAGCTATTTCTAAAAATGTTTTTATTAATTAATAAATTATCAAATCATGTTACAAATGTGTAACACTTATAGCCATCAATTCTTTTCTTGAATATTTCAGATGAATTTCTTTTTTAAGAAGATTTTTTCCAGCCCTGGCTGGTGTGGCTCAGTGGACTGAGTGCTGGCTTGCAAATCAAAGGGTTGCCGGTTCAATCCCCAGTTATGGTGCATGCCTGGGTTGCAGGCCAGGTCCCTGGTGGGGGATGTGTGAGAAGCAACCACACATGTTTCTCTCCCTCTCTTTCTCCACCCTTCCTCTCTGTCTAGAAATAAATAAGATGTTTTTTTAAAAAAAGATTTTTCCAAGTAGACTATTTTGTGCTAATTCTTACTGCCTACCTAGGTACACACACATTATGCCGAATCCGAGAGTGGGTGGTACAGGAGACAGTGTCACGCTGTGTTATAATTGACTATAAGACATTGGACTAACATTCAGAGCCAGAAAGAATGTACTAA
Organism: Tonatia bakeri; assembly: GCA_004024845.1. NCBI lineage: Eukaryota > Metazoa > Chordata > Mammalia > Chiroptera > Phyllostomidae > Tonatia > Tonatia bakeri. The sequence continues at coordinate 66,771 of PVIA01002325.1, read as the reverse complement.
TTTTGTATTCTCATTAAATCATTACTCATGAAAAAATGTATTTGGTTTTTGAAAAATGCTCTACTTTGACTAAAATAATTAGTATTTGCCCATAAAGGAAACAAGTTTGTTTGCATTTCCACAAGATGCATATTTTACAACGGAGACCCAAACCTGGCCTGAAATGTCGTTGACCGGCACCCACACTCACAGGCAATCAAAGAAGGGGTGCTGAGTGCGCAGGCCCCACCCCTCCTCCCTCTCGTTCTTCCAGGACTTCCAACTGCTGGAGTTCGGAGAGTCAGGGGCCCTGACACTCTGGGGCTGGGGGTGAAATTCTCTCCGGACTGAAATGTGTTACCTTTTTCAATCACTCTACTGCACTCATGCAACTGTAGTTTAAAAAAGGCCTATACGAGGTAGCGGACATTTTTACAAATGGCCTGACAGACCATTACCTCTGTACCGGCAAAAGCAAACAGAAGTCCCTTTATCACTGCAGCCGATTAAGTCAATAAAAGATCTTACAATAACTTCAGAAACATTGTGTTCTTTTAATCTAAACAATGATTTTGAATTAAAAGCCTTTTAAAATAATCTGCACAACATTAACAAAAAAGATGAAACACTTTATGATCATCTCCATTCCTACTTAAAGAAATCTAGCAAACCAAATGGAACGTGAACTTCCTTCACTTGATAGCAGGTGTCTTCCAACACCTGCACCAAATGCACTCGAAGGTAAAATGTTCAAAGCATTTTCTTTAAAGTCAGAACCAAGGGAAATATTCCTGCTATAATCACTCTTTTAATACTGTAATAAAAAGGTGTTATCCAGCATAGCTAAACAAAAAGAAATTAAAGTCATACAAATGACACTAAAAAGAATCTGCAGAAAATTTATTATAATTGTGAAGAGTTAATTGCTGTAAGACAAAAGTTATTGGCACAAGTCAACTGCATTTCTATATATCGGCAACAGACCATTTAAAACATATTATTAAAAGATACCATCTCCAAACAATTTTGCAACAAAAATTAAAAACCTACCTAGTAATAAAGCTAACAAAAGATGAGCATGACCTTTATTGAAAAAATAATAAAATCTTCCTGAAAGACTTCAAAGAAAATTTCAATAACCGCAAAGAGGTAGCATGTTCACAAGCAGGAACTCAACAAAGATTTGGCTTTTTTAAAATTAACTTGTTAAGTCAACAAAATTGCAATCTCAATTATAATCTGAATGTTTCATGGAATTTGATCAGCTTATTCTAGAATTTATTTGGAAGAATAAAGGGATAAGTAAAAAATAAAGACACCATCTTAAAACAGCAAGGTGAGAGGTGTTGCTATGGTAACGAAGACGTTCTCCTGTGAGCACAGCTGGATGAGCTGATCAGGACAGAGACCCATCCTATCAGTGGAGGTTTCCATTTTCTGTATGTTATGATGCTCTGACACTTTGGGGCCTTGCTAACCGTGGAGAAACCCCCTGTCTGAAGGTTAGGTAACTCCTGGAGACAGGAAAGACTTGCCTGTGACCAAGCCTTTCATAGGCAAGACAGACAACCCCTCCAGCCTTCTCCCTTATCTAACTCTCACCAAGCCGATATTTTCCTTGCCCTGCCTCAGCCCAAGGCCAGATATTGGCCAACTGGAGTCCATTCCAATAGCCCAGACCCTGCTGAAATCTGTCAAACTAGCCGATGCTGAAATGCTTACCTCACCTCACCCATTCCTTCCTGCAAAAACCACAAGGAAGCCTTGTGCCCAGGCCCCCCCTCACCCCTGCCTCCTGACTGGCCCTGCAACTTCCCCATGGGGCCCTGCAGGGCATGATGCGCCCCCTCTTCTTGGAAACTGCAGGTAATAAACTTCTTTGAAAGGCCATTGTCTCTGTGTCTGTCACCTCACTGCAGGGTAGGTAGCTAGATTTCAATAAAGGAAGGGAGCAAAGGGATCAGACATTATTAAGCATAACCAGCTGGGAAGCGTGAGCCTGCCCGCTTCACCGGAAGCTGCAGCTTCACACACTCCCCGGGGAAGCACCAGTCTGCTCCAGCAGATCACTGATGGAAGGGATGGCCGATAAAGAGGAGGCAAGCACACACGCAATCTATGGAGCCAAGGCGGCCACCGCAGAGGCCTGTCAGTCTAACCTGGGGAGAAATGGATTGGTTACGTGGACCCAGCGCAAGCCCTCAAAAACGTGCGAAATTGAGTATTGTGAAAAAGCTCCTGGTCCTTCTCAAACCCAAGCAGTTAAAATCCCAGCTAACGACGCCCTCCCTTGCTCTCGCCAAGCAACGTGCACTCGCCCCAATCACGTGCACTCGCCCCAATCACCCGCGCTCTCTGTAGCAACCCTACGGGGTCTAGCAGCCCCCTGGGCCCAGGCGCAGGCTCCAAGGGACTAAGCTTAATATGACGCAGAAAGTCTGGCACTGGCTTCTGTTTTGGCCTTGCTGAAGACAAGGTAGGACTTTTTCCATGGCGGGCCAGACAGATGAGACCTTGGAAATCTAGGGGAAGTCCTCTGATTTCGCATCTGGGGCCACCAATAAATCTGACCACGCCACAGTCTCCTACACGCGGGTCTTCTGAAAGGCCTTCCTCCTGACACTGCGAGAACCGCACTTCACTGGCAACAGTGCCACGCCCGATGAAAACAAATCCTGCGCACACTGTTAAACTCCCACGGAAATGTGGTGAATGACGAGTGCTCACACTGCAGATCAGAAGAGAAAGGAGAGACCGCTCAAAGTGGTGTCAGGAAGAAGATGAGACACATACACGCCTCCACATTTCTCCTGCTAAACATGGCCCCCAATCCTGGGCGCTATGTGTAAAGCAAACATAAGAAGACTGAAAGGTGGAGCAAAGCAGGTGGGCTAGGGACCTGGAGACCCGAGGAGATGGCACACAGCGAGTGACCGGGGTTTCCTTTCTGCCTCACGCACCCTGGCATCTCCATGCATCGGTGGTGGGGGCGTAAAAGGCAGCAGTCACTGTGCAGAACAGTTTTTCTATTACCAAAAAAGTTAAACATAGTTACCACTTGGCCCCAAATTCCACCCTTAGGTACACATCCAAAATAATTGGAAGCAGGCGCTCAAATACTTACTTGCAAATACATGCATGAGTGTCCATGGCACTGTTGTTCTCAGTAGCCAAGAGGTGGAAAGAATCCAAATGTTCATGGAGGATTAATGCATATATAAGTTATGGGATATCCATATAATGGGATATTATTCAGTCATAAGAAGAGGTGACTTGCTGATACACACACACACACTACAGCTTGAATGAAACTTGAAAACCTTCTATTATGCCCTGACTGGTGTGGCTCAGTTGGCTGGGCATTGTCCCACAAAGTGAAAGGTCACCGGTTTGATTCCAGATCAGGGCACACGCTTGGGTTGCGGGTTTGGTTCCCGGTTGGGGTTGGTATGAGAGGCAAGCGATCAATGTTTCTCTCCCTCCCTTCCCCTCTCTCTAAAAATAAATAAATAAAATCTTTTTAAAAGCTAAAACCTTATGCCACATTAAAAAAAAAGCCACAAAACACCACATATTGAATGATTCAATAAAATATGTACAGAGGAAAAAATCCATTGAAACAGAAAACAGATTAGTGGTTGCCAGGGGGCGGGAGGTTGTGAAGTAACTGCTTAATGGGTACTGAGTTTTATTTTGGGGGTGATGAAAACGTTTGAAACTAGATCGTGGTACCATTATGAATGTCCTATATGCCATTGAATAGTGTACTTGAAAATAGTAAATTTTGTTATGTAAATTTAACTTCAAAAAATTTCTGATTCTCATCATTTTAGTATGAATATCCTTATGTCTTTAGACTAAAGAACTATATACTGAAGTTTTGGGAGAAAGTAAAAGATCATTATCATAATTTAGTTCAAGGGAAAACAATAAATAGATAAAATTATAAAACGATGTGGTAAAATGTTAACAATTGGTAAATCTGAGTAAAGACCATGTAGGAATTCTTGGTTAGAAACTTGCTATAAGTTCAAAAGAGTTTTAAAATTACATTTTGAAAAGACAAGTAGAGCTCTGCTGGTGAAGCTCAGTGGACTGAGCACGGGCCAGTGAACCAAAGGGTTGTGGGTTCAATTCCCAGTCAGGGCACAAGCCTGGGTTGCAGGCCAGGTCCCCAGTAGGAGGTGTGCGAGAGGCAACCACACACTGATGTGTCTCCCTCTCTTTCTCCTTCCCTTCCCCTCTCTCTAAAAATAAGTAAATAAAATCTTTAAAAAAGACATGTAGAAAACTGTGAAACGACAAGCCCACTGGCAGGAGCTGTTTTAATGGGGGAGGCTTGTGCGTGTGGTGCTGAGGGGCAGGTGTTACATGGAAATCTCTGTATCTTACTCTCACTGTGCTGTGAACTCTGGGGGAAAAAAGACAAGTCCAACTACTAGGAGATCTGTAGTACATTTATGGCTGACAAAGGATTAGTATCCAAAATATATAAAGAGCTTCTATAAATTAACAAGAAAAAGATAAACCACCTAATAGAAAAATGGGCAAAAAATACGGACATTTCACAGACAGTAAAATATAAATAACCAACGAACATGTGAGAAGATGCTCAACTGTATTAGCATAAGAGTAATACAAATTACAATCATAATGAAATGCCACCTTACAACCACGACACCAACCAAAACGCAATCTGGGAACACTGAGTCTTGAAGAAGGTCTGGAACTGTGCAGCGACTACATTGCTGGTGGGGGCGGGAAACGGTGCAGCTGCCCAGTAGAGCAGGTCAGCACCATCTCTAGGGCTTAAGCTGAAGAGGTACATGCACATCCTTCAAGTCAGTGGTTCCACTTCTAGGTGCCTTCACTGGATCGGGAAAAAGTGTGGCACAAATTGTCCACACTGGGCTACGTGCCACAGTGTTTGCAGCAGCACTGCTCGCGTTAGGGACACTTGGCCACAGTCCAAATGCCCCACAGATAAGGAGTGGGTGAGGGCGCTCTGACGGTAGTTACACAGCAGTGAAAGCGAGTGAAGGAGACCTAGCTACACATGTGGGGCGAAGCTCATAGCATAACGGGGAATGCTAAAGGGAAGTTACGGACGAATACTTACTCTAGGATATCATTTAAACATAATCCAAAATCATGAGAAACTAGAGTTTGTGGATACTGTGAAGAAAAGGAAAAGAATAACCAGTGGAAAATTCGGGACAGCGGTTTCCATGGGGAAGTGAAGGGAGGGAGGCGGGAGCCGGAGGAACACTTTGGGGTCTTCAGCTGAACTAGCGATGATTTAAGTTTTAATTTCTAGGGTGAGAATCTAACTGCTTATTACATAATTTCTTATACCTTTTTAGATGCATATGTCATAATAAACCATCAAAAAAGGTTTTCAGGTGCGAATTTTCCTCTAACAGAAGCAAATTCCAGGCACCCGTACGCCTCTCCGTCGGCCAGTTTTAACTGGGCTGATTTCTGTACCAGGGCTTCGCGTGCGGTCGGAAGAGCCATCGGCAGAGGCCTCAGACGGACTGTCGTTGCAAAGCAGTCACCGGAAAGAAAGCCTTTGTTTGCAGAGGTGGAGAGACGTCCTGCCGGCCTAGGATGCCGTGCAAAGAGACACCGGGGGGCGCTATTTCACCGCTCAGGCGCCTGGTTGTTTTCCTCTTTCTCTGGCAGCGGGATGTGATGGCAAGGGCAATAGAATGGCAACTAGGAGACTGGAATTCCATTACTAATTTTTCTTCTAACTGCAGGGTCTTAGACAAGTCACATCCCCTCTCTGCCTATTTCTCCATCTGTAAGATGCACCAGAGAGCCTCCTCCAAGAAGCATTTTAGATAGGAAATTCTGTGATCAATAATTATAATAAATCATGCCTGGACTCATGCGTTGTGATAAATAGTACCTGGTACTAATGAAGCCCTGATAAACCCCAACAGATTAAAATAACTCAGGGTGCTCATAGGTAAGGTAAACAGGAAACTCTTCTCCTTAAAATGGATACATATATCTACACCCATAATGCAAATTTTAAGATAGCTAAAGTCAATTTGGTTATACTCTGAGATGAAAAGAAAAGGAAAGCTGAGTTTTCTAAACAAATTCATGTTTTTCTTACTGAAAGAGAACACCATTGCTCATAATTCAGTTTTATGAAAATAAATGTATACCTTTATTATCATCTTAGAATCATTTAATCAGAGTTTGGTTTCACTAACTCTTCCTGATGCTCTTGTATTTAAAAAACTGGGTTCTATTACACAGAATGAATCAGCATGTAATCAATAAGACACAGACACACTGACTATTAGCATATTTAAGCATATCTACCAGGAGGTCAGTATTTTTGCAGGAAGAATGGTACATTGCATTTTTTGTAAATATGGTACTTAGCTCCCATTTGCATATGTCAAAGGTAAGAACTAAGGGCTTATTACATAGTGATAGAATATGTAATTTACTCTTCACCTTGACCCAACTGGAATACACAACTACTATTGGGAGAGGGATGTTTTTGATTAATTAAGAAACAATTATAGAGGTGTTTAACAGAAGGTGTCCTAAAACCTCTTCATGCATCTCAAGCCACACTTGAGGGTAGTCCTTTAATATATATTCCCATGACACATTGGGTCTTCTGCTTGCAGCGTTTGAGGCAGGCCCTGCACAAGCTAATTACAGGCCTACAAGGTATCTTAGCAGCAACAGCAATTGAGACATAAGAGTAAAAATCCTATTAAATTTTTGGCACAAAGACATTGAAACAACCTCAGAGTTGGAAGTAAATAGAGACATGAAGCTTTTGTTTCCTTCCTTGTCCTTTCCTGGGATGTCAGTGTGTCTGCTCAAGAAGTGGGGCAGAGGGGACATGAGTGAGGGGTCAGAATACCTGCAGGTCAAAGAAATGGAGGGGGAAGAGCTGCGTATTTTGGGGTTCTGGTGGTTGAAGAGTGGCAGTGGCAGGGGAGGGGCCGACGTGGAGGCTTCAGTGTGCCCTGGACAAGACAAACCGTGATGGCAGGGCCACAGGGAGGTGTTGCCACGCCCGGTGGTGGAGGAGGTGGGGGTGAGGGCTATGCAGAGCAGCAGGTGGCTGTTATGATGGGGAGATCATTACACTGAGGAAGTTAGAAATTTCAGCAACATGTAAATATATTGAGGATAATGGAAGCCAGGTTTCTCACTGTCACAAAAGTGACTTACAGCCCTGACCGGTGTGGCTCACTTGGTTGGGCGTCATTCTGCAAAGCTGAAAGTCACCGGTTGGATTCCCAGTCAGGGCACATGCCTATGTTGGGGGTTTGGTCCCGGTCAGGGCACGCACAAGAAGCAACCAATCAATGTTTTTCTCTCACATTGATGTTTCTTTCCCCCTCGTTCTCCCTCCCTTCCTCTTTCCCTTTTTCTCAGAAAAAAAAAAAGGTAATTTATAAACATAGAAAGGGAAAAGGTTAGGAAGAACACTGAAATGTTGGGTTGTAATTGAAGATCAAAATGAAGTAATGTTTTTAAAATTTACATACATATATATATATAGTTATAGATGTGTATGTGTGTATGTACATAAACACACACGTGTGTTTTCCTGCTCTGTTCCCCAAGAGGCCCTGTGACAAGAGAGACCGTGAAGCAATGACTCTCAGTAGCAACAAGCTCACTGAAAGCCGAGATCTTGGGTTTGTTTGTTTTTTAAGCTTTTATTTCTTTGTAGAGAGAGGGGAAAGGAGAGGGAGAGAGAGGGAGAGAAACATTGATATGCAAGAGGTACATCAATTGGTTGCCTCTCGAACGTCCCCAGTGGAGGACCTGGCCCACAACCCAGGCACATGCCCTGACTGGGAATCAAACCAGCAACCTTTCCATTTGCAGGCCAGCACTCAATCCACTGAGCCACACTAGGCAGAGCTAGATCTTGGTTTTTAAACACCATCCTGCACTAAAATGAATGAAGCTTCCTGGGGCAGAAAAAACACAAGATGGGTCTGAAACATCTTTTTGTGCCAGAAATTCAGGAAATGCTCAAGGAATGATGAGAAGTATCAAAAGGACACAGTATTCATGTTGAAGGGGCTCACACTGACAAAATTTGGGACAATTTGAGTATTAAAATAAATAATAACAACAGATACAGCTCGTTCAATTTAAAAAAATCAGAGTCTGTGCTAATACGAAGGAATGAAAGAACAAACGAAACAAAAAACAAATGAATGAATGAATGAATGAATGAGATGGGGAGAAGGGAAGGTCTTCCTCATTGTAGACAGCTGACTAACAAATGCGGAGGGAACAACAGACACGGGAGCATCGCAGCGGGCCATCGTAATGGAGGTCGATTCAGGCGGTCGTCTCGGGAGCGAGGGCTAACGGATGAGGCTTGGATATGACCACCAGACTGGTATCATTTCAGAATATTTCCTCACAAAACACTGTTTGATTGCAGATGGGAGAATGACGGTTTCGTGGAGAAGCCTGACAGACACCGACTCTCCCAGGTGATCAAGGTCCGCGTCACCAGCGCTGGAACAGGATGACCCCGTTCCCTGGTGTGATGCACTGAGCAGAGCACGGCACCGTTTCTGAGGGTTTCCTGCCCATAGGCATGGCCTCTATGAGTAGTCACAAGGAAAAACCAGCCCTGGCTGGTGTGGCTCAGTGGATGGAGCTCCCACCTGCAACCTGAAAGGTCACTGGTTCAATTCCTGGTCAGGGCATGTGCCTGGGTTGCAGGCCAGGCCCCCATATGGGGACCTGGGAGAGGCAACCGATCGGTGTATCTCTAGCACATTGGTTTCTCTCCTCTTTCTCTGTCCCTTCCTCTCTCTCTAAATAAACACATACATACATAAAAAAATCTTTAAAGAAAGAAAAGGAAAAATCAGACAGAGAAACACCCTCCAGAATGAAAAGCATGTACTCTTTAAAACGGCCGAGGACATGGGTGTCAGGGAAAGGACCAGGCACAGCTGTTCGGGCCCGAAGGAGACTGAAGAGCCCTGACAACCAAAGGCAGCGCGGATTGTGGGAGCGGTCATGGGTCCGAAAGCAGAGACATTATCGGGGCAGTCGGTGAGGTTTGAAAGGGTCTGAATATTGGACTGAGTTGACATGAATTTCCTTGTTTGGAGTGTTATTCGGAGGACATGCAGGAGTCTTCTGCGGGTGGGAAGAATATGTGCTGGAGAAGTGAGGGCTTCATGTCTACGGGGGGCTCCCAAGTCACTTAGAAGGACACAGTACACCCACCCCCACACACAGCAAACGTGGTGAAAGGCAACAATTAAATAATCTGGATAAAAGGAATATGGGAATTCTTTGTACTATCTCTTGCAACTTTTTCTAAGTGCAAAGTTATTTTTAAAAATGTTTAAAGATGCAGGGGAGGGAGGATTTAAGTATCGGATTGAGAAAGAAGGAGTCCTATCTACTGGGGAGGGCACAGAGACTTCTTTAAAACTTGGCCTGCTCTGTTAAAGCGAGGCACGTACAAAGAATAATCTTCAGTTGCATCTGTACACTTAACTGTATAAGGATATCTGTAGGCATGCTGATAAATCGCACTCTGTAGCACTTAGGAGTTCGAAACTAAAAATTCAGCTTCCATTATGTTATTTTTCACTTAAGCATGTTGCTTCGTATTGCAGATAATTAAAGATCATGCTTTTTATAGAATAGTAACACTAATGATAGTAATAGTTCTTATTTGTACTTAGACAGCTCTTATTATGTGCCATCACTACTCTGTTTTACATACTTTAACTTAATCTTCACAACACTCTGTGCAGCTGAGACTGTTATTGTCCTTGTGTATAGATGAGGAGCTAGGAGACAGAGAGGTCGAGTGTCTTGCCCAAGTTAGTGGCAGAGCTGGACTTGAACCCAGGCAGTCTGGCTCTAGAGTCTGCATTTTTGATACACATATTCTGTGTTTCCTGAGCTCATTTTTACGTTTCTTCGGGACAGGAACAAGCAGCTCTACCACAATGCCCTGCGTCGGACAAAGGGTCGTTAACTCCCAGGCTGAGGGAGACCCAGGGGTGAAGCTCCATTGCAACCTTTCCCTGGATGGCTGTCTGTTCGCTGTGACCTCAGCATTCTCTCTCCAGGGGCTCCACTAAGGTATGCCCAAGAGACAAAAAGAGACGGTACAGAACAGGAAATGAGAAAAAGAGAGATCATCACCATCAATATAGGACAAAAGCTCCTTTAGGTTCAGCCAGCAGGGACTGAGTAACTCCCCTCCACCTGCCTGGCGTTGAATTCAGTGAAGAGGGTTCAAAGACGTAGGCTTACCTTCAGAATTTTAAAACCTAGAGCAAAAGCTCTCTGACAGAGGGTGGGAGTAAGACGGATGGGAAAGGCAGATTCCTAGGGCCAGATGCACAGAACACGTTTGGAGAAACTCCTAGGAGAGTATGTAGGCTAAGTGGCCAGATAAGGAGAGGTCGTTCCAGCCCGGGAGGACAGAATGAATGTTGATTCTGGCAGGAAAGAGCATGTCACGCCTGGGGAAGAGCACGGGAACACCAGGGGCTCAGGAGCACACCTCTGGGTGTCGGGTGGGTGCAGCAACCCTCCATGGACAGGTGTGCCTGGCAAACCACTCCCAAACCCCGGATGGCCACATGCCCTGGTTTGCAAGGACAGCCCTGCTTTATTCCTGTTTTCCCAGCATCCCTTCTGGTTCGTGTCTCCTTTCATTCTCAAAAGCATCGTGTCTGTGGTGATAAATTACATGGCCGTCCCATGAAACCCCACTTTACGCAGCCCGACATTGTTATTCTGCCCCTGCCATCCCTGAATCCCTTCTCTCCTCTTCAGAGGATTTGGTCTGATTTACACACATCGGCTTCACTCCCCACCCCATCAGTAGGGGCTTAAGCTGTGTCTACAGTCTGTCTGATGAGAAAATCCCCAATTAAAAAAATACTGACCTGGCTTTGTAAGTGGTCTTAATCACCAAATCAAATGGGCTGCCTATGTAATTTAATAACGCACACACAGACAGCGTTAAAAAGTGTCCAGAAATGGACACAACCTCCAGGTGGTGTGTATTCCACCAGACGCCTCCTAAAATGAGAGGAGAATGCACGCTCCTTGGTGCTGCAGGGAAACGCGAGTGCTGCCTTTCGGTGCCTGGAGAACGGTTAGGCACGGACCACCGCTCTCACGTAATTAAAGTCGATGGTGTTAGGTGAGCGTCTCAATAAACACACTTTCTACTACCTTTTACATGGAAATGTAAATGCTTATTTACATTTACTTTCCGATTTAAAATTGAACAGACGTCTTGAGGCTCTTCTGAGACTCAGAATGGCTTATATAAATCCTTCAGATCAAAACATTTTATGCTGTCGCAAACTTCCCATTTAATTCTATCTCCAATTCAAAACATTGATGTGGTTTCATTTCAGGTCTACGTAAAGCAGATCCTGAAGGGCATTGGCCCCACCTGATGCATTTTAAATACTCAGGATGCTTTTTCTCCTTTCAATGTCTTCGCAGGGGTTATACAAAAGGGTTTCATGTAGAAATGAGGTGTCACTTAAAAGATTTTTAGAATTCTTTTAGAAAATTTGATATCAGAATTACTTCATCAAATTTGAATTATGTTTAGATGAAAAGCTAAAGTGACAACTTACTGCAGGACTGTTTGCCTGGGGTTTTCTCTCATTTATTTAAATTCAGCAAGTATTTTAAATACTGGACCACATTTGCAAACTAACCTATGCGTCACTAGAGGCGTTTGGTAGGCTCTGAAGTGTTCCTCAGGCTCCCACGACGTGCGGAACCCTGCGAAAGCTGCTGAATGCGGTAAAATGCAAGTTTAAAGGGATGCGCAGAAGCGGCCTTTGAGGCATTCCTTAAGTGACCACAGAATTTTAACAGGAAGATAAATGGGAGGGGGTGGAAAGAATAAAAAGCATTCTGGAAACCTGCTCAATGACTCCATTAACCAGTGTCACCCCAATAAGTTCAATAAAAGGGGGAAATCCTTGGGGTTTCTTTAAAAAACAAAAAGAATTCTAGGCATAAAGACTTTGCCTCAACTGAGGCGAAGGTGGGCAGGAGGAGGTGCGGGAGGCAGAGGAACAAGCAAAGCGTTCACTGGGCTCGGTCGTGAGGGAGACGAGTTTAGTGGAGAGACTGGTGTCTCTTCGTGGCGACGGTGAGTCTGCATCCTGTGTTGAGTTTCCAGGCAAACAGATGACATACGCCAATCTCTGCTTGTAGATCTGAACGGGAGTTGGTAAAGGTTGGAGGTGGAGGCCAGCCAGGAGGGCATTGTCATTGTTCAAATAAACAACAACAAAAATTAATATGAGTGCAAGCTGGGATAGGAGCAGTGGGAAGATAAAGGAGGGATAGATTTTTTTTTTTTTAAATTATAGTTCAAATCCATGGGACTTGACAAGTGTTTATATGTAAGGAGCTGTGGGGAGTGGGCATTCCAAGGTCGCTCTGTGATTTTGAGTCTGGAGAGTGGGAAGGTGGTGGAACCATCAAGACAAACAGAGGCCACAGATGCGGGTTGTCCTGGATATCCTGAGTGAGATGCCAGGGATAACCACAGGAGAAGTATAAATACGTCTATACAACCTGTGAAATGTTCATAATGATAAATAACCGTTTGTTGGATGAGTGCAGAAAGGAGGGAAGGAGCTTTCCAAGAAGCAGGCTTGTGGCTCAGGAGGGAGGTTGTGTGGAGGGTTACAGGCGGGTCATGGCATAGAAGCGGTGAGTGGATGAGCCAACCAAGGGCAGTGCTGCAGAGCGGGACAATAAGGGGCTGAAGAGAGAGAGAGAGATCTCAGGCATCGCAGGCACTTAGGGCCTAAAAGAGGCAGTCAGAATGGAAACAGCTGGGGAGCAGAGTCCATAACCTAGAGAGCAGAGTTGCCAAAATCTAAGGATGCAGATAACTCTAAGTCAAGAGGGACCAAGAAAAAGTCACTAGCATTGATACCTTGGAGAGTATTACATGAACAAATCATGTGCCGTGTTCTGTGCTAGGAGCTTTGCCTACCTTTCACTTCACTCCCACCCTCAGAGGCAGCTACTTCTAATTCAGCTGAGAGAGGAGGTGCAGATCTGTCAAGGGACTTCCCCAGAGTCAACTGGCAAGTGGAAGGGCAAGGCCTCTAAACCAGTGGGGCGTCGTCACCCCACGCCTGCTAGTCTCACACACTTGGCCAAGGACTCTACGATGTTGTTGGGGCAGAGGCCAGATCTCAGCATCTCGGAAAGCGAAGGGGACAGGAACTCACACTTATTCTGCACTCTCTGCGGGTCTAGAACTGCTCAGTGCTTTGTGTGGATGCACGTGATAGGTTGTGAGAAGCGAGAGAGGGCATGACAGCTAGAGAGAAGAACAGGACGGCTTCTGCCTCAGGGAGGGGCCGTGGCCCTGGGCCCTGTGCTGGGACGCAGCACCCACCTCACACAGCAGAGCCTGCATTAAAGTGAGCTGCTTTAAACTGGGGTTTTCCCACCATCACAGAACGTAGTGTCTTGCTAGTTCCTTACTTAACACATGTGAAAAGTGCTACTTCCTACAGTTAATATGTGGAAAAGTATTCATGCAGTAGAATTGTACATACTTTTTTGGGTCCCTTGTTTTTTTCTGATGAGAGTGTGATATTTCCTTTCAAAATGACAACAGCATTAAGCTCTGGATCATGGGAAACAAAAGGAAAACAGGCCATGAGCACACATGAGCTAGCCACGGAAACAAGCAGCATGCATTGGGGAGAATTCTATCCATAGCAGGGCAGGTTTTGGGGAGAGGAAGACAACTCACTTTGCCCTCCTGCAGGAAAAGAGCATTTCCACAGTGGCCTTTGTGGAACACGCTTAGGCCTCCCCTGGGAGCCCGGGGAGGGGCCCCGACAGGGAGCTGTCAGGTTCGCCTGTGTCTGAGACGATCCACTGCTGAGCCTGAGCTGGCTGCTCCGAGGGGCGGCCGTTTGCAGTCTAGTCGTTGCCCCTTCGAGCCCTGCGCGTCTCTGAATGTCAGGGTAGGGCAGGAGAATTTCTCCTTCTGGATCCAAAGAGGTGCCCAAGGGAGGGAAGGCCAGACCTGTGCTAAAAGGCTTTAAAATCAGGAGAACCACCAGGGCAGAAAAGGTTGTTGCTCAGCCCTCGCCTTTAGGCTGTGGAGAAGATTTTGATAAACTTAGAACAAGCATGTGCTCTTGCACATCAGTGAGCTTTTAATGGAGTGAATTTTTAATGAGCTCCCTGAGTCAAAAATATGTGGGAAGGTTGGAAAGAGGGTAGATCACTAAAGCTATGTCCACCCACTGCCAAAGCAATGAGCAAAAATAAGAAAAATCGAACCCACCCATTGTTTGGATGCTCTAATGCCCAGCCTCAGGTTTAGAACTGGCCCTTCCCAAAACTGCCCAACCCCAGGACTAGGTATTTCTGTGAAATGCTCTAGGCTGAGTCTCTACAGGAGCCTGTTAGTTCCACGTCCACTGGTCCATTCCAATGGCACCAGGGGCTATGAGGCTCCTCCAATGAGTAAATTCAAATGCTTGCTTCAGACCTGACCTGGAGAGGCAGGGTTCCTGCGTGTATCCACCACTGGCCCCTGACATCGCCGAGCTGCATTGCAAGGGCAGCACTGAACCAGCCTGCGTCTCTGACTGGATTGCCCACGGTTGGCTAGCATCATGTGGACGTGGTGTAAAGCGATGGCAAAGCTTACAAGCCAAAGGATTGATTTTCTTCTTAGCCCTAGAGTAAATGCACTGTTGTGGGGGGCTGTGTGGAGGGCTATGTGCTGGGAACCTGGGCAGCTTGGACTGAGACCATGGGCTTGACTTTGCAGCTTTGACCTGCAGTCTTCAGCAGACCTGAGCAGTGAGTGCACCAGCATCCCTGTCTGGGCTCTTCAGCCTGGCACCGCATTTCATAAGAGGGCTGGTCTAGTCCCTCCAGCTCCTTTCCAGAGCAGGAGACTGAGGCTCCCCGAGTCTGGGACAGGAGTGTGAACACACCCCACACCCAGAAATGGTCTGGGGTAGCCCCTTGCCTGCAGGCACCCCCACGCTAACTGTCCTGCTCAGGGGCAGTGGGATCCACCCCCAAACCATTCTGCCCTCCCTCTATGAGGGAAGCCATTCCAGACTCTGGGGGAAGCTCTCAGCACCTGCACTACCTTTCAGCCCAGGCATTGTGGGGACTTTACCAGGTACTGATACTATCAGGTGAACTCTTAATTTGGAACACATGAAACTGCCATGTTTTTTGTAGATCAAACATGGTCAAAAATATAATGTATTTATCCTCACAATAGAAATTGTGAGGAAAGTAAAAAGGTATGTGGTGGCAAGAGCACAATTATGAGAGCCAGATCTGGGTTCAAATCTTAGTTCTGTATCACTTTCATCCAACAGCATAAACTGAATTCCCGCTGTGGGCCTGGTCCTCCCCCAGCAGCCGGATATGCATGCGGCGGTGATGAGGACAGACTGGCCTTGCTCTTCATGGCACGTTTTCATGGGTGCTGAGCTTCCAGGGCCACTTCCTGGCTCTGTGATGTTGGCCTGTCACTTGGCCTCTCTGAACTTCAGCTAAGCGTTGTCAGGATTAAATGAGATCGGGCAAGTTAGGCCGGAAATACATTGGTGGCCTTCAATAAAGGGTACTTTCTGTAATTTTCCTGCGGTTCATACAGAACTCCTAATAAATATTTACTGAATGAAGGGGGCTTGGAATGTACTGTGGGACTCTTGAAGCCCACCCCCTAGGAGCCTGAACTAGACGCCACTGTAAGGGGAAGCCCTTGGATCCCAGAAACCATGGCTCCCACCCACCTGGGAGCTGGGAGACAGCAGCTGTAGTCAGCTGCCCTTAACTCAGGAGGGCACTAGACACAGAGAGGTACAGTCTGGTTCACCTTTTTTAATGGGTGTGAAATCATTTAATCCAAAGAGAATATCAAATTTATTGATTGAGGCAAAGCAGAGGTTGAGACCTCAAAGGAGATCCAGACATTACCTGTAGGAACTTCTGGCTTTAGAAATCAAACACAGATCTGGCTCCGGTTAGTAAGAAGATATGCAAACTGACCAGTCCTTTCCCCAACTTGCCACTCAGTGGGGTCACTGGTGTGAATACACATGTGGCATTAAGCATTCCTTTTGTAACCCAAGAGCCTATTTCCAGGCTTTGCATGCAAACGAGACACGTGGCTATCTCACAAGTCGCCCTGCACGCCGTTTAGCGCGGCACGAGCCGTGTTGGACAATGTTAGTAAGTGCAAAGTTGCTGCCGAGCAGCGCAGCCTCTGACGGTACCTTTGCTGTCGTCACAGCCCTGAGCTCCGTCCTGCTCTCCGGGTCCGTTCTTCACAGGTGATGACGCACAGGGAGGTGAGACCAACAACTGAATTAACTTGTTTTCATACAGCTTTCTGGTGGAGGCTGAGGAAGGAGGTAGAGAATAGATCAGCTGTTCTGTCGGAGTATGAGATCTTAACGGGTTCAAGGTATTTTACAGTTCGGATCTTCCTTCTTGTAGCTTACATTATCATGGTTTTTACACTGAGGCGGGCCCCACAGCTACTCAACCCACTCTACCTCTTCCCCAGACACTTAAGTGAGTCCTCCACGAGCTAGCCATGGAGTCAGGCGCTGGATGCATCTGAGGACAAGACTGACAAAGCCGTAGTCCTGTCCCTGGGGAATGTGGACAATAAACACATAACAGTTAACACACTGCACATACTGGAAATGAGAAACAACCGAGGGTGCCCTGCCCAGGGTGGCTCAGTTGGTTAGGCGTCCTGCCGCAAAGCAAGAGGTGCTGGTTGGATTCCAGGGCAGGGCAGGGCCTGGGCTGTGGGCGTGGTTGCAGGCGCGCACGTGAGGGGCGGCCAATTGTTTCTCATATCACATCGATGTTCCTCTTCTCTCCCTTCCCTCTAAAAATAAATAAATCTTTTAACAAAAACACCCCCAAAAAATAACCCAGGGTCATTTAATCAAGAGTAACTGGTTTTTCACTGTGGGGAAGATGTTGATTCTGTCTGGCAGCATACTCACTAATCTGAAAGAAGGGTCTGAATGCATTCACTGCCCCTTCCCTTCCTTCTGGTTTTTCAGATTTTCCTATTTCTACAATATTTTGATGATGTCTATTACATATGTTTCTTCCACTATAACTAATTTTAAATCCTTGGAGGTGGTTTATAACTAATGAGTGACTTGGCTGTAACAGTTGCTGCATACATACATAGTATTGGGCCAGGTGAAAATCCAAGCTTATCAAGTTCATTCTGTAATTCATCGTCACTCAGACACTTCACGTCCACCATGGTGATCGAAGTCTGGCCTCGTTTCTGATAACGGAATCTTTGAAACAGTAAAACATCAAATTCATCAAGACAGTCTTAAAAATGAGAATTGAAACATTACCAGTCTGCGGAAGTGTGTCCAGGCCGACCTCCCCAGGCTTGGAAGTACAAAGACAATAAAGGGAAAAATCACCACTTTTTGCTGTTTTCTGCCACAGTCTATTCCAGGCTTAGTTGCCTTCATGCAAAGCTTTGGATGGATGTCACTGTCCCCTATGTTGGGGTTCAATTATTTCGAACTTTTCTATTCAACGAATGTAAGAAAAGTCTTCTGCACAAAATGAACAAATGAACACATATTTCTATTACTGCTTAGGAGCTCTGAGTAAGACTCAAGCTCTGAGAAGATAAAAAGTTAATTAAATATATAAGAGCTGGGAGAGATGCTTTAGTGAGTTAAATAAAAGTTATTTATCCCTGCCCTCCCTTTGATGAGAGCACAGAGAGTAAAGAGCATTCAAACATGCAAACAGGAGTAGTTTTCACACTTGCAATTTAACTCTGAGTGTAACACGATGGCAGTTTTTAATTAAACGCCAGAAGACTTTGTAATTGTTGAATTGGTGTTTGAGAAAAAGTCAGCTGTTCCTCCTCCGGCACACAAACTGATGTATATAGATTTACGCACGTCTCAATGTGGCTTTCCAAACCGGCTCAGCCTCACGCTTGGTGGGTCTCACTCGGTTGGTCCCTCTGTCCCCCGAAACCGACCCCTCCACCTGCTTGACAAAACCCGTCAAAAGACAGACCCATTTTCAAACCTTTTAACAGAGATTTTAAATTTAGGGGTTTATTTATTGAACCTTATTTCTATCCTGTTTCCAGTCTTTTTAATATCACAGTGAAAATGACTACAAGACAATTACTCGGCATTGGAGGATCTGGACCAATTTTAAGTAATGACTCTGCCTTTATGGGTGATCAGTCAACGTCCAATTAGGAAGAACACTGTATGCAAGCTGGAGAAGCTGTGAATTGTCATGCACACCAAGGTTGTTAGAGAACTCCCAGCTTAACGATCTCCACTGTTAAAACTACACTTTGGCCAGGGTCACGTTTTAATATACGGTAGGTGCTTAGGAAATGTGTTTTTCTCTTTTCTCCATATTTGAGAAGCTGAATGAATGCTTTCAGGTCACTGAAACAAACTAACATTAGAAAGGAAAAGGACAATGCAGTTCCTTTTGTTTTTAAACTGGAAGCCAGCTTAGGCAGACCCCGTGGCATTTCTTCCAGAGAACAGCTGTCCGCTGTTTCACCACCTTCCCAAGAATAACCTCCGAAAGAGCCCTCATCAATTTCAGATGACACTAGACAATTGCCTGGAGGGAGTGCACATACGGAAGAAAAATAGTCAAATGAAATCCAACTGGATGATTGATCCACTTACCCCTTTACATGGTTGTCTAAAGTCTATGCAGTTGGGCTGGTTACTAAAGATGGGTGAGTTTTACCCAAGGGCTCCCGCTAGCAACCAATCCCTTTTTGCCTGTTAGATAGTATGGTTGTCATAATACTGACAGTGTGACATCAGTAACCCCCTTAGCAACAGGCCGATGTGAAAGTCAGGTGATTAATTTAACCTCAGTCAAGGAGAAGGAGGCACTGGTTGACTTCATAGGCTGACGGCTGTGGCAGAATGTCAAGGGAGGCAGAGAAGTCACCATCATACACAGGAGGGAGGAGAAGGAGCTGCTACCAGACCAGATGGCGCCCTGAGTCTGGGAAGACAAAGGAGGAACCAAACGTCCGGCGCCTGGGCTGTCGTGATGAGACCCACACTAGCGGAGGAGTGGGTGGTCTGGCCACAGCTTCTACGGAAAATGAGAAAGTGAAAGCAACTGACATTAACTTGCTAAGTAATTGCTCATTTAAAAATAAGACTCAGGCTAGAGTACATATAAGTTGCAGAATTTTGATGGTTTCAGCCTTTCCAAAGCACTTTCGTATCTCATTTCATCTTCCGCACTCTGGAAGAACTCCGATGCAGAAGGCCAGCTTCTGTGCTTGCTTTATTTTGTTTAAGGAAAAATCCCTTAGACTATTAGCTTGAGTCCGCTGAGACAATCAGACAAGACAAATTATACTGAAACAATTATGCAAGACAAAAATGTAACTTTAGGAAAACACGTGCTGTAAATAAATACCAGGGGTGTGAAGGAGTCACCTGAAAGGGATTAAAGGGACAGTAGAGCCAGCCTCACTGTCGTCAGCCCCCAGCCTGTCCCTTTCCAGCTGGGTGATGTCAGGTGGGGGCAGTTACTAAAGTCTCCCCATCTTTTCTCCATCTGTAATGGGGATGACAATAGCACCTGCCTCACAGGGCCTTTCTGAGCGTCTTACGCATTATAACACACAGTAAGCACTATATGAATGTTTCCCATTACTGTGCTGATCCACGTGCCCTATCCTCAGAGAGTGTCTTCACCCAGTCTCTTCCTCAGGAGGCTCTGTTCTGTTTACACTCACCCACGGGGCCCTTTCATTTCAACACTTTCTCGGTGCTGGGAATGGACTGAGCACCTTTGGGTGCGTGGTCCGGGAGGCTCATTAAGTGACCCCAAGCTGTGGCTCTGTGGTGGGCAGTTAGAAGACATGAGCAGAGCAAGGATGAAGGACCAGGGACAGGTCACCCGGGTGAAAAGCCCCAGTGCCTAGCAATGGGCAAAACTGGGAAAATCAGGCCCCCCAGGATACCCTCTCCTCCCCTAGCATACACTGGTGGCTGGTCATGCGGTTTAGCCCCTTCGGCCTTTCATATCACTGGGCACGCAGTTCAGACCCTTCCCTGACCTTTCATCCCCTGACAGGTTATTGGTCATGCCTTAGACCCCCTTGGAGGAGGAACAAAGGGCTGAGGAGTGGCCTCATTTGACCCTCTGGAGGGCCCCCACTGCCTGAAGCATTAAGTCCCAGGGATAACATCTGGGCCTCATTTGTGTTTCAGCCCCAGGCCCAGAAAAGCTGCAAAACCAGACAAGCAATGCCGTGGCTCAGGGGTGTCAAACTCATCTTCACTGGGGGTCACGTCAGCCTTGTGGTTGCCTTTGAAGGGCCGAATGTAATTTCAACTCCTTAACAGTTAAGGAGTAGTGACATTTGTACAGTCTTAAAATTATTTTGGCCCTTTGAAAGGGGCCCCCGGTGAAAATGAGTTTGACACCCCATGGCATGGCCGATATCAGGACCAGCTGCACTGACTAATGACCCCTCGCCCTGGTGCCCGCCCATCAGTGGGGACCGTGACCCTGAAAGGTCACACCTGGAAAGCTGATGAATATTCTATTGGGATCCTCCTCTGGGACCTCCAGAACTATACCTTCAAGACAGAGGGCCCGGCTCATTCTCCCTTTTGGGTGCTGGCAGGGGGTGGGAGCTGCCGCCCCCTGCCAGCACCCACTTCTCTCCCAGGTGTGTCACCGTTTTCATTTTCTCTCCTCAGCTCCCAGTGTCCCGCTTTCACCTCTGTAACTCGTTTCCCGGGCCCATTTCTTCTGCGACTCCCTTCTCCCTCTGTGACTTTCTAAAAAAATTTTCTCTTAGAGTTTGGGCCTTGGCTCTGAATTCTTTCTTAGCCGGAACTCAAGGACTGAGGTTGCTGAACCGAGGCTGGTCTGATCCCACCCCTCTGACACCTGGTGCCCTGTCACCACCAACAGTTCCAAGAGCCGTGGCTCAGTTTCCAAACAAGCATGTAATACTCATGTTTGCCAACATCCCAACATTGGGTGTGCCAGACAAAGACTGAAAATTGACACATTTGTTTCAATCAAAGTAAATAAATGATAGGGTTGGGTTATTAAGATGCACAAGCATTTTGTTTACATTTCCCAGAATTGCTTTACACAAAAAAGCAGACAGGAGGTGGAACCACTTCCATTTAAGCATTTAAACCATTGGCATGAAACAGGCATTTCTAAAATTTTTTTTTTTGGTAAGCGCTCTGGGGATTGAAACAGGCTAGGTCTGGTTGGGTCAAGCCCCATATCTTGTGCAGACTACTCTGTCTGAGGTTATTCTCTTGATGATTCCACCAGCATATATCCATGATTCTACACTCAGCATTATTCTGTTTAAGAATTCTGTGTGCTGCAGTATCCTGAAATATTTGGTTTTGATGTTTACAGCATCCATTTCCCTTGGTCCTATCTGTGAAGTCTTGGGCATTAGCTTGTTTTTAGTTTTTTATTTCTTCCACGGATGCAAGGACATTTTATTCCAGTTCTTGAGGGAAGTAAGTTTTAATTGCCAATTGACTAGGTATTCAACATGATAAGGTGTCTAAACCCTGAGAGCTTCCTCCTTTCATTAAAATGTAGATCCAATTTCTTTTCCCTTAATGCCACATGCTGTTATTAAACTGAAATAACAGAAATAGTAAAAGCCAGATGTCACTTCAGTCTCAGGTTTGACGTGAGGCACAATTTCCTCTCCTCAAGTTTAATCTGCGGTTATTTACTAACCCCGTCCTTTGGAAGAATGCACAATTTAAATGTAAATGCAATTTACATAGGAGAGCAGATAGTAGATTTGCAGTTTTCAATTGCCAATGAACCGTTTGCAAAGGGGGAAATCAGCTACAGCAAAGATCAGCAGCTGTCAGGCTGAAGTCGGCCTCCCTTGGCGTTCTCCTGCGACTTGCCTCCTGAAGCCACCTGACAGAGCCGCAGCTAGGCGGGCAAGAGGAAGCGGAGAGCTGAGGCATTTCCCCAGACATTTTGAGGTGCATTGACTATTGACTTGGGGAGCAAAGAGAAAGTTTGGGTTTCAAAGGGCGAATCTGGTTGGCACCGTTGTTGAAATCGTTAGCCGACCGATTTCTTCCAACAAATATTGATCGATGGTCTCCTGTAGAGCAGACATTATACTCGGCGGAAATTAGCAAGAGGTAGAAGAGAATACAAAGATGCAAAAGCCACAGGCCTCTCAAGGAGCTCATTGTTTCCTTAACGAGAAGAGAAAACAATTACAAGAAAATAAGCTGTTAACTGGAGCCCAGAACTGGAAGCCCCTAAGGTTTCATTTAGGCTGAGACTCCCAGAATGGACTATAGTTTGCCCTATAACGGGGGCCTGGGAACAAGCATTCTGGAGCCGGGCGAGTGGGTTTAGCCACTTTGGGAAGGAGTTTGTGAGCCATGCTAAGGAGTTAACCCTTTACCTCTCGAAAGGTTTTTTTTTTTGGCACATTTGAAAGGTTGTAAGCGGGACATGCCAGGATTAAATTTATATTTGACATTGGGTGGAGAATTATGTGTTTATACATTGGGTACAACTTAGGTTTGATTCTGGACGGAGAATGAGTTGGTAAGACAGGGTCTGGAGGCTACTTGGGGGTGTTATTACACAGTCCAGAAGAGAGCTGATTCAGACTTGCCCTGGGCCAGTTGGGAGAGGGCCAGGAGAGAGATTCACGGATGATTTAGGAGCTGGACTAGCCAGGCCAGGACCTCCGATTGGATGATTCCTCTTTAGTTTACTTGCATAGGCCCCACTTTGGTCTAAATCTTTTGTGTCAGCCGTGAGCTTGATAGGGGATTCAAGACTTGGAAAATTTTAGCTTAAGGTAAAAAGTTATGAGTCTAGCAAATAATGTGTATGTTAAAGCTTTTGTTTCAGAAACTACAGATAAGGCCCATCCTGGCTCCTGGAAAAAACAGCTGACCTCCTGGGGCACTGATAGAAGATTACCTCCTGGGAACGTCCGAATCTTTGTTCCAGGGAAAGCAGACGACCACCCCTCCCCCTTGGAGACAGCTAACTGCCCAGGACAGGAATGTTGCAGCTTCTGAATCTCAAAGCCCTCACCACACCTTGTTTGTCCTCCTCCAGCCCCCCTTATAAGAGATCTGGCCAGGAAAGAGAAGGGAAGATGGTTTGTTAGGGTACGAGCCCGCCATCTTCTCGAATTGCCAGCCATCTGAATAAAGCACCCATAAAAGATTCGATCACTGTCATTGCTTATTGGATTTGGTAGTGACAGGCAGCCCGAACGCCGGTGTTTTTTTCCAGTTACAAGCCCACTTACATAAGGAACCAGATGGAATTCGGTCTACACAGCACTGGCACTTAAACAATTATTCTGTCCTCGTCTAGTCGGCCCTTGATTATGCACGCTGTTTGAAGGCAGCAGCAATGCAGATAATCCATAACGCTCTTCTATTTGGTTCTGGAATTAATTACACCTTTTAGAGCAAATTTGCCTTCTTAATTAATCTTTCTTAGGCTAATATTAAAATTAACTAATATTCTCTGAGCCCATGACAGCTGGGCAGGGGAAGGAGGGGGCAGGGGAAGGGAGGACGAGGAAAAGCCACTCCACACTGCAATTCAGTGTGGATCACCCACAGAGGCTGCGGGCGGGGCTGGCTCCCCGAGAGCCGCCGAATGACCAGAAACTCAGACCCCTCTGGAGTTCAGCTACGGAGCACCTCCTCCGTACCAAGCACCCTTCTTAGACTGAACAGAAGGTGAATAAAGCAGAGTGTCTGCTCTCAAGGGGCCACCTGTATAATGGGGACAACGGATGAGCGGATGGGTCATTGAGTCAAATGCAGTGAGGGCTCTGGCAGAAGCTTCTCAAGAGAATAAGGCATGAACAAGGGTAATGGGGGGAAACAAAAACATTTGTAGGAAACAAAGGGGAAAAGTCACTTAATTGCCATTTTATAAATGCAACATCAAATATGCTTTTAATAAAATTAAGTGCATATTATTTCTACTTTCAGGAACCCACTAATTTGTAAGTTCTTCTTATGTGAAGTAAGATGAGGTCTTCCCTAGTGATTTTCAAATTATGGTACTCCAGGCCCAGGGTTTTCTCGGAGCTGCCGTGGAAAGGTGGAGTGCATGGGGCAGCCCTGATTCGGGGGCGGCCAGAACAACTTCACTCTGCCTGCTTTCACCTATTGTGTTCCCATGAAGGGAGAATTTCACTTCAGTACAGAGTTAGGAAGCTACCCATTTACACTGTCTTTTGCGCTGCTTCTTAAAACCAAAGTGGGTCTAGCCTCCAGTCCCATTACAGACAAGCCAAACCTTAGATGCTAACAAGTGATTCTCTGGGGGTCCCGTCCTGATACCCTGTAGGTCCTACATGAGGAGATTTGTGGTGTATAAACCACAAGCAAGAGCACTTGGATAATCAATCCATGAATGGTAGAAAGACATCAAAAATGTGGCTTCTGTTCTCAGAGGGATTTCGTTCTAGATGGAGAAACAAACCAAAATACACAAGGGAAAAGACAAGAAGCCAACGTTCACAGTCAAATGCCAACACTGTGTACCCATGAGTGGTGCTGAAGTTCAGAGGCAGAGAAAAAAATCACCACTGACTGGGGGGTGGGAGGTGTTCCAGGAGAGCTTCCAGGAGGAGGTGGAAGTCAGAATGGAATGTGAAGAGCGGGAAGGTCTGGGTAGGCAGTGGGAGGCTGGCAGTCTAGGCAAGGGCATGTGATTTACAAAGGTTTGGAGAGGAAGTAGTGAGGGTGAGACCAGGCTTCTGCAAAGGATTTACTTTTGAGAAGAGGATGGACATGGTCGGGCCAGGAGCCCTAGGATTTCCTCTCATAGATGGAGGCCTCCAGGTCCCTTTTGCCTCCAGAAGCCTCCCATTCTGGGACCCTCCGATGCCAATGATGGGTTCCCCCTTCCCCAGACCTCTGACTGGGGTGCTCAGGGATGACAGCAAAGCTGTCAGGAAGACTGATCTGACCTGCAGGGCAAGGTGCATTGTGAGGGGTGGAGACAGACACCAGTAGGGAGGCAGGGAGGGAGGCATGGCGGGTCCGTCACCTTCATGCCCCTGTGAGGTGCTAAGGAACGGTAGTGAGGGGTGTGCAGGGAGGCTCTGGGTGGTCAGGGTCTCAACCAGGAGCTCAGGACCCACCAAAGAGCCCTGAGAGGCAAGTTTGGAGTGGTTAGGAACACAGACTCTGGGGCCAGACTGCCTCCATTTGTACCCCGGTTCTGTCACTTACTACAAGCGCTGTCACCCTGGGTCCTGGCTCTCGCATCTCTAAAAGAAGAATGTAATAATAATAGTCCATTATTCCCACTGAAGTAATGCCCGTTTCCATGTTGTGCCCATAGGATCCCAACACAGGTGGGGAGGGGACACAAGTGAGATAGGGGCATCTCTCCACCTCATTTAGCATCAAGCCCACCTTTCCCTGTGAGCTCAGGGAAGCTAAGAGTAGCTTGTCCTCCTATACAGACCAGTCAGGGATCTGCTTTTCTGCTAAGTCACATGTGGAAGAGGGAGACAGAAAGTACTGGTGGGAGTGGGCTTGTACTCACAGCAAAAGGAGTGTTGTTCAGTATAAGGAGCAGCTACATTTAATGAGGGGTGAGACAGACCAAGGCAGAGAGGGTGTGGTGGGACGTCCATTCCTGTCCTTAAACCAGCATGGCGGAATCCCCACGGCTTAAAGGAGATGGGGCGCCAGCAAGGCTAACCAACGAGGAAGCCAAAGAAAACAGAAGAAGTGGGAGCTGAGAATGGAGCTACAAGACGTGGAAGCCCGAATGGCCCGCACAGACCTTGGCTGCTCCGCACGCGCAGGGGGGTCTCCAGTGCGACCTCGCTTTCTAGCAGCCGCACCAAGAACGTACCATTCCACACTCGTCAAGTGAAGACAAAGCAACTCTTCCCAGAATGCAGCTGTTCCTGGCGCTCAGAGCACGGGTGTTTCCTGGGGATCCTCTGCGTGCGCCATAGGGTAACGGGTGAGGGGCAGGGTCTGTGGGGAAGGGCAGGAAGCAGGAGAAGAGCTCGCAGACTTTATCCTGAGGATAGTGGGAGCCACTGGAGGTTGTATTGTGTCTTTGCTTCCATAATTTTTAAACTTAATTTATTTTAAACAGTTTCAAGCTGAAGTAAGTTATCAGGTGAAGTGGAAGTATAATAAAACCCACACATGCCCTTCACCCTGCTTCAACAACTGCCAACATGTGCCTGTCACCAAAGGGCTTTGAGCAGGGAGGCGGCATGATGACAGTTGCTATGGAAAGAATGAACGAATGATGGGACTGGCGCAGGAATGGGTACGAGGATGTCATTAGAGGTTGCAGCAAACCATTCATTTGTTCAGCAAGTATTTCCTGAGTCCCATCACACACCTGGCACTGTTCTTAGAGCTGTGGCTTTAGGATAAATAACGCAGGTGGCAGTCTGTCCTCCTGGAGCTTACTGCCTCGGACTGGAAAGCAGACAAACAAGTGAATGAAGTGAGTGAGCACATTTCAGAGAATGCTAACGTGACAGGGAAGACCCAGGGAGGCAGGGTCCGATTCAGACTGGGTGGTCAGGGAGGGCCGTGCTGGGCCCCTGGAACAACAAGAAAGGCGGGGAGGCTGGAGTGCCACGAGCGAGAGTGTAGTGTGAGGACGCCGGGGAGGCCGGAGGTCAGCCGGGACTCGGATGGTGGCCGTGGAGACGAAGGCCAGAAGGTCTGAGGGAGAGTTAGGGGGGATCCGATGTGCGGTCGAGAGTGGGGTGTGTCCAGGATGACTCCCTGGTTTCAGTCAAAGGATTATTAACTAGATGAACAAGAGAGCCCTTCACCGAGACAGGAAAGAGGGTGATGAGAAAAGCCCAAACCCCGGGGGTCCCCCTCACCACCTTTGAAAGGGAGGGCCTGGCCAAGAGAAGCCACTTCAACAGCGGGCCCCAGTCCAGAAACCAGCTTCCTATGTAGTTTCCTGATCAGAGAGTTGCCTGGGGCCACTATGAGTGATCCTCACCACTGCCCCTATCTCTCCAAGCTGGCACCGCAGCCACCTCCGGTCATGTAGATAGTCCCGAAGGCCACTCGTGGGCCAGCTGGGGCGGCGGAGGAGGCACAGGAAATGCCGCACTATTTAAAACAGCGCTGGGGGGGAGGGTGGAATCATCGCGCTGAATCGGAGCAACATGGTATCCATAGCGATGTTTTCATCCTGATAGCGGGGCTCCTCTGAGGCTGTGTCAGTGTCTCATGCCACTTGGGGCTTAGCTCATCTCAGCGCCCCCCTGTCACAGGTGGGTATGAGGGCTGAGATTCAAAAGGAGCAGGGCTTTGCTGAGAGGTAATTTGCAGGCCTGGCTAGGGGGAAGTCTGGAATTAGAACACCATTGTACCCTCCTTCTGTGACTGCTGCATGGTGCACAGATTTATTAGAAGGGACATAAAAGGCAGCCTGTGAAGACAGGGGAGGAGGAAGATGCCCCAAAGTGTAATCTAGACAGCGGACCATAGTGGCTAGGGCAGGTGTCTGTTTCTGGAAATGTCTCCTCTACTCTCCTTCACCTGATTTTTAGCTATTATCGGTCTTTGCAGCACCTTGCTTTACAAAAGGACTTTTTCCCCAGCAGTTCATTTGCAGTGGGGGTGGGGGTGGTCAGAGACGGGCATCCAGGGTCATTGTCTGGGCTTGGATCCTGGACAGCAGGAGGCTGCTGCTCTGGCCCCTCATCCCCGTCATCTGTCACCCAGCAAGGGCGGCCGGCACCAGCCTGCGGACTGCCTAATGAAGACAGAGAGGTGGTTCCGGCTGTGCACAGGTGCCGCTTCCCCATTAACAGAGGTGACATTCCGAAACACTACTCATTACCGAGCAGACATTGGACAGAGCCGGGACACATATTGATGGCAGCAGGGCCAGCCAGCGTCTGTCTCAAATCCCACTGCCCCTGAGAGAGCCAGCGAGAGGGCCAGAAAGGAACATCATAAGTGTCAAACCCTGTGGCCCCTCACTTTGCAGGGAAAAGTTAATTCTTGATATTCCTGATATTTAGAACTAAGTCATTCTCTCCACCGCTTGCAGACCCACGAGTCTGCAGCTTCAGGCCCACTGAACGATGGCCACTCCTGGAGAATGCCAGCTCCTACACTCCCAGCAAGGGCCGATGTCCCGGATGGCTGTATGGGGGTGGGAAGCTGGTCCTCAGAATCAGACCTGGATCTAGAGCCGGTGAAATCTTGCTTTAGAGATGGATTGGGCCCATGCTGCAGCTAGGTGGTGGGGGGATAGGCTATGGGGGACTTCCAGACTGACCGTGGTCAGGGACCTGGCCAGGTGGACAGCCAAAGCTTCGGAATCTCCTTTCCAGTGGACGGTGAGCACAAGACAGCTCTCCATCTTAGCGGGGACTGAATGCACGTTGCCCTGGAGACAAGGAGAGCCAGGAATGGCAGGCAGGCTAGCGTCAGTGGTCTCGGCAGCTCCCAAAGCTAGGTGGAAAGTGGCAATAGAAAGAGGCAGTGGCCCACGCACGCGTGCGCAGCCCAGGTACTCCCACCGCACCCAGAACCCCCGCCCAGCTTGCGCCCTGCAGCAGGGCGTCCCGCCCCCGCTACGCCGATTGTAAACCCGCAGCAGACGGAACTCGACTTAAAAATAACTATTTTGACAGTTCTGATGTAAATATGTGAGCGATGCGTGGGCCTGTTTTTCCTTCACACTTCCTCTCCTCCCCTGGCTCCCTACCCCAGCCCCAACTCTTCTGAGGCTGAGATGATGGGAGAGCGCCGCCTGCAGGTTGCTCCCCAAAATGCAGCAGAGGAAAGTGACCTGTCTAGGGTGGTCAGCCAGGTGCCGGGCGGGGTGTGGGGAAGAGGGCAAAAGGAATCAGAAGTTATAAGAACCCTAACTCACTGTCACCTCACCACACAACACTGCATCCGGGCAATCCTGTCTATGCACTACTTCTTGTCTGTTACCTGAGAAAGGAGAAGTTACCTAGGACACAGGTGAGCTAATGTAATAACTCCTGACACCTCCACGCCTGTTTTCAAATCATACCTATCTTCAGTTCGACTTGTTTTCTGAATCTCTATCCAGCGCCCAACAATGCTAGCGCGGTGCAACATGGAGATACGCAGAATCTCCTGCCGTTCGTACTTCTGTCAGCTGACCCTCTCAGTGAACTGGTATTGAACACCTGCTTGCGCCAGGCATGAGCAAAGTAAGCACTTCCGCACATACACTTCAATCCTCGCAGAAACTCTGGGGCGGGTATGATTATCTGCACTGTACAGATGGAAGACGGGGGTTTAGGGAGATAAGTGAGTTCTCCAGGCGCCACAGCTGGTGAAGAGCATGGAGACCAGAACCTGGGTCTTGTGCCCCTCCCCCTGATCCAATGGAGAGAAAGGGCGATGGAGGCAGAGATCCACCCATTGTGCAAGGAGGGGAACTGGGATCCAGAAAAAGTCACGGTGTCTATCTGGCCACCAGCAAGAATCTTAGCTGGTGAAGAGCCCAGATTGAAACACAGCAGCCTTGAGGTCACCAGTCCATGCCTCTGTGCCCAGTCTTCATGACAGGACACCACATGATGCCTTTGAGGGTCCTGACTGTCTCTTTGGAAGGAGGGGAGAAGAAAAGGTAGCTGGAGAGAGGAAGAGGAAGAGAAAGGAGAAAGGTCTGGAGGGTGAAGGAGCACAAGTGTGCACGGTCCTGGCCAGGCGGAGCTGCGAGACTGGGGAAGCCCATTGTCAGACCGCCCAGCTACACCTTTCCATGTCCCCTTCCCTCACCCGCCCCAGCCAGGTATTCCCTGATGCCCCCACGCTTTTTTCCCTCCACCCTAATGAAACCTGCTCCAGGGAGGGAATCTGAGGTAGTCACTGCCGCTGCGGGGCAAATGCCTGAGAGCTACCCGCCGTTTGCCTCTCTCCCGTATTATAAGCCCCAGGGGATTGAAGCCTAAAATAAAAGAGAGAAAGCACTAATGAAATTTCAGGTGCCAGACTCCCGGAAAGGAGAGAAATTTGGGAGCCAGCGGGCCCACCTGTGACAGAAGAGGCTGCACATAGCACCTGCTCGCAAGGTCCCTGCTGGCCGTGTCTGGCGTCTGTAGATATTGGCAAAGATAAAAGAAGTCTCTGGGATCGGTGCTTTGAACACACTTCTCCATCCTTTAAGGCTCAGCTCAAATTCCACCTCCTCTGTGAAGCCTTCCCTGATGCCTCCCCACTTTCTAAACAGTTGTTGCTCTCAGGCCAAAAGACTCAAAGCTTTGCTTGTTCTCTGAGGCATCTTGCATTCTTGGAGCCTTGGCACGTTGCTTTCAATTAAGTTGTGAGCTCCTCAGGGGGACATCAATGTCTGATTTTCCTCTTTCTCCTGCAGCTGCTCCCACGAGTTGATGATAGTCCCCAGTACATATTTACCCCTACAAGAAGGTAAGGACTGGGGTACCGACAGCAGAAGGGTGAGGGGCAGCCGCCCCAGCTGCCTCGTGAAGACTGAGAGGCAGACTGCTCAGCGAAGTCTCACCGAGCGCTTGTGTGCCAGGCTGTATGGGGGCTGAACGGGGAGAAGAGGCAGCCACCCCTCTCGGCAGCAGCTGGCTCTGGGGCTACCCCTGATGGCCTTGGGTCTCTGGCCCCTCTCAGTGACAATCAGGAATTTCTGTCCCCCAATTAAAGTGGAGTTATATAATAATTCTTTTAAAAAAGCGTTTTATTGGCAATTCACAGAGCATTGCAGAACAATTCTTGTTCTTAACATTATGCTATCTTATAGCAACTTTCTCTCCCTGTAAGTCTGAAAATTCCCATTTGTTCTGTCAATAGTCCTGAGAAGCCCAACCAAAAGTTTCCACTATTGTTCCTAGAAAAAATAAAGGCACCATTTGGTCTACGTGATCATACTGTAGTCTTAAACCACCTTCCCTGTTTGTCACCCCACCCCCGCAGCCACCTTCATCCCACTATTCTCTGTGATGCTAGGGGACAGGAGGCCTGCCTTCCTTCAACTGTGGGTAGCACAGGGACCCTCACCTGTCCGTTCCAGGAGCTGTGTGGCTCCCCAAGCCTCCTCCGAGGCCCCACCACTTCCCTTTATGTTCACGCTCCTGCTCCCCCCTGGTCTCTGTCTCCCTCCTCACCTCAGCAGAGCTGTGGAGACACTCAGCTTCTGCCACTGCAGTGAGTCCTAGTGCAGAATCAACACGGACGCCCCATCTACCCTGACAACGTAATTCATTTACTGCAAAGGGGTGTAATAAAGTCTGTTTATTACAGCAATTAACAGAGCAGCGTTTGCTGGCATGCTTTTCAGAGACAACCAGAAAAGTGCTTACTCCAGGTGCATAGATTCGGGAAACCGTGCAACTTGAGCCAAAATGAAACCAAGTAGAAGCTTGGTAAATGGGCCCCAGCCACCCTAGAAAAGTTAGCCCTCCAGGATTCAGTTCAGCTGAGGCAGAACCTCAAAGCAGGAGTCCAATACAGTGCTTGCTACTTTACTGGGCTGAGGCCTGGACCTATCTCCAGGGTCATGGTCTTGAGGATAGGCATGCAATGCTCCCCGCTCCACCCCACACCCCCTTCACCCCACAACCCCTCCAAGTCTGCTGCAATCAGACTTGATTTCGAGTTAGTGCTCATTTCTCAACCACCCCAGCTCTGCTGGGTTCAAGTTTCACTGAGCTTATAGCTGGGCGTTAGTACCATTGACTCTCGGGGGTTCCTTGTTGCTGGGGTAAATGTGGGGGCACAGGAAGAGGGCCAGAGGCTGGGACAGAAACCGATCAGCTCTAAGAAATCCTTTCATTAACCTCTGGCTTCACCTCAAGCCCCTGAAGAGAAACATAACTGTATGAGGGGTCGGGAAGGAGAGGAACCCAGGACTCTGCCTTCCAGCCTAGATAAAATATGCTGACTGGCTTTGGACATAACGACTGGGCAAAGACATGAAAGTCCAGTTGCCCCAGCTCTCTGGCGGAGGGACGGAGGACAGGAAGCACTGGTTTAGATTCCTGGCCATGTGAAGTATATTTATTGTTAATGCAAACTTAGCTCTCCGTCCCTTTTGAGGGACCAGTTAGTTGTACTAACAGGACACTCCAGAGCCAGGTCTGGTTTTCCCACGGGCAGCAACCTGGTGTCACAGCTGCGTGGCAGAACTCACCTCGAGCAGCCTTTCCAGTGAGACCGTGGGGAGCTGCGATCTCCTGGAAAATATAAAACTGAGCGCCTAAGCCAGCTGGAAACCAAAAGGCTCAAAAGTGCAGAGGCAGGCCACTGTCAAACAGTTGCCCCGGTTGAGGGGGTGACCCGGTGGGTTCCCCTTTCCTCCATCACTCCTTTCCTCCTCGGGCCTCCGGGAGAAGGTACTGCATTGGATGGTGAGGGCAGAAGCCAGCCTGGCCTCTCTAGAACAGAGAAAGTGAGAGCTTTGAGCATCATGAACAAGGAGATAAAAATAGTAACATTGCCATGGCAACGAAGGCTGGGAGAGTCCTGAGGATCTGGTCTGGGTCTTGCCATCTCCCCCTCCAGTTTTCCTCTGCTTCTGGCTTCTCTGACGGAACACAGGAATGAGCTGAGAGGAGGGAGGGGTGCCTACCAGGAACCCCTGGACCTCCAGAGCCTTGGCTGCCGTTTTGGGGCCTCCTGGCTTTTGGAATTTCTTCCTCAGCATAATACGTTTCTCCAGGGATGTTTGAGCCCCACACCTCACCCTCCTTGTGAGTGGTCCTGACCTCCTGGGCTCCCCTGTGGACAGCCAACATTTCTGTTTCCTCTTCATGGTCCGTGGTTCTGATCCTGTGGGAATTTAGAGAAGGGAGCCCAGGCAGGGCTGGCCAGAAGCCTGCCAGAGTAGGCAGTGACCTGAGGGTATGGCCTGGGTGTTGGCTCACTCTGACAAGCCACATCCTCTGCTCCTGGCCGGTCAGCAACACGGCCTTAGGGAGCTGTCTGTACTGGAAATAGGGTGATGGTGGTGAAGGCTCTCTCTTGTTCTTGAGTGAGAGGGATGGGGTGTTCCTTCTTTGGAAGCAGATTCTGATTGTCGGTTCTGGTGGGGTTGTCAGCCCAGGGTGAACCAGGTTTCCTGAACCAGCCTACAGGAGTCCAGTGAATGCAGGAGCCAGAGATTTCCTTCTCTGGTGAGAGCCCATCTTCGTGGTTAGAACCAAGTGTCTGTCTCCAAGATTTCAAGCCACATCTGACACATCTGATACCCTGTGCCCCTGCAATGCATGCCTTGCTAGCAGGTAGGGTGGGGTGGGTCTTGTTGTCATCCTTTTATAGAGGCTGGGAGAGAGGAAGCAATTTGCGGAGGTCAGGAGTCAGCCATGGAGGAACTCTGGGAAATGGGGGGCTGCAGCCCTTTATCCAAAGACAGTCATTAGCGCCACCACCACCAGCTTGTCCCAAACCACTGGGCAACATACACATTCAGTCTGTAGGCAGGGGAGGCTGCAGCCTGAGGCACTTTCGCTTGCAGAAGGTAATGAGGTGGGGTGGGTTAGTAGGCTTGGAGATGGGGTCACCAGCAGCTATGCAAAGGGAAGCCCATGGGTTACATAACTGGGGCAGAAAGCCCGTCTTTGAGATCCCATCTGCAAGGGGTGGTGTGTGTACATGACAGAAAGCGAGATAGAGGACAAAAGTGGCACTTGTGATGGTCTAGACAGGGCCTGGAGTTGAGTAGAGGCTGACACTTGACACTTTCTCCCCGGGAGCCAGGCTGCAGGAAGGAGGAGAGGCAGAAGTGCAGGGAGAGCCGCGGGAGGCCGCTGGCAGCAGCTCCGGGTGCTCTGGTGCTCTCTCTCACAAGTCCTGTTTCTCAGATCTACCGCACACATCACTCCCCTTTGCTGCACACACAGAGCACACCGGACAGGACTCTGGAAACCTGCAGTCCCCCCGCCCCCCCGCCCAGCCCCGTCCCACAGCCCCAGCCACAGGGAGGCCCCACATTCCAGAGGGAACCTGCAGAACATAAATGCAATCCTCTCTTGACAGTTGAGGAAACTGAGTCCCAGAAATAGGACACGATTAGCCTAAGGTCACAGCATCCTCACTGTCCAGGCGGGGCTGGAATCCAGACCTGCTTCCCAGCTCAAGGCTCTTTGCATCCTGCTGTGCTACCTCATGCATATTTCAGATGATTAAATTATTGCTTTTTTCCCTCCAGAATAATCCCCCTATATATTTCTATTGACCCATATGCTACATTCAAAAGTCACCCCCCATGCCCCAAATGAAGAAGGAAATGACATTCTAATAAAAAAGAGAGAAGAAAAAAAGACTTCAACCTGAGACAAGAAGCCTCTCCCGGTCCCTTGGGCTAGGGTCCCTGACCACATTCAAGGCCCAAGAGCCCTCAGTACCCTTCACATGTCTTCATCCCCCATTCAGCAGCCCACAGCACAAAGGGGGAGACTGGCACGGCACGTCTCCCTTTTATAGATGAGCAAAGTGAGGCCCTGGGGGCTAAGGCTCCCACCTTTCTACAGGACTCAGTGCCATGCTGCAACAGGAAAGGCCAGACCCCTTCCTCAGAGTCCTCTACTCCTGCACCCCTGCCTCACCCCAGGAGCTCCTAGTCCCCACCTCAAGGTGGAGTCTGGGAGGGATTGGAGGAATGAAGGGAACTGGAAACTGGAGGCCAAGACAATCCAACCTGACCTTTGGGAGGGTGTGAGACCCAGCCCAGGACAGGAAACCTGGAGACCAGGCCCCGCCCCCTGCC
Organism: Tonatia bakeri; assembly: GCA_004024845.1. Taxonomy (NCBI): domain Eukaryota; kingdom Metazoa; phylum Chordata; class Mammalia; order Chiroptera; family Phyllostomidae; genus Tonatia; species Tonatia bakeri. Next base: position 31,947 of record PVIA01002325.1, on the reverse strand, counting down.
TCAAAAGAACAGAAGGAAGAAAAACCTGGACTGGTGTTAGAGGCCCTGGAGCACATGGTCTGCAGGCTGGGGCCGCATCCACCCTTCTGGATGAAACCAACCTCTCCCCTGGACAAGCCCAGGGGCAGAGAGGTGGGAACTAGTCTCCAGACTGCCTCCCGAGATGCTTCGAAGGAAACGGGACAATAGAGTATGGGGTGTCCAGCTAGAAGCGGCTACTGCCTCCTCTCAGGCCATTTCAGCTGCAGTGTTGGCCCCTAACTTAACTTTAAATGAAGACCAGACCACTAGCTTGGAGGCTGAGGACAGTTATCTGCAGGCACAGCTGGGCTTCCACTCAGAAATGCCTTGACCTTGCAACCTCTCCCATGTTCCCTAAGCAGGGCCACAAGATATCCAGTATCTGTCCAGAGCCAAGGGGGTTCTTCTCGGGGAAGAAGCTCCCTGAACAAGCTCAGCATCAACCCCTGCAGCCAACAGCCCTGCTGAAGCCCAAGTCCGAGAGGCCGCAGGGGGAAGCTCTCGTTCCCCACCCCTCCCGAAGGTTCTCTACTCTTCTGACCTTTCCTCCGGGTGAGCTGTGTGGTCAGGACACAACACCCAACACCTCTGAGTCTCAAGGATACAATTTCATCCCCCACCACAGGAGTGACTTCTCTGGGGCTTCAGCCTCGCAGGCAACCGCTAGGGACACTCATGCCCTCGAGCCGGGCCTGCCTGCATCTGTGTCAGGGCACCCTCCGAGGCTTTGCTGCCCATCTCTTGGCCTCATCCAAGGCCTCCACTGTCCGAGAGGCTGAAGAACCAGGGAGTTTTTCTTCTGTCCTTTGTGACCCCATTGGCATTTATTGCTCTTTCCTTACGAGGACTTCTGTCTACAGTTCTTTGGATATAAAAGGAAGTAACACATTTTAGAAGGCTGGGGCTAGGGGGTAGGGCAAAAGGTAGGAGGAGAGAAATCTTAAATTGTGCTCTGGCGTCACAGAGATGACCTGGATCCTGTCAAAATCTGCCAGAAGCCCAGGAAATGCCCTGAGCGTGAGCTACACAGGCGAGAGCTGCCAGGGTGGAATGTGCCCTTGCTTCTCCCAGGCTCTGGGGAAGTGAACCAGTAGAAGAGGTCTCTTGCCCCCCTGACTGCCCGGAGAGGCCCACATTCCAAGGAAGGGGGCACACAGACCCCTCTTCTGTCCCGGAGCCCTGATCTCTCCTACCCAGGTCATCTGTCAGAGGTTATTCTGTCCCTGAGTAGAGGGGCCTGACTGTTCCTGTGATAAAGCAGAGGGCAGACCTGCTAAAGCCACAGAGCCCGAGAGTGTCTCTGCGGCCGGCTCTGCTGTCTGCATGACCCTCTAGCACCTGAAGGTCCAGGCACAGTGACGGGCTAAGTTGTATCAAAATTGGGGGAGGGAAGAAGGAAGGAAAGAAGGAAGGAAATGTTTTTTGTTTGCTTCCTATCTCCTGGAAATAGGCTGGGAGTCGGGGCGGAGATTGATTCTGAAGGTGGAGGCAGGGGGGCGGAGATTACGGGGAAAGTCAAGGAAAGTCCTAGAGGCCCCCTCCCCCCAGAATTTCCCTTAAAGGCACCACATGCAAGCATTTCTCCCTCTGTGGTTTCAGAGAAGGTGGGTGAGACAAGGAGACAGGAGCATTAAGGGAGGGCACAGCTCAGTCCGGGAAAGGGCCCTTCAGCCTGCCCCTGGATGTAGTCCCTGAGGAGGAGGGTCAGGGCCTGTGGAACAGCCCTGCCGTGTGCACTGCAGCCAAGGAGGCATGAAGTGAATGACCAGAGAGGCAGGGGCTGGAAGGGAGGTTGCTCCAGGGTGTGTGGGGAGAGTGGGGTACAGGGAGACCCAGCTGGCCACCCGCCTCTCACTGTCCACACTCCACCACCCTACTCACAGCCAGCCTGCCTGGTCCAGGGGAATGCTGGGAAAGGACTCATCTCCCACAACCTGCCTGGGGTCCTGAGGACCCAGGAGAGACTCCACCCTGGGCTTGGAGGGGGCTCATCTCCATTTCCAGTGGGCGCAGCCCAGCTGAGACCTCCCCCAGGGTCAGGGCTGCTGGGCAATTCCTAGGCAGAGCAGCCAGTCTCCTAGTCTACAGTCTCAGGAGAGAAGTCACCCTTTGCAAAGTTCTGGAGCCCTCAGGACAGGAAAGAAGTTTCACTCCTGGGGCCTCCCTGGGACTTCTTGTCTGGTCTGGCCTTCTCCTGAGTGACAGGGGCCTCTCTCCAAGGAGGTCTCCAGGGGGTGGAAGCACCAGGGTCTGGGCAGGAGGAGGCCCAGGCACAGGAGGCTGCTGCCCTCAGCTTAGATCCAGTCAGGCCCAGCCGAGAAGAGTAGCGGGCAGATCCTGACCCAAGCCTTGGCCGGGAGTGCACCGGAGACCTGCAGCCTGGGGCGGGCTGCAGAAGGGGCCCTGGTCCCGCTCACACTGCTGTTTCCCGCTCTCTGTGAACTTCCTCCTTCTTCCTCTTCATCTTGCAGAAGCCGTGGAGGCCACAGAAGCAGGCAAAAGTGAACTGGGGCATGCCCTGGGCTGGGCTGGGGGCTGCTCACCAGAGATCTGCAGGGAGAGGGGGCAGGAGAAAGGCAGGAGAGAAAAGCAAGCTGGGTTATCATCCCAGAGCCCGCCAGGTCTTGCCAGAGTCACGGCCGCTCCCTGAGCTTCCCAGGCCCTGCTAGTCCTCTCACACCCACTGGGGGAGGGCTCATACCCCCAGCAGCAGCTTTGAAACCTGTTTTCCTGATCTGTGTGGAGCTGACGTCAAGCCTCAGGTTGGAGCCTGGGTGAGTCCAGGGTGGGGAACAGAAACTCCCAGCAGACCCCACCTCTGCTCCTCTCCCACCCTGGCCCCTCTGCCTCACCTCATCCACACACAGCTGTGGTTGGGGACCGGAAACAGCTGACTCAAAATAAACTCTGGCTTGTGCCACCGTGCCGGGATTGGGAGGGGGTGTTTCATTCATTCCTTTAGGTCACAGGCCTGATGATCCAAATGCAGGACTTTGTGAACCTTGAAGAAAGTCCCTCATCTGGCCCAGCCTCCAACGTGACACCTGGAACTGAGTCAGGGCCTCCCCCTTCCCTAACAGTGCCCCTGTGTCTGATACCCTCAGGGAAGTCTATAGGGAACATAAGGCACTGTCTTTGCCTGCTCAGGGCAACATCCCATCTCATGCAGAGGACAGATAGCAGCGTGTTCTTTTAGCCAACAGGCTGCGTTATTGAGCCCCTGTGCTGGGCATGGGGGCTGGGAGGTACAGACATAGGGTGCAAGCACAACAGTTTTTTTCTCTGGTACAAACTTAAGTCCGAGGCAGAGGCAGAAGCTGATTTGCCCCGGCTGCGTACACTGCCCCCCACCCCCGGCTGACATGGCCCTCAGCACAGGAGGCTGGGCCCCTCTGGTGTGCACGGCACTCTGGCTGGGGGTGGGAGAAGGCTTCAAGAGACACACTCTCAGTCCGTGAGAGGATCCCTTTCTCCAGACACTCACGGAGGTCTCCCCAGCCTCGGCCACCTGCAGATTCCTCCAGCTTACTTCTCTGCCCTTCCACCCGCCCCGGAGGGAGCAGAAGCACATTCACATCGGCGCCTGCAGAGCAGCTGGGCCCACAAGAGAGCCCCCTGCACACACCTGGGGCCTGCATCCATCCTGGGCCTGGTTTGACTCATTTCTCTCTAGGAAGAACACAGGGGGCAGCCCAAATACTGAGAGGCAGGGGGCTGTGGAATAAGGAAGCATGAGGCATGTCCCTGGCCCCAAATGCTAGGCACACCTGCAAAGTGTTTCCACCGTGTCTGAGGAAGCTGGCGTGGCCTGGGTGGTGGCTCGCTGGACTGTCCACAGGTCTGGCCCACCTTGCTCCTTTGGACAAACTTCCTGCTTTTTCAGGTAGAGCAGAGGGCCCAGCAGCAGGCCCTCACCAAGCACAGTGCCCACAGTGCCCGCAGTGGGGCCAGCTCCATCAGGATTCTTCTCCCTCCCCTGAGTTCCCTGGTAATGCAGCTGTTGACTGTAATTTATAGGTGCAATGCATTTCCCATGGCCAGCGGGGTGGGCAGGAGGTCTGGCTTGAGTCAGCATGGGTGGGTAGACTGGTTTAATCACTCGCTTTCCAGCACCATGCACACACCCACTCTCCTGGAGTATATATAGAGAGCAGAAGCAATCTGTAGGATATATACATATATAGAGACAGAACGGAGACGCAACTACTATATTTCTAGATCTATCTACTGAAGCTACCTCCTGTGACAAACCTAGAGAGACAGGTTTGGGGCCCGGGTGGCCTGGGTTCTATTCTTGTCTCTGACACCAGCATGCTGTGTCATTCTGGGCAAGTGGCTGTATTTCATTTTATTGTACCAGGAAGCTAATCAAGGTTTAATACTTAGATCCCAGACCACTGGGAATCCTAGCCTGATCAGGAAGAAGGGAGGGAGAACAGGTGGGCTTCCTTGTAATTAGTGTACTTCCTCTGCCGGGGGAAGTGTGTCAAGGGTACTATCCACAAAGCGTTCCCGTGATCACCGGAAAAATATCTGGGGTAAAATCAACAAAGTGGATCTGGGGCAGGAACTCATAATGAAAATAAGCCGGGTGAGTAGCTCAGACCATCACGCCCCACTCCCGCCCCTCCCCACCCAGATCAGGGTCAGGGCAGCCTGGGTCCCAGGGTGCAGAGATCCAGTCCCCTCTCGCCCTACCTCCCCTCCAAAGCCAGCTCTTAAAAACAGCAAAATGTGCGCCCCGATGGACCATTCCCAATGGGCTCCTCTTGGAAGGTGAGACCATCCTGAGGTTTGGGCTCCCTGTGGGGAAGATCTGGGGGAGGGGAGGAGCAGCCAGGACCTACACCGCGGAGGAGAGGAGGCGCAGTAAGCAGCTAGGGGCTGCAGTCCGGCTCCCAGAGCTGTCCAGAGCTGACCACCTCATGGGGATCCCGGGCGCCTGTCTCTAAGGACAGAGCAGAAGAGCCTGGTTATGCCACTCAGGTCTTTGATCCAAAACACTCCAGGTGGACTCTCACTTCTCCACGAGGGCCTGCCACGATCTGCCCTGCAGGGGCTCCACTCCAGGCCCTGGAGGCTGTCTGGGCTGCTTGTGGCTCACAGGTCCCTGATCAGTGCGAGAAGAGGGGCGGGTGGGGCACACACATGGAGCAGGGGACCCTTTCCCGTTTTAGTTCTCCTCAGGATCCCCTGGCCCCCACCAGCAGGTACATGGGGAGGCCCTTTGCCAGGGCTGTGGTCTCTGCTTTGCTCCCGCGACCTTTGTCCCTTCACTTGGCAGAATGCTGGAGCACTAGCTGGAGGGCTCCCTGGGGAAATTGGATCTTGACGAACCTCCTCTCACTGTGTTCACTTGAAGGGAAAGGGGTCTGAATGTTAAAATGGACCTGGATGCACTCCCAGCTCATCTGTGCTCACGACGTCAACTTTCCCTCCTGCTCTGCCCTTTCCCCTGCACCTCAATTTTCAGAGGGTAAGAGATGGGAAAACAGAGGAGGAAGGACAGGGAGGTGGACACTGGACAAACCCGTTACTCCACGTTGGCAACCTCTGACCACAAGCTGCCGTTTCCTGACCTCACCCCCAGCCTCCTCTCTGGCCTCTCCCCAGCTCGGGTCCAGGACAGCCTGGGTGTGGGGCACGGAGGGCTCCCCGTTCAGCCGGCTTGAAGGGGGTCAAGCAGAATAGCTGCCAACCCAGAGCATCATCCCAAACCTCCAGGAGGTTCCCCAGCGTCCCGGCCGACCCCTTCCCTTGACCCTCACCCCCACAACTCCCCTCTTTGCCAGACACCCTCCTGGGGTCCTCCAGCCCTAAAACCTCCAGTGACAATGGGGCAGTGGGCCAGAGATCACTTGAACACGTGGAAGAAGCAGCAGGAAGAAGAGACTCAGAGCAGGTTAGACACTAAGAGGAGAGAGCCAGAGCTCTGGGCTTGCAGACCACAAACCCCTGGCCCAGTGCCTCAAATTTTGGCAATGCCCTCTCTCAAAGTGGGCGGCACTTGGGGTTCAAAGGGTCGGAAGATAATTACAAGTGTTGGGACATGCTAGGAATTCTGACAGAGATATTGTCCCTCCCACCCGTCCCCCACAACCCCTCACCTCCTAAAGCAGTAGTTTCCAGAAAGGCAACCCCCGCTCAGCTTCAACCCACACCCCCTATCCCAGGTAAAAAGCCAAAAGAGAAGTGACCCATGAGAAGGGGTACCCTCAGCCTCTGGAACAAAGCTGAGCCCGCAGCCCCTCCCCAGCCCCCTGAGCACTGGCCTCAGTAATTAAAATGTGCATTCACCTTCCCTCCCCGAGCCATTCATCACTGCGAAGGGAAGCAGCTGCGGCCCGGGAGACCGGATTTGGGGGATTAACTCGGGCGCTGGAGCAGACACACACCAGGAGGAAGAATTAGAAAGGAAGGGGGTGCACTGGGTTTTCTCTCCCCACCTCCTCCCCCTCCCTCCGCCACCCAACCTCTTCCCCCAGAGCCTGGCCTCTGTAAGGGTTCTGGGAACTGTAGTCTCCACAACTGTGTGGCTAAACAGGCAGGCCAAGGGTGGGTGGTGGCACAAACTACAGATCCCAGGACTTCTTCCCGGAGTTGGCAGCGGTAAAGCTGGGCACAGTCCTCCAGTCTGGAAGAAGTCGGAGTTCTTCTTGGAGATTAACCCTTACTTGGCCTGCCTGAGACGGAGTTCCTGCCTCTGGCTAACTGAGCACCCTGGAGTCTACAGCCAAGGTCCTCTCTGCCTCCATGGCGTGCCCAGCCAAGGCCCCCTTGTTTCTTGCTTGGCTATCTATGCAGAGAGACAGGAGGCACCCCCTCCTGTCGGGAGTGCAAGGGTAGCCACACATTGACCAGTGGCTCTGAGGGCCTTGGGGGCCATGGAGCTGGAGGGGTCAGAACACAGTCTTGAAATGTCCTCATGGCCTGGCCCCCGGGGTCCCCCAGGCCTGCTTGGCAGAGGCTGGCCCACCTAAGAGTTGTCACAAGCACGAGTGGGACACCATGACCTGCAAGGTGGCTTGGACCAGTGACCCCAACTGCCAGTGCCTGAGGGCACCCAGAGGTCCACTGTTAGCGCCACCCCCATCTAAAGATGGAACAGACAGGTTTTGTTTTTTCATTCCAACAGAAAGGGGGAGTTTCAGCAGTCAGGCTGCATTTCCACCAAAAATGGGACAAGTGCAGCCAGAGAGACCCACTCGACTCCCGGTGTTGTCGAACACGGCTGCGCTTTCCCGGGGGAGGCCTTCTGCTGGCTGTCTCTGCGGGCTACGAAAAAGACTCAGAATATTTCAGGTTTCAGCTGTCTGTGAGCGGGGATCAGGGCAGACTCAGCCCTCTGATCTGAGTCGTCCGGGGAGAGAGGGCATAAGGCCAGCTTGCCTATTCAATTCACTTCAACAATTATGTGAAATAAATTGCCCATCTCCTCCAGGCCTGCCCTACTGGCAAGGGCCAAGAGACAAAGGACAGAAAGAATGGCATCTCTGTAACCCCAGAAGCTCCCCAGGCCCGGGGCCCATCGAGGCGGGACTGTCCCAGGTGAATTGCTGAAATGTGGGCTTGCTCTTCGTCCCTGCTTGTGGCAACTTACTGCTTTTACCCCACCCCCTTTCTCTCCCAATTCACAGTTCCTTCAATTCATCCTACAAACAGTTACCCGGCAGCCCCTGTCGAGCCTTGCCTTGTTGGAGCTTTAATCTCTGGAACAGCCGTCTGTCCTCTCATTCCCGGGTTCAGCCCAGTGCTGGGGCCATCCCGGCAAACTGCAACAGGGTTCTAGTTTCAGGACGGGGCACGGCTCCAGTCTAGAAGATCAGGGGCTAAGGGAGGAAGCCGAGTGCTGGGGTGTCCTCAGAGCATGGTAGGGAACAGGACAGGCTACGTCTGGCCAGGACAGATGAAGGAGGAGGGGGTTGGAGGAAGGTGCTGGCCACCTCTGATCTCTGGGCCAGAGAACCCGGAGGGCGAGAGAAAAACCCTGGCAAATTCTCCTTTTTGTTCCGTGCACCAGCCACTGTCTAAGTTGGGGCAGGAGGGGAAGTGGCTTGGATCGGGCCCAGCAAAAACTCAGCTGGCCTGAGCTTTCTCTTAGCTTCTCCTATTGTTTTGATTCCTGCACTCACCTCTCCAAAAAGGAAAACCAGTGATGGACAAGGAGTGAATAGAGTTGGACCCTGGGGGCCAATCTGTAGAGACCTGGGCAGAAAAACCCCTGGGGTGGAAACAGCACTTTGCCACGCCCTGGCTTGCTGGTGTTCCCGACCTCCAGCCCGATGTGGTAGGTGAGAGCACAAGTTCAAACCCCAGCTCTGCCCCTTACTAGGCTTATGAACTTCGACCGGTTTCTTAGCTCCCTGTGTCTCAGATTTTCCATAAGTACAGTGGGATAATAATAGTATCTTTTTCATCCTTAATCCTGGTTGTTTCCAGGATTAAATGAGTTAGTACAGGGGACATGTATAAAATTGTGCCTGGTACACAGCAGGCACTAGGTAGATGATGGCTGGGGAAATTAAAGGCTCTGAGACATTAGAAATAACTTGCCTTCTGATTCTCGGTACCAAATATAGTGCCTACACTGATTCTTCAGTGGTCCATCTTAGACAGACTCGGGGCTGGGAGCGGGGGGGGGCGGGCAAGGAGGCTTCCTGTGCTGCTCCGGCCAGACTGCTGGCCTGAGTTCCATCTGTTGGAGTCTTCCAGGGTGGCTGGGATGGAGTCAGGCAGATTGTGGGAAGTGACTAGCTATGGTGAGCCAGGCAGGAGGGGACAGAGAGCAGGTCTTTCCCAGATCCAGGAGGGAAACAGGAAATGCCTGGACAGAGTAGCAGACCCGGAGCTGGGACCCTAGGCTCCAACTGGCAGCCCATGGGGAATGGCTGCTTTCCCACCCTCACTCTGCTGGACCTCCTTCCCCGGGTGTCCAGCCTGAGCCCTCCCATTTCAGCCACACGGAAAAAGGCTGAGGATTTGAGCTGACCGCAGAGAAGAAGTGAGTGAGGTAGAGAAAAGGTTGTCCCGAAGGTATTGAGCAAAGGCCCAAGTGCTGTGTGGCCCAGCATTCCTGACTGCAGCCCCCAAGTTCGTGAGCACAGGCCAGGCCTCAGTAACACCGCAAGGGGGAAGGAATTGACTCCGAGACCCCAGCACCGGGGCAAATCTCTTTCCAGACTCAGGGAATCTCCCCCTAAAAGCACTAGTCCAGCCTCTTCCTTTCAGAGTGAAGGAGCAGGACCAGAGAGGGCAAGTGACTTGGCCAGGGTCACACAGCCTAGCCCCATCCTCCATGCATGCCCCGCCGCCCCCCACCTGGTGCCCCTTTGTGGCTGTCCCACAGCCTGGGCCTGAGCAGCGGTGCAGGTGCGCAGGAGGAGCAGCCCCTCACTGTAGCCCATGGCTTTTAGCCCTACATGAGTTTGGAACAGCAATCACATAGGAATGAAAAGCCATAGGCCACAGCAGAGCTGAGGGGATCCGGCAGCAGGAATCGCAAAAAGGCGCGGGGAGCTGAAGGTGCTTGGGTGCCCTCACGCCCCTTCCCACCAACGCCACCCACCCACACTGCCTCCCTTGTGGCACTGGGCCCCCCAGGTTAAGTTCTCTCGCCACCCCCCACCACCTGGCCCCAGAAGCATTAAAGCCATCCTAGTAATGAGTTTTCAGTTCTTGCCCTACAAAAGCCCCCACACAATGGGCCTCACTCCAGGCATGAGGGGTGGTTTCCTGGCCATAAAGGACCTCCTCGAATTCCCTTAATTAGCCCCCATCCCCCTGCTCAGGGTCCTTAACTACTCCTCACCCCCACCCCTACAGAATCTTTTCAATGCTCCTTACTGCTAGTGCCCAGGATCAGCCAGCATTAGGCTCTGTCCTTACAAAGTTTAACACTTTCTAGTTCAGCCACAGGAAGCAGAGAGGGCGAGAGGGTCTGGCTGGAGGAGAGCAGAGACAAGAAGCGTCTGCCTCTTCTTAGAGGGATGAACAAGCTTCATGAGCACTCCCAAGGCTGGGGGGTGGCCCACACTTCCTAGACTAGTTCTGGAAGTTACTGTTACTATTCTTGTGTGGCTTACAGGGGAGTAGGACCTTGGTCTTCAGACCCAGATGGAGACAGGAAAAGGGCCAGTGCTCGAAATCCCCACCAGCTGAGGGCAGCTAGCCTTGGAGCTCCGTTGGGTGATGTTGTGGGAGGGGTGCTTGGTGCTCTCCCTCCCTCATGGGCAGGATGTGGTGGCTGGCACAGGCATCTCCAAGACTAGGGTGAAGAGCTAAGTCAAAGGAAACCAAGGTCTGCCCTGGCCAGGTGACTCAGTTGGTTGGAGCTTTGTCCCATACACCAAAAGGCTGTGGGTTCGATCCCCAGTCAGGGCATGTACAGGGCCGGGGGTGGGGGGACACCTGATCAATATGTGTCTCACCCTTCCTCTCTAAAAATCAGTTTAAAAAAATCATATCCTCAGGTGAAGATTAAAAAAATAAAAAGGGCAACCAAGGCCTCAGGGTCCTGGAAAGGATGTGCTGTAAACACAGGACTGCCTTCTCCCCTCTTCCCTGTGGTCAGTGTGGGCATGCATCAGCAGCCTTGCAGGGACGTTCAGGAAAGCTCCAGGGAATTCAGATCCCCAAGCCTGGCTCTGACCTCTCAGGGCCCTGCCACAATGTGGTGAAGAGGCCGGAGGCACAGATCAGGCCCATCTCTGCCAGGGAGCAGGTGCAACCCCACCGTAGTCCTACCCGCAGCCTCAAGGGTAGGCTCGCTGGCTCTCTGCAGGGCCTGGCTGGCCTCCCACACTCCCCAACAGTGAGTGTGGGCACATGCACACACACACCAGTCTTACCGAATATTAAGGGCCAAACTGGACACCTTCCAACTTCCTGCCTGAACTTTAGGTCATCACCCCCAACCTCCACTGGCTGAAGCCTTTGGTTTTCCCCTTCCTCTTCCATGGGTCCCGAAATCCCAGACTTAGGACCTTCAAAAACTGTGGGCTCCAAGCAGAATGTCCTCAATTCCCTCCCCAGCGACACTGGGGTCCAAGGGTCTGCTTACCTGGCACCCTTGGCAGTCCTCTCCCTCACAAGTCCCGCAGAGCCACCTCCTGCCTCCAGGCAGCCACTCGGTCCTCCACTTACCCCCAGAGACTCCAGGCTCTGTGAGGCAACTGGGGCCGGCCTCCCCCTTCCACACCCCACAGCCTGGTCAGAGCCGTGCCGAACTCAACTTGACTCACTCGTGAAGACCTGGCCCGCCCCTCCCCCAGCCCAGGGCCGGTGGGTGTGGGGCGGGCTATGCAGGCGAGGAGGTCAGGTATTCCTTCAACCCTGACTTGGGCCTGGGTAACAAAGGTCTCATTGAGCCTCTGGCTGTCTGGTCGGTGAAGCACAAACCTCTTGTATCTGCTCGCTTTTGATCTCACTCCCTCTGAACCAGCCATGTATTACTCACATCCCCCTGCCAGGCTATTGGAGTTGGAGGGGCTGTTTCAGCCCCCCTCTCCTCCCTCCCCATCTCCTTTCTCTCTTTCCTTTCCCTGCTGCTCCCCTCCAGCTTTTTTATGGTTTGATTTTTGGCAGGAGACCCGAGGCAGCTGCCCAGAGGCCCCTCTCCTGCCCGAGTGCCCCTCCCTACCTCTCAGCCCTAGCTCCTCTCCTCACCCAGCAGCCCCCGCAGCCTCCGCTCCTGCACCCACCTGTCCCTCTAGCTCAGAGATCCACAGCCCAGCTCAGGCCTGGCCCCTCCACTCACCCTCGGCTAGTCCTTCCCTGGGGTCACGGATTCCCTGACCTGGGCACATGAAAGGGTCAGCCCTTGGCCTGTCTTCCAGCCCCAGCCCACTGGACAAGCCCCCAGTAAGCTCCAGAAGGGGCCGCCTCTCTTCAAGCAGTTGCTGTGGCCAGGACTAGGGAGTGAGGGGGAAGAACAGCTATCTGGCCTTAGGCAGCGACCTGATGAGACCTCACTTGGAAAGTGAAGGAAAGGGAGGCAGGTCAGCTAGGCCTCACCTCCTTTTCTGAGGAAACCCTGCTTCCTCCAATCCCGAGAATCTACTTTCTAGTGAAAGGCTGTCGCTTGGTGAGAACCAGAGGATTCGCCCTCCTCAAGCTGGGGCTATCCCACCTGTCCTGTCTCCTCTGCAGCCGTCCCCAAGCCTCCCTCAGCTCTGCTGGGAGTGAGACCTGGGGTGCAGCCCGAGGAGCTGCACGCACTCCCTGGCTGCTCCGGCCCCGTTCCTCAGGGCAGGCCACAGCGGGGGAGAGGCAGCCGGCCACCTTTGAGGTCTGAGCTCTCCCCCGAAATGCCGACAGATGCTGAGCTCCCACGGCAGTCTGCGAGAGCCCCGCCAGCTCCCCGGCGCACCACCTGTGGCTCCCCTCCACCTACGCAGTTGCCGCCCCTCCCCGCCCCCCAGGTACTCCATTCAGCTGAGCTGAGGATTTGGGAAACTTCTCCTGCCCCGACAGAGGCCCCATTCTTCCTGCTGCTGGCTCTCATTGTCCCTCATGACTCCACACATTCTTGGGCCTCTAATGAGAAGCTGAGACAGCCACCAGCCCTTCCTGCCCCACTCGGCTCTTGTCAGCACAGCCTGGGCCCAGCCGCCTGTCTGTGGCAGAAGTTGGGGGAGGGAGGCAGGGCACAATCGGGAGTAAGTAAACGGAGCTGGGAGACAAAACAGAGGAGGGGAGGAGATCGAACCGTGGGACGCGGTTCGAAACTGCGAAGGAAGAGGAAAGTGATGTCGATGGAAATGTGAGAGAAATTAGGAGAAAAGGGAAGGGGAGGAAGGAACTACTATTGTATTAAGTGGATACTATATATCATGCATACACTAGGCCCTTCAGTAACACAAATACTGTTGTTATGCTTATTGTCATCTGGTAGATGAGAAAACTGAGGCTCACAGAGGCTGGGCGGGCATTTTCACTCTTAGAACGGGGGGGCAGGGGACGCTTGAAGAGAAAGGAGAGCTGAAAAGAATGCTGACAATGAGGAAAGAGGGCTGCTGAGGAAAACAAGCAGAACAGGAAGAGGCAGAGTGGGAGGAGGGAGAGGACTAGCCATGGACTTGAGGTTTCTCTGACCTCCTGCCATTCCCCTGGGGGTCCAGCTTTCTGACTTCAGGGCACACACTCCAAGGACCCTGCAGTGCCGTCCCCTCTCCAGTGACCAGTCCCATCGTGCTGCACCTGGAGAATCCAGGTCCAGCCTGCACACTGATGCCCGCAGCAAACCCCTTGTTAGGGAGCCCCCAGTCCCGCCACTGTCTTCAAGGGCACAGTCACCCTGAATCCTCAGCCTACACTTAGGCACTGGAGTTGGAGGTGGCTCCAAATGAAAATAGGCCAGATTAGAGAACACTCCTTTGCAAGGAGAGCAGTAGGAAGGGCTGGTGAGCCAGCCATTCACCCTCCATAGGAGAAAAAGCCACGGAAGGGAGGGGCCAGGAACACAGATTGGGCTCAGCCTGGGACGGGGCTGAAGACCTAGAAACACTCCTGAAGAAGCAGTGTGCTCCCCGGCACCAGAGTCAAACATAGGGTGCATAACTACTTCTCAGACCTACTGCCACGCACACAGTAGTTGCTCAATAAATGGTATGCTGGTGTATAAGGGATTCTTGCACGTAGAAGTTAGATCAAATCTAAGGTCCCATCACCTCCAAGATTTCATGAGTCTACATGGTAGCTGACTTCTCTCAAAGCTTTTCATAGACTTACATACCCTATGAGGGGTTTGGAGCCCAGCAGCCCTGCCTCTCTGCCCATGGTGGCAGAAAACAGGACATTAGGAAGATAATAAATTAAGAAGGTGAGGTATTCTCTCTCACCACCCCACACACCCTAAAATACCACATTATTCTAAGGATGTTGGCTGAATGATATAGGTATGTATTTGTTGAATGAATGAATGAATGAATGGTGAAGCTTGGAAACAAGAGCTAAAGACCCAGGTTCTCCCATATTTCGGGCTTGGCGTGTGCCTGGAGCTCCCTCATGTTTGTACTCTCAGGGGTGGAGGGTAGGGAACACATCTTGGCATCTGATTCCACTCATCATGGCAGGAGCAGGACACTGCAGAAACTTCAGAGGAGTGCCAGGAATCTGATTCTGCTGTCTCTGCCCCAGACAAGCCCCCAGATTTGGAGCTGTCATTGGGATAGGTCTGTGGTGCAGTCCCTGGCCCAGAACAGGCCCGGCACTGACCCAGGAGACTAGTTCCAGATGGACCTGGCAATCTCCTCTGCATTGTCCTCCAGACCTGAACCAGACCAGCGGTGCGCTTGCTACCAAAAACAGGATGCCTGGCCTATTTCTGAACCCCTAGGTAGCCTTCCCTATGGTGCAAACCTCCACTGCCTCCTGGCTCCCTTTCTACTCCAAAGGATGGACAGCTCACGTTCCTTCTCAGTCACCGGCTTCAGAGCCCCCCAGTGGGGAGGGTGCTCTCCAGTAAGCAAAAAAACACGGAGAGTTCAGGCGTGAATTTCCCTTTTCCCAAGGGCTTTGTCTAGTTGTCTCAGGAGCCTCAGTTCTGAGCCTTTGCAGGCAAACGGAGAAAGCTCCCAGCCTGGCTTCCCATCCCTGGGCCCTTGGGGACGGGAAGAGAAGGGAGACCTGGGGCAGCCCCAGACAGCCTAGGCAGAGAGGCCAGGGACAGGGAGAGCGAAGGCAGGAGGTAGGGGTTCTTTGCAGCCCTGACACTTTCAGCCCCTGCGCCTGGTTTCTCCTGAGCTCCCAGGCTGGGCTATGGGAGGGAGGAGAACATAGGGAAGAGCTTGTGTCGCCAGAACCCAGCCTCCCCAAGCACAGGGCCTGGCCGGTTTTGCCTCTCAGAGCAGTCAAGCTGTTAAAGAGAAATACAATAGCGGGTCATTGGCAAACTCACATGCATTTCAACCCGAGCAGTTCATGGGTATGGAGATGTTCCGACCCCACCCCCTCCTTTCCCCTGTGCCTCCCTCAGCCTACACTGGGTGATGGTGGCCAAGCCTAAAGAATGGCACAGCGGGCTCTCTCCAGCCCCTTGGACTATGCCTCAGAGGAGGAGGCAGGCGAAGACGTGGGTGTTGGGGGTGGGGAGAGGGTCTACAGTGGCAACCACTCAATTAGCAGACACGCACTGAGCGTGTACAGTGGGACAGGCACTGAGCTAGGCACCAGGAGACGGCGCTCAGGAAGGCACAGCCGCCAAGCAGGCGGCCCATGGGGAGACAGGCCCACAGGCACGACTGCATTCAGAGCGGTCCTATCGCCCAGACCCCGGTTGTCCCCACCCCCAAGGCCTTCACACTGCTTTTGGGGGGGAGGTGTTGAGCTGAACTTGGCCCTCCCTATTTTGAGGGTCCCTCCTTCCTCTTCATGCCTTTAGACAAGAGACCTCACCCAGATATTTTCTGTGGCGTGGGGGTGTGTGCAAGAGAGATCTTCCTCTTTCTCCTGACCGATGGGGCGAAGGGTAGCTGGGATTGAGTGACAGAGAGGCCCACTGTTCCCAGCCCTGAGCCTTGGCTGTGTCCCCCTGTAGGATGGATGCAGGGCTTTTGGGCTTCCAGAACTGCCCCCCAAGGGGGCTTCTTAAAGGACAATCAACTCAGAGTTCCGTGTTCCTGGGGCTCCCATCCCGGCCCCAAGGGAGGCACATTTCCCTCCAAAGTTAGCCTTTCTCAAGGCTTAAGTTGAGCTAAGTTGTTCACTGGTGGATGAAGGTACATTGAAAAATCACCAGAGAGGGGTAAAATCAACCCCAAGGAAGAATTTGTTCATGAGGGTTGAGAGGAGGACCGCAGGTTCTCTTGCCTCCACAGGAAGGCTGTGGAATGTGGTTGGGAGAGAGGGGTCTCCCTGGGGCCCCCAGGCGCCCCCTCCTGACCAGCTGGGTAGAGGCAGGGGCTGGTGGCCAGCCCTGTTCTCTGCGGTCACTGGGTCAAGGACCCTTTCTCAGGAGAAGGGAGCTGCCTGCTGGCCCCACCCTGGCCAAGGTCTGCTCCCTGGCTGGCCTCCAGCTCCAGCCCCTCTTAGGTGTGCCAGGGCCCTAGGTTTGAGGACTGAGGTGGGAGGCCCGCCCAGGGCCAGGAGTTGACGGTGCTGCCCAGAGAACCGGTTTCTCCTAGCCTCCCACGCTGGGTTCCCCTGAGGACCTCTGCCCCAGGGGTGGACACCTCTGCTTTTGCCTTTTTAGTGCCAAACACATGCACAGGTGTCACAAAGTCCTGATCCTTGCCTCCTGTACAGCCCCTTCCTCCATCCCACCCACAACAGGGGATGAAGGGAAGGGCGGAGGCGCCCAAAGCTAGTCTCTCCTGCCGGAGCGGGAGACCGGGCAACCTCCTGAGTCAGGGTCCTCGCTCCTTCTCACACTTCCCCCTGGATCCCACCAGCTGCAAAACCTTTAAAAGGAACAAAGGCAATGTGGCCGGGTAGGGGGCTCCCTTTGGCGGACCTGGGCGACGGTTGACGCAGCCTGCGGCGGTGCGCGCCGGCTTTCAGGTGAGTGCCTAAGCCGCATCCTGGAGTCCTCCCTCGCCTCAGGAGCCCCTCAGCGCCCAGCCAGAACCCCCGCGAAGAGGCGAGCCCTCCACAGCCGCTCCCGGCCCTCAGCCCGGCCCGGGGGCCCTCACTTTCTGCCTATTTGTTTTCGCTCAGTACTCACAGTTCGGATGCTGAGCCGGCTCCTCTCTCGCACTCACTTCCTTTGTCTCTTTCTCTCTCCCTCTCCCCCTCTCCAAGCTCCCTCTCTCTCTTCCCTCCTTGTCTGAGTCTCTGCAGTAGCTTCCAGTGGAGAAAAATAATTATTCTTCTCAATGGGTTCGCACGGGGCGCACGCACACACGCGCGCGCACACACACCCCCCGCCGTGGTACCCAATCAATGCACAAATCTTCGGGGTCCCTTTAACCTCTGCGGATGACTCCGGGAGTTAATTACGAAGCCTATTTCGGCGCAACATAAATATGCATTAAGGTATGAAATGACAACCGATGCGGTGAACTTCAGGGATTTGGCGTTTAGACAGACTTCATGTCACCGCCCCCCACCCCACCCCCCGCCATTCCCACCACAGCCCTACAAGCCACCTCCACGGCATCGCAGTGACCATCGCGAGCTCTTACAGGGGTGTCGGGGGCCGCGGGTGGCCTCCATGCATTGCTTTGTGCCCCGAGACCCCCTCGCGCGCCCCCTGCGGTCCGGGTAGACCCTCAGCGGGCGCTTCCACTTCCCACAAGCCGCAGGCCGGGCCCGGGCCACCGCGCGCCCCCCACCCCGCCCCCCAACGCACGGTGCTTGTCTGGGAACAAACTCCTAGCTCAGTGCCTGGAGAAGCTGGAGAGAGTGGGACGGCGACCAGTCCGCGTGCCAGAGTTCCGGGCAGAGCAAGACCCGGGACCCGACTCCCCTGCGGGTAAAGGGTCCTGGAGGTCCCGCTGCCCCCCACTGGTCCCGACCCGCACAACATGCACGTTTTTGCACACGCGCGCGCGCACATGCACGCGTTTGCACACGCGCGCGTACATATATGCACACAGACACTCCCGCGCGCGCTCGCGCCCGCACACACTCAGGGTTGTAACAAAGGAAGAGGGGCCAGCGCTGCCTTACTTTTCTTTCTCTTCTCCTCTCTTTTGCAGCCCCCCAGCCCCGCGCCGGCGTGCCCGGCCCACACCTCCCAGCCCTCCGCGCCCCGAGACGGCGGCGGGCGGCCAGCATTCCGGAGCAGCGCGTCCGAGCGGCAACTTCGCGCCCAGGCGCCCGCGCCTCGCAGCCCGGCGGGCGGGAGACAAAAGCTGCGGCGCCGCCGGAGGCCGCGCGACCAAGGTGTGCACGCTAATTGTCAGGAAATGTGTGTGTGCGCGCCGGGAGCTAGGGGGCGGGGAGGGGGCGCGGGCGGGAGGGGGAGAGGAGAAGAGGAGACCCACCCCCAGCCCCGCCACTCGCCCGCGCCAGGCACCCGAGCCCGGATTAGAGAATAAATTATCTGCTCTCTTCTCATTGGGCTGTGCTTGTGGCCGCCGTCGGCGGCGCCGGGCTGGGAGCCCGCCCGGCTCTTTGCATTCACCGCACAGCTCCGGCTCGCCTCGCTTCGTGGGGGCCAAGAGCCCGGGGCCTTGGCTCCAGACGCCAGAGGACACCAGCCGGCTGGCCGCGCCGCCCCTCCCCCGCTGCCCAGCTCCGCCTGACCCTTCGCCCCTCCCAATTCTGGTTGGTGTCTTGGGGACGAAGAGACGGGAGAAAGAAGCCCAGAGGATGTAGACTTCAGACTCCCTCTCTGCACCTCTCGTTTCACTCCCTCTTCAAGAAGGAGAAAGGCGAGGGCAACTGGGGTCAGTCCCCTAGCCCACCGCAATGAGACAGGGTTTGAGAGCCCTTGGAGAGGATCCCTTTAGAGACAAATTCCCCTACAAATGACCCTCCCTTGGGGCGATCTTCTGCCCTCCACATTGTAGCAATGACAAAGAGGAAATGGCACTAAGGTTCTTTGCTTTTTCCAGCCCCAACAGCTTCAGCCCAATCTTGTTCCCCATTTCCTGGGCCTTTCTATCGCCCACCTGCAAGACAGCTCATTAACTGCCTGCAAAGGAAGTACCTTCTGGTTCAAAGCAGCTCCGTGCCAAGAATGCATTCATTCATTCGGCAAGTAAGTAATATGCAGGACCACAGGACATGGGCTGGGCACCAGGAATACAAAGGGACATGATTTGGATGAGCAGTCATGAAAAAGTAAATTAAAATAAAATAAAATTAAAATTACAACTGTGTGAGAAGTGCTACATCAAGGTACAGACCGATTTTGAGCTCAGAGATAGGGGGGGCTACAGCCATTCATTCAACAAATGATTTAGCTCATCTTAAGTGCCAGAGACATAGACGAACTGGCGGGCATGGTGCCCACCGCCTGGAGTGGACAGTCTGGTGGACCAGAGGAGCCCGGACTGGTGTGATATGAGCTAATCAGTAGACTTGGGGAGAGGTGATGGTGAATAGCAGAGGTTCTTAATCCACTCTGGAGAGCCCAGAAAGCTTCTTTGAGGAAATGAGGTCTAAGTGAAGGCCTGAAAGTGAAGAAGAGATAGCTGGGTTGGGGAAGGGAGGGGAAGAGTTCTGAGCAGAAGAAACTTGTAGAAAGGCCCTTGAGCTGCTGGTAACTGACTTTAGAAGGCAAGTGAACATCCACCTTGCAGAGGGAGGTGGGGCTGGGAAGGCCCCTGCCCTTGCTCCGTGAGGGAACTAAGAGCACTGCCCAGAGTGATATTTCACATACAATCCAAGGCAGGTGTTTCCAGGTCCTGCACTTTAACGTTTTGGAAGAGGCTCACTTGTGTGTTATCTCTCAGGCTAGTCTAACCTCACACCTACCCCACTTTACATCCAGTCACTGCCTGTTGCAATTGGAGATAAGATGGAGCAGTTCAGCTTCCGGCCCCATCTTATCACTTCCCAGCAGTCTGCATCACTCTGCTCACTTCATCATCAAGTGACACTTGGCCCTCACACAGGGAAGCCGTCCCTGGGACCGGCCTAGACTCCTTTCTGCGTGCTGGGATCGTACGCTTTCCAAGCAGCTCCACGTTTACTGTCCCGCATTTCACACAGCAGCCCTATGAGTTAACTTTACCTCCGTTGGACAGGTGGGGAAACTGAAAGTCAGAGAGGAGTGGCCTACCTACTGCCACGCACAAAGTCCTTGGCCGAGCAGAGTCTGTGGCCCCCTTGCCTTCTCTCCACTGGACTTCAGGTATGTGCCGGCCTCCCCAGCTCACTGGTGAGCCCCATGAGGGTCGGGACCAAGTGATCCCCGGCCTCTAGGAGAGCCTTCAGCACCTAGGACAGGGCCCTGCACACCCAGGCTCTCAAGCCAACCCTGCTGAGTGAGCGGCTGTGGTGGAAGGGAAGGGCACAATGATTCACAGGCCGAAACTGCATAGGCTTTGGACTCATGCCTCAGGTGAAATTGCTGCAGTTCCCAACACACTCTGTGCACTTCATTCAGACTTTCTGAGACGAAGTTCCCTCATCTTCCCAGTGGGATTCACAGTACCCACCTAAGGCCGTTGTGGAGATTAAGTGAAATGATGAGTGTGGAATAACTATGGAAACACACACAAGACATTGGTAACAGCAGTTACTGCTGAGAAGGGGATCTGAATGGAGGGAGCACTGGAGCAAAAGGAGAAACTCACTTTTCATGGTTTATACCCTCTAGCAGTTGTGGTATACCATATCCACACACTACCTGTCCAAAATGAATAATGAAATATTTTATTAAGATAATACGTGAAGCAACATAACAACAACCAGAAAATGGGGACTCCATACACATTGGTTGAACTGAATTGAGTCTTGCAGTTTGAAACACTAGGATGGGTTATTAAAGAGAATCACAGAGTCTCCTTTAGATGTAACTCTGGCCTGGAAGTTTGCAACTGCTCTGTCTACAGGCAAAGGTGAAGACATCCAAGCAGGTGAGACATTTTCCAACCCAGAAATTCTACAGTCAAACCTCTGTCTCAGAGGGAAATGGCAGCCCAGCAGGCTCATTGTTCTGCAGAGAGACCAAACTCCTGAAGAAACGTGAAGTGAATGGGGATGGAGCAGAGGTGATGGGGAGGAAAGGGCAAGGGTCTGGGCAGCCCCTCACCAGGCCCCGTTCTGTCCAGAGGAGACAGGGCAAAATGGGCTCCTGGACCTGCTTCCTTAGTGTCACTCTTCTAAGGCTTAGCGAGCAAGCTACCCTCCTGGGCACTCCGTGGCCCCTAAGGAAAGTTGAGAGCAGCAGGTGCAGAGCCTAAGGAGGGGAGTGGGCTTTCTCTTATTACCCTCCAGGTATTGAGGTCCCAGAAAGGACAGGGCAGCCATTCATCAGCTAGCACAAAGAGACACTCTCTCAGCCACAAAGAGACCAGGCCAGGTCATCTCAGACACTGGGGTATAACATCAGTGGGAAATTTAGAGCCTCTTTAAAAAAAAAAAAAAAAGCTTTGGACTCTCACATCCAGTGGCATTGGGGGAGGGATGGAGACAGGAAGGAAGCATTTTTCTGGGAGATTCTGGGTACGAAAAAAGAGATAGTGGCCCCAGTCTCAATGAACCAAAGGGTAGGGCAAAAATAATCAGAAACACTAGAAAAATAGGCATCAGAAGAAATAGAAATCATTTCTTCTAGAGGAGCAACAGCTAAGGGAGGAAAGGAAGGAAAGTCAAAGACTGTGGCTGGAGTGGCCACTTTTCAGTCCAAGGGAAGAATGTGGCTGCTCCTTTTTCCATTCTGAGTTTCTGGGGAAGGGCTTGAGGAGGGTGCAGGGTTTTCGTCTGGGGCTGTGGCAGGGGCTGTGGCAACTCCAGCCTTGGGCATGTCACCTTTCTGACTGCCAACCCTGCCTGTGGTCCACCTACTTCTAATCAAGACAGGACGCAGTTATGGTCCAGTCTCTGGTTAGTCTTGAGCACAGAAATGGCCTTCATCAGAAGGGACAAAGTACAATCTATTTCCATATATTTTAAAAGATTTTCTTTAGTTTCAGAGAGAGAGGAGGGGAGGGACAAAGAAAGGGAGAGAAGCACCAATGAGTGAGAGAAACATCAGTTGGTTGCCTCTTGCACACCCTCAACCAGGGACAGGACTGGGGCTGTAACCCAGGCATTTGCCCTGACCAGAAATCAAACCAGCAACCTTTTAGTTCACAGGCCACCGCTCAATCCACTGAGCCACACCAGCCAGAGTTATTTCCATATTAAGCAATCAATGGTACTTAGAGATTATCATCACCCACTCACACATTCTGAGACCTGTTGTATGCAGCGCACTGGGTTACGGCCTGCCCCTATTACAGGGGGCAGAGCATTGTCAGAGCATCGAATACATGCAGTCTTAACCAGTGGCTATGCCATGTGCCTTGCACAGCGCTGGACACTTCAAGGATACAGCAGAATTTGTTTCATTCATTCTTTTATTCAATAGAATCCTCACGCTTGCCAGCTAAATGCTCTGGACTGTATATAGCTTTAACTGGCCATCTACCTTCCTCAATGACAATGTCAGGACATGCCCCATCATGCTTCATATTACAAATCCCAGTCACCCCCATCACCTATAATCCCATAAATAGAATCCCCAAAGTAGCTACCAATTGAGTGTCATCTCCCACCTCTCCCTACCGTCCTAAACCTTTCCATTGTATCCTTTAGAACTCAATCTACCACTAGCCAATGTCCCTCTATCCTTAAACACTTCCCCTAGCATTCCCTCCATTGACATGTTCTATGACATCTGGCTGTCCCCTGAAGACGCTGCTTCCCCAGCAGACCTGCCTACTGGGCAAGGATGAAGGGTGAAGACCCACACATCTTAGAGTCTACAGAAGGGCCTCTAAATCATGTCATCTTCATTCTGCAAAAACTGCAGCGTCTTTGACTTCAGTGAGGTTAGAACCCACCACTTGCTACCTTTTTGCTATCTTCTCCACCTGCTCATGTGATCTTACACTAAGCCTTGTTCTTATCTATAGATATATAAATATCTATATGTCCAATAACCTCACTTCCAAGAATCCCAGTCACTGATACTCTCTCCTTCCAATTAACTTTGTACAGGACCCCCATTCAAGCTATTCTTTGATCTCACAGGGACCTAATACACTGAACACATTTTTATTGTCTACCACATCCTGCATAGGACCACTTCTCCCCTTCTCTAGCTTAATGTTCACATTTTATTTCTACGATATCTCTCTTACGAACATCCTCATCTTCTGTTCTCTCTTTTCCTTTGTTGTACTTATCTGGCAAAACTCCTATCCTATTTAAACACAGTTAGCCACCTATCTGAGCAGCTGCACATTATTGGAGAAAATCACACGATCGTGAGTACTGACTGGTCTTACTCTAACCTTATGACTTTAAATCTCAGAAGAGCACTCAGATATACCCAGCAAACCTTCTACATTTCCATGGTATATTCCTCTTCCCTTCCTCTCAAGGGCTGTTTCATGCCTTCTCTCTCTTCAAAACTCTAGCACCACCCCTCCACATGACTGCCCCAGGCTTCACTGATTAAGAAATGCAAAGAAATGCGAAGTACTTCATCTTTCCACCAACCCACCTGCACGATCTCTACTCATACTCTTGGCCATCCCTGCACTCGGAACAGAGGAAGAGATTCTGTCCGTGTCTAGGGCCAGCTCCTCCACTTGTGCTCTGGACCCCATCCACTCTTGCTTCCTCCACAACTCTGCTTCTTGCAGTTTTCTTCTCTCTCCTGAATTACTGGTCTTTCCTTAGGTCATACCAACCAATGTAAAAGTATACTTGACCTCCACGTCTTTTTCTAGGTAAGACTCCATTTCATTGTCATTTTGTAACAAAACTCAAAACAGGTCTCTGTAATTACTCTACACTTCCTTACCTGCCGTCTCTCCTCAATGCACTCCAGTTTGATTTCTGTCTCTGCCACCTGCTGGCCTATCTTTGGTCTTTGGTAACCTCTCTCCTTTTTTTTTTTTTCTAACAGCCCTCCTCTCTCCAAATCCAAAGGCCATACCAAGCCAGCCTGATTTGACCTATCATCAGTATTTGAGACAAATGATGACTTTCCTCCCTGAAACACTCTCTTTGCTTGAAACACACCCCCCCATCCCTCCTCACTGACCATCCCCTCATCTCTCCATGGGTTCTCCGCTCCTCTGAACTCTCTTGGACTCACTCTCTAGTCAACCTCAGCTAGTCCTATGGCTTTAAAAACCAACCTCCCCCCTGAGCTCTGGGCCTGCATATCCAAATGCCCACTCGACCTCTCCACTAAATGCTGTATCAGATTTCTAGGGCTGGTGTGACAAGGTAACACAAACTGGATGGCTTGAAACAACAGAAATGTGTTGTCTCATAGTTCTAGAGGCCAGAAGTCCAAAATCAAGGTGTTGGCAGGGCTACTCTCCCTCTGAACCCTCTAGGGAGGGATCCGTCCTTGCCTCTTCCTCTTCGGGCTGGCAGTCCCAGGTGTTCCTTGGCTTGTAGCAGCATCGCTCCTGTTTCTGCCTCCATCGTCCCATCTCTGTCCTCCCCCCAGATCTGTGTCTTCACGAGGTGTTCTCTTTGTGTGTGTCCCAAATTTTCCTCTTCTTTTAAGGACACTAGTAATACTGGATTAGGGCCACCCTAATGATTTCATCTTAACTTGATTGCATCTGCAAAAGCCCTATTTCCAAACAAGGTCATGTTCATGGGTATTGGGGATTAGGATCTCAACATATCTTTTTGGGGGTACACAAGTCACCCCATAACCAGTGTCAGCTAGGTAATTCGAACTTAACATGTCCATAATGGAACTCTTGATTTCTATACCTCTTGCCCCCAACCTGTTTCTCCGTCTCTTTCCCCATCTTAGCTAGCAGCACCATCAGCTCTGTTGAAAAGCCTAGAGAACATTCTTGATTCCTCTCTTTCCCTCACTTACTACATAGACACTGTTAGCAAGAGCCAACAGTGCCCAGAGCCAACCCTTCTTCCCACCTCCCCTGCCACTGCTTGAGTCTAACAATCTCACCTCTGTCCGTGCCAGTCTCCTGACTGGTCTCTCTGCTTCCACTCACCCTGCAGACTACAGTCTATTTTCCATCTAAAAGCCAGAGGGATTGTTTTAGTGCATAAATCAGATTACATCCCTCCCACTGCTTAAAATCTTCCAAAGACTTCTTATTGGAATTAGAATAAAATCCAAGCTTCTTAACTTGGCTTATGAGGTTTTATATGATTCGACCCCTCTTCTCTCATTTCCTGCAGTTCTCCCCCATACTCGCCTCATCTGCAATGGCACAGGCCTTCTCCTGTCTCCTGTGAATGCTCCAAACTTGTTCCTGCCTCTGGGCTTTGCTTTTGCTCTTCCTTCTGCCTGGAACAGCCTTTCCCCATCTTGGCGTGAGTAACTTGTTCTCTCACTCAAATGTCACCTCCTGAGAAAAACTCCCATTGCAAGAGGTTCTCTCCCCCATTACTTTATTGTTCTATCCATAACTTTATTGCTAACTGAGATTGTTCTATTTGCTTTATGTACTTATTTCTGTGTTTATGATCTAATTATCCTATTATACCACAACCATCATAAGAGTGAGGACTTAGTTTGCCTTTGTTACTGCTTTATCCCCAGGGTCTACAACAGAGCCAGTGCACAGTAAGTATTTATTTATTTATTAAATAAGCAAATCACTGTTATATGTCTGGCAATGTATTAGGGTCCGAGGATTCAGCAATAAGCAAAAGACAAAAATCTGTTCCTTCTTCATAGATCGGACAGTGACCCTCCCCATGAGGAGCATGTCACAGAGCTATCAAATGTCTTGAACAACTTCTTAGCAATATTCGCTCTGAGGCTGGGGAAACCCTCTCTCTCCACCCAAGGAATCTTCTCCAAAGTACATCACTCCAGCCCTGGCCACTGCGGCCCAGTTGGTTGGAAAATTGTCCCATAAACCCAAAGGTTGCAGGTTTGATTCCCAGTCAGGGCACATGCCTGAGCTGCAGGTTCCATGGGGGCACATGTGAGAGGCAACCTATTAATGTTTCTCTCTCACATCAACGCGTCTCTCTTCTCCCTTCCCCTCTCTCTAAACTCAATGAGCATGTCCTCAGATAAGGCAAAAACTAAATAAAATAAAATTGGCCTTGGCTGGAAAATTGGCCCTGGCTGGTGTGGCTCAGTGGATTGGATGTCATCCTCCAAAGTGAAAGGTCGATGGTTCGATTCCTGATCAGGGCACATGCCTGGGTTGCGAGCCAGATCCCCAGTTGGGGGCATGCGAGAGGCAACTGATTGATGTATGTCTCACATATTGATGTTTCTCTCCCTCTTTCTCCTTCCCTTCCCCTCTGTCTAAAAATAAATAAATAAAAATTAAAAAATTTGAAAATAAATAAATAAAATAAAATAATTGGTTTTAAGTGTACCAGTCCAGATACTTCCTGTCTTCTTCATCTCAGTGGATGATCTTGTTTCCTACTGCTATTTCCCAAGACAGAACAGGCCCTCTGCTTCCTTTTCCCCTCCCTTATCCCCTTTCCACCTACCCTTTTGGAAAGAGTGTGGGCTTGGCATTCAGGCAGATATGGGTGCCAACCCCAGGTCTGTGCATGACCTTGGACCTCCCAGTCTCAGTTTTGTCGTCTGTGAAATTATCGTGGCAACACCCATCTCACTAGGTTGTCCTGAGATACAAACAAGACATTCTGTGTCACATGTCTGTCTTCTTACAGATGCTCAGAAAGTATTTCATTCCTTTCCTTGCCCCTCTCTTTCCCCATCACCCTGTAAGTGTTACCATTCCTGTTTTACAGATGGAGAAACTGAAGGCAAGTCTACTGGTGTTCATGTCTATTGGTTAGTTTAACCGAAGTCACACACTGCTAAGTGGCAGACCTCAGATCACATCTCAGATCCCAGGACTTCTAGCACTGCTTCAAGATAGCAAAAGTAATCTAGTGACTTTTTAATAAAGCCAAACTGACTCAATTTAAAGGATTGTCCTTCATTCAGTCTGATATTTTGTTCATTCTCTCTCTCTTCCTCTCTCTCTCTTTTAATGTTAGAATGTCCTTTATCTTAAAAAAAAATGATTGTTGGAAATGATTGTCTTTTCTCACTTGGAAAGAAAGCTAACTAACTGCAAGACATCCATCTCCACTGTTACAAAGCTGCCTCCAATATCCTCATAGGCTGCTGCCCATTCCCTCTGGCAGAGGGTGGGCCCCAGTGTTTCCTCATCAGAGGGGCTAAAGGTGGAGCTTTGGGTGGAAGGAGGAGTTTGGAGAATCGAGGTGAAGCTGGTTGCATAGCTACTAACCTTGGTTTGGCGGACTGATGGAGGTTTTGGAGAGCCCCAGCCCAGCCACCCTCTGTCATTGCAGTGTCCTGGTGTACAGGCACAGCCTGTCCTGGGAAGGGCCACGCAACTGCTCAGGCATGCTGCATCCTCCCTGTAGTCCTCCTTCCCTGGCTGGTTGGAGAAAGGCCTCTGCCTTTCCCTCCCAATAGTTTCCAGCACGCCCCATGAGGAAAATTTTAGATCTGAATGAGGATTATAAAGACGTGATCAGCGTATTGACCCTGCTATTTTATTATTTTTTTCCATGCAACTGGCCCCAGGAGGTGACTGACAAGTTAGGCCAAGCGCACTGAAAGCCCCGTCTCTATGCACCCGTAACTCCTGAGCTTCAGGGGCCCCTGAGGACCCCACGAGATGGCAGAGAGCCGTAAATCCAGCCAGCTGGAGCCTGGGAGCTCACTGATTGTGCTGGGGGAAAGCAGTCTGATTTGATTGCTACGTGAGCTGGAGGGAGAAAAGGTGGTAACTGGAGTGCTGGAAATACAACTGTTTCAGAACAAAATGCAGCAACAGAGGGGTGGCAGGACGGGACTGTGTGTGCGTGTTAATCTGTACAACAAATGGGGCCAGATTAGACCAAATCTAAGGCCCTTTCATCACAGAAATTCTGGGTTCCACTTTGTAACGAAGGGCAAGCATGTTGTAGCAGCTGTGAGAGATGTCAGGGCAGGAAGGCAGGATTGGGAGACCCAGGGAGGCCGGAAGGAGGCAAGGAGGAGGAAGAGACATTTACTGGCCAGTTACCATCACATTTAATCCTCATAATAACAAGTGAGGTTGATACACTTATCCCCATTTTACAGGGAAGAACACAGGCACAGAGGCTCAACAAATTTCCCAAGGTTATAGAACCAAGTGCTCAGGCTTGAACTCTAGCCCAGGAAGTCCGATTCCGAGCCTGCCCTCTTGGGCATGAAGCTGTCTTGCCTGCCTGTGAGATGTGGCGAGGGAAATATGGGAAGAAGCATGTCACGACTTCTGACTTTGCAGGGAAGAAATAGAAAACCAACGGTCTCCAAGGAGTGAACTTTTCGAAAGGTATCCCTGTGTTCCAGAGGAGAGGAGTGTGTGTGGGTGTGTCTGCATGTGTCTGTCGGGGATGTGGCAGGCAGAACCACAAAGCACACTGGGGGAAATATCCATAGGAGTAAATAGCAACCCCTGCACCTGGGCACGAAACCCCTGTTCTGTAGAATAGGAGGGAGTGTCAGGACCAAAAAGCATCACTTTAGGGGGCTCACCTGACACCAAGCTCACGTTGAGTCACTGGTGTTGTGAGGCTTCCAGAAAAGCCCACCACAGACCTGCACCAACAGAAGGGCAGCCTCTTTCTTTTTTTTAAAGATTTCATTTCTTTATTTTCAGAGAGAGGATAAAGGAGGGAGAAAGAAAGGGAGAGAAACATTGATGTGTGAGAGGAACATCAGTTGGTTGCCTCTCACATGCCTCAGACTTGGGGGTACCTGACCCACCACCCAGGCGTGTGTCCTGACTGGGAGTTGAACCGGCAATCTTTCAGTTCCCTCAATGGCGCTCAGTCCACTGAGCCACACCAGCCAGGGCTGATGGACAGTGTCTTGTGCCCGGAAGGTGCGAATCCCCTGGGACACCCATGCTGGGTTGAGCTCCAGGGCACTTGCTGTAAGAAGGGCAGGGACAGGCTACAGAGGACGCAGAGAAGAGTGGCTGGGACTGAGACAGGTGTCTGGGAGAGCGGTGAAACACTCACCAGGTGAAGGAACTAGGTGACCTTGCTCAAGTTAAACAGTACAGGACAACCTCAGTTTCCAAATCTGTAAAAGGGGATCGTAGTAGATCGGCATGAAGAATGAATGAGGTAACGCATACAAAGTGCAGAGCTCAGGGCTGGAGACAACAAATGTTGGCTGTGGTAGCTATTATTAAATGCTGAGTGTGGCTGCCTCAGACCCTGGGACTCATGGGACACACACTGGAGGGATGATGACAGCATCTCCATGTCATCCATCTGTCCAGAGCTACTAGCTTTGTGGAGCAGGCGAGCGCATCCAAAGGCCCTGGGGCTTGCTCCTCCTCATCTGACATTAGTCCGGTTAAACTTCAAGAGCCCACGCTCATCTTGGTAGCTCGGGGAGACCTCTTGGTGATCAAAGCAGAGAGTGTCTAGGTAGCAGTGTTCCCTTCGTCCCTGGCTGGCTGGTTGTGGGGCAGGGTAAGTGGGAAGCCTGGGACCAGCAGGGACCAAGTGACCGCCAGCAATAAGCACGCCTCCTGCTCGCCCACTCAGCCCCTTCCTGCCCTGGTCTCTCCCCTCCCCAGGCCACTGCCCCATCTCCCCCTCTCCGCCACCTCCCTGCTTTCTGGCTGGGGGCAGGGACAGTGATGCCTGCCTCCTCTCGGGCTGTTTTCCTGATCCCTGATTGAACTTTGGTCTTTCACATGAGTGAGGCACACGGAAGGCTTTTAATGACTGTGAGGACAAAGAGTGAACGCTTAGAAGACAGGAATGTACATCACAGGCCGTGGGGATTGGAAAGCACCTATGGAACTACCTACTTTAATCCTTAGCCTCAGTAGTTCTCAACTAGACTGAGCACAGAATTATTTGGGGAGGCTGTTAAAATGCAGATTCCTGGCCCCCAACCTGGACCCGCTGAAATATAATCCATACAAGGCATCCTCCATGGAAGAGATTTCTGGGATACCTGGGCATGGCCTGTGTAACCAGCTCCAGCAGGCGATGGTCCATGCAGGTGGTTTGGGTGGACACTTTGAGAAACACTGATCTGATTCGTGACTCCTCTCTACCTTCCTACTATCCACCCGGACAGATGGGGAGACCACCGGCACGTGCGTGCGAGGTTAGAGGCTGGCCCAGTTGGAGAAGGTCCAGGGACGAGGCAAGCTTCGAGGACAATCAGGCACAGTTTTTCTTCCCTAAGCAGCTGAAATGCTCTGCTGTGGAGGTGCTCAATTAGCCACACTCAGGAATTCCGTGTGTCTTACCCACCGCGCCCTCCTCCCTCCAGACAGAGCCCTCTGCTCCCCAGGACGCAATTACAATCTCCAGCCTGTATTAATGAAAGCAAACACATTCAGTATCTGCATGTGGCTTCTCCTGCACTGGAGATGGTTGGAGGGGATAGGGCGGGAGGCTTTCCTGGAGAGAATGAGAGAGTAACAGCCTTACCTCACCCTTCCATCCAGCATCTCAGTTCACGAGGCCCTTTCACACAGCTTTTCTCCTCAACTTCACCGCCCTCTCACTGTGACCACGAGTTTTAGAGCCACTCATGCCAGCAAGGTGTGCTCACATGGTTGTCACTGTGATGTTGACATTATATAAGTTCAAGAAAATCAGTATTTCCATGTCCACTAGCTGGTTTTGTTGGCGGTTTACTTACCAGGTTACAGGTTAACTTACATGGTCCTGCCATCAACTGTCTCATGAGGGAATCGGTTTTTATTTCTTTTATTGTTCATAGCGATATTCACTACCCTCTGCCTAGCGTGACACAGAACTTAGACTATTGACTGTAAGAAGCACAACTATTTTACAAACCATTAAGAAGCCAAAGAGCATCACCAATCGCCGCACAACCACTGGTTGTGTGGTACATGCTGGTTTCACAGATATTAACATCTGAAAAATAAGGTGTGTGACTCGTATGCTTAGTGAAGTGGTACATACGACAGTGAACACAGCAGTGTGCACCCGCCCACTGGCTCTGGCACACGAATCTCTTCACTGAATGTTTACCCAAGCTCAGGAACAAATGGAAAGACAGAACAGAGAGAGGTGAGGGGCAGTTTCCAATTTAACAAGCTAGAAGAGCATAGCTCATTCTTCTTATTCTCTAAAAGGGCAGAGATATTTAAAATTTTATGGTTTCGTTTCAGGTGAAGCTGTCAAGACTCGAAGGCGCCATTGCACGGCTGCTCGAGGCCACATCGGCGGGACAGGGAGCTGGGGCTTCTGTCCCAAAATTCACACAAATGTCCATCTGCTGATGGATGGAGAAACGCAAGGCCGTCCAGTGGAATACTACTCAGCCAGCAAGTGGAATCAAGTACTGATACATGTGACTACACGGACGAACCTTTATAACATTATGCTAAGTGAAATAAGCCAGACGCAAAAGTCACATAGTGTTCAATCCCATTTGTATAAAATGTCCGGAATAGGTAAATCTATAGACGATGACTGCGGATGAACGGTTGCCAGGGGCTAGGGAGAGAGGAGTGACTGCTAATGAGCATGGGGTTTCCTTTTGGGGTGACGAAGTGTGCTCGAATTAAAGAGTGGTGCTGGCACGCAGCCTTGCAAACGCACTGAACATCACTGACGGTGGGTTTTATGTTGTGTGTATTTTACCACAGTAAGAAAGAAGGGCTCAGGCAGAACAAATTCTGTTCCTTTCCCCCTGGTCCTGCTGTAGCCACAGTCTGTGGGCTGCCAGGGCCAGTGCCTGCCTCACAGTGGCCCTCCATAACGCATTGAGAGAATGGGGGCAAGGGGTGGCTGCTGTTTCGGGAGTCACCAGGGGACAGGAAACCCCCAGAAGGACTGCGTGCTGCTCTAGAGGTCACAGTCAGGATGGCTGGGCTTGAAGTGGAGCTTAAAAAAGACGAATGAGGAGGGAGGGCTGCAGAGATGAGCGAAGGGAGAAACGGGACAGAGGGAAGAAAGTGAGCAGAGGAAGGGGAAAGGGCCCCAGCCCAGGAGAAAGCAGGGCAGGAAGAAGAGAAGAGGGAAGACCAAGGTGAAAGGAGGGCGGAGGGCCGGCGGGGGAGGAGAGAGGACGTGGGTGCCAGTGGCAGCTGGAGAGCCTTCGGTGCCAGAGCAGAGGACATCCAGGTACTTGGCAAGCCTGCACACCCCCTCACCCCCACCCGGTTGTGATTCTTCCCCTCCAGGAAGATGAGCGGAGTTGGCCTGGGATCATCTGTCTTCATTACACCGCCCCCACCGCCTTCGTCACTTCTAGCCAGAAAACTCATCAATATTCCCCTGTGGCTTGGCAGGCCCAGCCCTGCCCCCTCCCGGCCCCTCCTCCTCCTCCTCCTCCTC